>CM045916.1:5208736-5808736 GCA_025169955.1 Salix arbutifolia | reverse complement strand
CTTCATTTAAGTCAGTTAGCTACAGCCCAAGGCTTGTTTGGGCTCAAGTAAGACTTTGTCTTCAGCTAGGATCCAAGGCTTGCTTGGATTAAGTCACGGGCTTTTCAATTTAGGATTTTGGGTCAGTTTTGAGTGGACCTCATTTAAGTCCACATAGGGGGTCCATTAGGGTTAGGTTTTCAAAAGACTATTTAAACTCATGTAACCCTAATTTCGGCAGCGATTCATTAATTTTAATTCTGAACTTTTCAGTTTATGTGTGAGAGTGATTCTTGCATTCTCCAGTTCTTGAACGAACTGCATCCGACTTATCGAAGATTAACTGGCTTCGTGGCGTCATTCTACTCATTCCAATAGTGCTGGTGCCTTGGGGCAGGTTTCCATTGCGTCACACTCCTATCAGACCTATTTCGGCTTTCCGGGATCAGATTTCAATCTTTGTTGTGGGTTGCGTGATCACGAGGTTCGCACCAGTCCTCTTCACCCACATCTGCGTTTTCATCAACATACTCTTCAAAATTAGACCTGTTATTCGTATGGCCATACGGACCGTATTTCCTCGGCGATCAGCCCCACTATTCTGTTGCCCTATCGAATTTACCTCATCTTTCAGATCCTCGTATGTCCTGGACAGCAACTCGAGTTGCTGGCCTAAAGCTCGCAATTGGAAAGCAACGCCAGTGTTTTGTGTCGCTGAATCGCTGTTTTTAGACATCCTTTGAGCGTGCAAAATTCGGTTAGTAGCACAAAATATATCCTCACACCTCTCCTGTACCACACAGACAAAATCAAGTTTCTTCACGCTAATATAATATGCTCACTACACCTCTTACCTCACAACTTGCTTTCTTTTGGGACTAAAAATCAACAAATCAAAGTCAGTAGCCTTCGTAGCGCACTATGATTATGATTTTCAGACTCAAGGAGCAATAAAAATACCGAAAACAAAACTACGATTAGAATTTCACGAGTAGCAACGCAAATTCGTACGACCTGTGGACGATACGAAGACATGAAATAAAATAGAAGCAAGAACAATCACTTGACTCCTAGATAACCCAAAATAGAATAAAAACGAAGGATTGGACAAAACCAAACAGTAAAGATCAAGTTTTGAGACTTGACGAGAATATAATCTCGTGTGCAATTTTTACGGAATAGAATTTAATTCCAGAAAAACCGATGTCGAAGTGACCAAAAATTCAATACTTAGTACTAAACAAGCATCAAGACTCAATTTATAGGCCGTTCTCGTACTTCTAGGTGCCCAACCCCTTGTGTGACCGGTTTGCGGCAGAATTGAACCTCCAATTGAAACCTCCAGTATACGATATCAAAATAAGCCCAAATTTAATATACGGTGCGGTAGCAATGCCAATACACATAAATTTTAGTTTCAACTGATTCTATGGTGTTTTGCTTAGGGTTTAGTAAGGCAGCGTTTCTGCGGCAGAAATGAACCTCGAAATAAAAAACCCAAGTAAAGAATATGAGAATAAGCCCCAATTTGACATCCGATGCTGTCTCAACGCCCATACACTGAATATTAATTTTCAGTTGATTCCGATGTGGTGCTCTTATGTTTCCCCAGAGTTGTGTTTTTTGCGGCAAAAATTCAATGATTCTTCAAATTTCAACTCACGCCTCTCTATCTCTCCTTTTTTAATATACTGAAATGAGGAGACAGAAAAGGGATGAAATATAACCCTTTTTCTATTTTTATTAGATAACGCAGACACGAAGAACAAGAAATGGACGCACGCACTGAAAAGCTTTATGGAACTCTGGGGGGAAGAAAAACGAGAATAACAGAATGATATGACCTTGCTTCGGAGCCTAGCTCGGATATCACCTGATGCGAACCTCGTGATCACGGGGCCCACAACCAAGAATGAGATTAGATTCATCTTCCTTGACCTGAACCTGAAGTGTGCGCCTTATAACCAGAGACTCCGCAACTGGTAATGCTAACTCCTCCCCATCACTATTCGCGATCCGATCTGTCAATTTCAGATCCCATATCACCATCATCTCTAATCATCATGATTCTCCGAAGCGTAATGCCCGTGCCCTTGACACTTGAAACATTTAACATCACGATTATGTTTAGGCTGAGTTTCATATATACCTTTGGCACCAGTAGGGACATCAGCTTTAGCTTTTGGTGGTTCAGTTTTAGAAGGAACAAAGGATCTCGGCCGGACAGTATCCTCTCTCTTTAGATTAGTCTTTCAAGATGATGAAGAACCTGAATTAAATGCCGGTCCAACTTGTTTCTTCCAAAGTTGTCTCTCCACCTTCGTAGCCATGTGAACCATGCCCTCTAGCTCCACATAATGCTGTAGCTCTACCACATTGGCGATGTCCCGATTCAACCCATTAAGAAATCTAGCCATGGTGGCTTCTCTATCCTCAACAGCATTGGATCGAATCATTGCTATCTCCATGTCTTTGTGATATTCATCTACTGTCTTATAGCCTTGATTTTCAGACTTGGGAGCTTCGGGTATAGGTCTCTGTAATAGTGGTTTGGCACAAATCGTCTCCTCATCAAGACTTTCATCTCCCCCCAAGTCCGAACGGGTCGATCCAGACCTGATTCCTTGGCCAACAGATGCAAGATCATAGTCATTGATGCGAACCGGCCCAAAAACACCAGCAAGGACCCATTACATGATTAGGGGCTTGGTTCGTGGTTTTCAACGTTTCACCCAAGTCATAATTGCAAGGACTATTGAAGTATCTACGTGTAGGAGGGGTCCAGCCCAGCTTTATTTGGGCCATGAAGTGAGCACAACGAAGGAGCCGAAAGAATCCTACTACAACTTGGAAACATGGGATTGATGGGCTGGGTGGAAGAGAATAAATAAACCTTATGGGCTTCATTTAAGTCAGTTAGCTACAGCCCAAGGCTTGTTTGGGCTCAAGTAAGACTTTGTCTTCAGCTAGGATCCAAGGCTTGCTTGGATTAAGTCACGGGCTTTTCAATTTAGGATTTTGGGTCAGTTTTGAGTGGACCTCATTTAAGTCCACATAGGGGGTCCATTAGGGTTAGGTTTTCAAAAGACTATTTAAACTCATGTAACCCTAATTTCGGCAGCGATTCATTAATTTTAATTCTGAACTTTTCAGTTTATGTGTGAGAGTGATTCTTGCATTCTCCAGTTCTTGAACGAACTGCATCCGACTTATCGAAGATTAACTGGCTTCGTGGCGTCATTCTACTCATTCCAATAGTGCTGGTGCCTTGGGGCAGGTTTCCATTGCGTCACACTCCTATCAGACCTATTTCGGCTTTCCGGGATCAGATTTCAATCTTTGTTGTGGGTTGCGTGATCACGAGGTTCGCACCAGTCCTCTTCACCCACATCTGCGTTTTCATCAACATACTCTTCAAAATTAGACCTGTTATTCGTATGGCCATACGGACCGTATTTCCTCGGCGATCAGCCCCACTATTCTGTTGCCCTATCGAATTTACCTCATCTTTCAGATCCTCGTATGTCCTGGACAGCAACTCGAGTTGCTGGCCTAAAGCTCGCAATTGGAAAGCAACGCCAGTGTTTTGTGTCGCTGAATCGCTGTTTTTAGACATCCTTTGAGCGTGCAAAATTCGGTTAGTAGCACAAAATATATCCTCACACCTCTCCTGTACCACACAGACAAAATCAAGTTTCTTCACGCTAATATAATATGCTCACTACACCTCTTACCTCACAACTTGCTTTCTTTTGGGACTAAAAATCAACAAATCAAAGTCAGTAGCCTTCGTAGCGCACTATGATTATGATTTTCAGACTCAAGGAGCAATAAAAATACCGAAAACAAAACTACGATTAGAATTTCACGAGTAGCAACGCAAATTCGTACGACCTGTGGACGATACGAAGACATGAAATAAAATAGAAGCAAGAACAATCACTTGACTCCTAGATAACCCAAAATAGAATAAAAACGAAGGATTGGACAAAACCAAACAGTAAAGATCAAGTTTTGAGACTTGACGAGAATATAATCTCGTGTGCAATTTTTACGGAATAGAATTTAATTCCAGAAAAACCGATGTCGAAGTGACCAAAAATTCAATACTTAGTGCTAAACAAGCATCAAGACTCAATTTATAGGCCGTTCTCGTACTTCTAGGTGCCCAACCCCTTGTGTGACCGGTTTGCGGCAGAATTGAACCTCCAATTGAAACCTCCAGTATACGATATCAAAATAAGCCCAAATTTAATATACGGTGCGGTAGCAATGCCAATACACATAAATTTTAGTTTCAACTGATTCTATGGTGTTTTGCTTAGGGTTTAGTAAGGCAGCGTTTCTGCGGCAGAAATGAACCTCGAAATAAAAAACCCAAGTAAAGAATATGAGAATAAGCCCCAATTTGACATCCGATGCTGTCTCAACGCCCATACACTGAATATTAATTTTCAGTTGATTCCGATGTGGTGCTCTTATGTTTCCCCAGAGTTGTGTTTTTTGCGGCAAAAATTCAATGATTCTTCAAATTTCAACTCACGCCTCTCTATCTCTCCTTTTTTAATATACTGAAATGAGGAGACAGAAAAGGGATGAAATATAACCCTTTTTCTATTTTTATTAGATAACGCAGACACGAAGAACAAGAAATGGACGCACGCACTGAAAAGCTTTATGGAACTCTGGGGGGAAGAAAAACGAGAATAACAGAATGATATGACCTTGCTTCGGAGCCTAGCTCGGATATCACCTGATGCGAACCTCGTGATCACGGGGCCCACAACCAAGAATGAGATTAGATTCATCTTCCTTGACCTGAACCTGAAGTGTGCGCCTTATAACCAGAGACTCCGCAACTGGTAATGCTAACTCCTCCCCATCACTATTCGCGATCCGATCTGTCAATTTCAGATCCCATATCACCATCATCTCTAATCATCATGATTCTCCGAAGCGTAATGCCCGTGCCCTTGACACTTGAAACATTTAACATCACGATTATGTTTAGGCTGAGTTTCATATATACCTTTGGCACCAGTAGGGACATCAGCTTTAGCTTTTGGTGGTTCAGTTTTAGAAGGAACAAAGGATCTCGGCCGGACAGTATCCTCTCTCTTTAGATTAGTCTTTCAAGATGATGAAGAACCTGAATTAAATGCCGGTCCAACTTGTTTCTTCCAAAGTTGTCTCTCCACCTTCGTAGCCATGTGAACCATGCCCTCTAGCTCCACATAATGCTGTAGCTCTACCACATTGGCGATGTCCCGATTCAACCCATTAAGAAATCTAGCCATGGTGGCTTCTCTATCCTCAACAGCATTGGATCGAATCATTGCTATCTCCATGTCTTTGTGATATTCATCTACTGTCTTATAGCCTTGATTTTCAGACTTGGGAGCTTCGGGTATAGGTCTCTGTAATAGTGGTTTGGCACAAATCGTCTCCTCATCAAGACTTTCATCTCCCCCCAAGTCCGAACGGGTCGATCCAGACCTGATTCCTTGGCCAACAGATGCAAGATCATAGTCATTGATGCGAACCGGCCCAAAAACACCAGCAAGGACCCATTACATGATTAGGGGCTTGGTTCGTGGTTTTCAACGTTTCACCCAAGTCATAATTGCAAGGACTATTGAAGTATCTACGTGTAGGAGGGGTCCAGCCCAGCTTTATTTGGGCCATGAAGTGAGCACAACGAAGGAGCCGAAAGAATCCTACTACAACTTGGAAACATGGGATTGATGGGCTGGGTGGAAGAGAATAAATAAACCTTATGGGCTTCATTTAAGTCAGTTAGCTACAGCCCAAGGCTTGTTTGGGCTCAAGTAAGACTTTGTCTTCAGCTAGGATCCAAGGCTTGCTTGGATTAAGTCACGGGCTTTTCAATTTAGGATTTTGGGTCAGTTTTGAGTGGACCTCATTTAAGTCCACATAGGGGGTCCATTAGGGTTAGGTTTTCAAAAGACTATTTAAACTCATGTAACCCTAATTTCGGCAGCGATTCATTAATTTTAATTCTGAACTTTTCAGTTTATGTGTGAGAGTGATTCTTGCATTCTCCAGTTCTTGAACGAACTGCATCCGACTTATCGAAGATTAACTGGCTTCGTGGCGTCATTCTACTCATTCCAATAGTGCTGGTGCCTTGGGGCAGGTTTCCATTGCGTCACACTCCTATCAGACCTATTTCGGCTTTCCGGGATCAGATTTCAATCTTTGTTGTGGGTTGCGTGATCACGAGGTTCGCACCAGTCCTCTTCACCCACATCTGCGTTTTCATCAACATACTCTTCAAAATTAGACCTGTTATTCGTATGGCCATACGGACCGTATTTCCTCGGCGATCAGCCCCACTATTCTGTTGCCCTATCGAATTTACCTCATCTTTCAGATCCTCGTATGTCCTGGACAGCAACTCGAGTTGCTGGCCTAAAGCTCGCAATTGGAAAGCAACGCCAGTGTTTTGTGTCGCTGAATCGCTGTTTTTAGACATCCTTTGAGCGTGCAAAATTCGGTTAGTAGCACAAAATATATCCTCACACCTCTCCTGTACCACACAGACAAAATCAAGTTTCTTCACGCTAATATAATATGCTCACTACACCTCTTACCTCACAACTTGCTTTCTTTTGGGACTAAAAATCAACAAATCAAAGTCAGTAGCCTTCGTAGCGCACTATGATTATGATTTTCAGACTCAAGGAGCAATAAAAATACCGAAAACAAAACTACGATTAGAATTTCACGAGTAGCAACGCAAATTCGTACGACCTGTGGACGATACGAAGACATGAAATAAAATAGAAGCAAGAACAATCACTTGACTCCTAGATAACCCAAAATAGAATAAAAACGAAGGATTGGACAAAACCAAACAGTAAAGATCAAGTTTTGAGACTTGACGAGAATATAATCTCGTGTGCAATTTTTACGGAATAGAATTTAATTCCAGAAAAACCGATGTCGAAGTGACCAAAAATTCAATACTTAGTACTAAACAAGCATCAAGACTCAATTTATAGGCCGTTCTCGTACTTCTAGGTGCCCAACCCCTTGTGTGACCGGTTTGCGGCAGAATTGAACCTCCAATTGAAACCTCCAGTATACGATATCAAAATAAGCCCAAATTTAATATACGGTGCGGTAGCAATGCCAATACACATAAATTTTAGTTTCAACTGATTCTATGGTGTTTTGCTTAGGGTTTAGTAAGGCAGCGTTTCTGCGGCAGAAATGAACCTCGAAATAAAAAACCCAAGTAAAGAATATGAGAATAAGCCCCAATTTGACATCCGATGCTGTCTCAACGCCCATACACTGAATATTAATTTTCAGTTGATTCCGATGTGGTGCTCTTATGTTTCCCCAGAGTTGTGTTTTTTGCGGCAAAAATTCAATGATTCTTCAAATTTCAACTCACGCCTCTCTATCTCTCCTTTTTTAATATACTGAAATGAGGAGACAGAAAAGGGATGAAATATAACCCTTTTTCTATTTTTATTAGATAACGCAGACACGAAGAACAAGAAATGGACGCACGCACTGAAAAGCTTTATGGAACTCTGGGGGGAAGAAAAACGAGAATAACAGAATGATATGACCTTGCTTCGGAGCCTAGCTCGGATATCACCTGATGCGAACCTCGTGATCACGGGGCCCACAACCAAGAATGAGATTAGATTCATCTTCCTTGACCTGAACCTGAAGTGTGCGCCTTATAACCAGAGACTCCGCAACTGGTAATGCTAACTCCTCCCCATCACTATTCGCGATCCGATCTGTCAATTTCAGATCCCATATCACCATCATCTCTAATCATCATGATTCTCCGAAGCGTAATGCCCGTGCCCTTGACACTTGAAACATTTAACATCACGATTATGTTTAGGCTGAGTTTCATATATACCTTTGGCACCAGTAGGGACATCAGCTTTAGCTTTTGGTGGTTCAGTTTTAGAAGGAACAAAGGATCTCGGCCGGACAGTATCCTCTCTCTTTAGATTAGTCTTTCAAGATGATGAAGAACCTGAATTAAATGCCGGTCCAACTTGTTTCTTCCAAAGTTGTCTCTCCACCTTCGTAGCCATGTGAACCATGCCCTCTAGCTCCACATAATGCTGTAGCTCTACCACATTGGCGATGTCCCGATTCAACCCATTAAGAAATCTAGCCATGGTGGCTTCTCTATCCTCAACAGCATTGGATCGAATCATTGCTATCTCCATGTCTTTGTGATATTCATCTACTGTCTTATAGCCTTGATTTTCAGACTTGGGAGCTTCGGGTATAGGTCTCTGTAATAGTGGTTTGGCACAAATCGTCTCCTCATCAAGACTTTCATCTCCCCCCAAGTCCGAACGGGTCGATCCAGACCTGATTCCTTGGCCAACAGATGCAAGATCATAGTCATTGATGCGAACCGGCCCAAAAACACCAGCAAGGACCCATTACATGATTAGGGGCTTGGTTCGTGGTTTTCAACGTTTCACCCAAGTCATAATTGCAAGGACTATTGAAGTATCTACGTGTAGGAGGGGTCCAGCCCAGCTTTATTTGGGCCATGAAGTGAGCACAACGAAGGAGCCGAAAGAATCCTACTACAACTTGGAAACATGGGATTGATGGGCTGGGTGGAAGAGAATAAATAAACCTTATGGGCTTCATTTAAGTCAGTTAGCTACAGCCCAAGGCTTGTTTGGGCTCAAGTAAGACTTTGTCTTCAGCTAGGATCCAAGGCTTGCTTGGATTAAGTCACGGGCTTTTCAATTTAGGATTTTGGGTCAGTTTTGAGTGGACCTCATTTAAGTCCACATAGGGGGTCCATTAGGGTTAGGTTTTCAAAAGACTATTTAAACTCATGTAACCCTAATTTCGGCAGCGATTCATTAATTTTAATTCTGAACTTTTCAGTTTATGTGTGAGAGTGATTCTTGCATTCTCCAGTTCTTGAACGAACTGCATCCGACTTATCGAAGATTAACTGGCTTCGTGGCGTCATTCTACTCATTCCAATAGTGCTGGTGCCTTGGGGCAGGTTTCCATTGCGTCACACTCCTATCAGACCTATTTCGGCTTTCCGGGATCAGATGAAAGGTTGAGGGAGGATAGAATTGAAGAGGAGGGGGTTAGGGATGGATATGGATGATGTGGGTATAGGGGATGATATTTATATGGGAATTTGATAGGAGGGAGGGAATGTTGGAAGTGGGGATCGGAAGTATAGATTATGATGTAGTAGGGTAGTGAATTGGATGGTGGGTGAGTGGGGAAAGAGAAGGAATAAATGGGGGATGGGGGTGTGTGGGGAGGGATGAGAAGTAGGTAAAATTGGTGATTATTTTAGATGGTTTATGGATGGTTGGTTTTTTATATTAAAAAAAGAGTATGTTATATAAATAGGTGGAGTCTATGTAGTGGGTATTGTGTGGAATGAATAGTTATGGGTGTTTTGTAGGTTGGAGATATTTGGAGAAGATTTTTCTGACAGAAATGCTACCCAAGTTTTCCTAGTATGGTCATCTATAAATGTAATCAAATACTTCTTCCCACTATTAGATTGAGGTGTCACAGGTCCATAAATGTCAGCATGAATTAATTGCAACCTATCTACTGCCCTCCAGTTACTTTGCTTGGGAAAACAGTCCCTGTGCTGTTTTCCCATTAGACAACCCTCACACACCCCAGCTGGACTCTTCAACAATGGTAAACCCTTGACCATATTCTTATAGTGTAGTGTTCTTAGCCCCTTATAACTCAAGTGACCAAATCGACAATGCCATAGGTAAGATTCATCATCAATTGCAGCAGTTTTAAAACATGTAGGTTCTATGGTACTAACAGTAGCTAAAATCACAAACATCCTATTTGTAGACATACTGCTTTTCATTATCAAACCTCTTGATGGATGGAACAATTTACAAACATTATTTTTGATAAGTATGGCTAATCCTTTCTCCTGCAACTGCTCTATACTTAGTAAATTGTTTTTCAATTCGGGTATGTAATAAACTTGTGTTATTACTTGAATTCTTCCCTCTACTTCCATTCTTACATTTCCTATGCCCATAACCATCATTCTAGAATTGTTCCCCAACTTGACAGACTGCCTAAAATCACTATCAAAATTCATAAACCAGGTTTTATTGCCTGTCATGTGATTACTATAGCCTGAGTCTAGAAACCATACCTCCTCTCATTTTGCATGATTGAGTTCAACATGAGTCATGAGAAGCATTTCATCTTCCTCTTCCAGTTCAGCATAATAGGCTCCTTTCATCCATTCGGGGCATTCATACTGAAAATGCCCCAAATTGTGACATTTGTAACATTCAATCATCTCTTTGTTGGGCAGTCTACCCCTTCCTCTTCCTCTTCCTCTCATTCCTCTAAAAGTACTTCGGCCCCTTCCCCTGGTTCTCTCATCATACACTATTTTCAGTGCTTGATCTTCTTCTTTGAGTTCATGCATTCTCTGCTCATGAACTAAAAGACTTCCATGTAGCTCATCTAAGCTCATAGTATCTAGGTCATTTGATTCCTCAATTGAACATACTACATAATTGAATTTCGAAGTCATTGATCTCAGAATTTTGCTCACCACAGTGCTAGGTTGTATCTGCTCCCCATGCACTTTCATCTTGTTCACCACCGTTAGGGTTCTTGCCATGTATTTATCAACCCTCTCTCCTTCCTTCATGTTCAATAGTTCAAATTCTCTCCTCAGTGACTGCAACTGTGCCCTTCTTACTTTTGTTGATCCTTGATACTTTTGCTTCATGGATTCCCAGATTGCTTTTGCTGTTCCCTTGTCCAGAATCGTCTCCATAATCTCTCTGTCAATCGCCTGGAATAAGAAATTCTTGATCCTCAGGTCCTTGAGTTTGGCTTCTTCTGCAATCTTTCGTAGCCCTTCAGTGGGTATGCTTCCTCGTGCTGCAATCGGGACTCCTTCTTCAACCAGATTCCATAATTCCTTGCTTCTTAGAAAATTTTCCATCATCATGGACCAATGATCATAGTACCCAGTAAATTTTGGAATGGAGGCTTGAACGAATTGCTCAACGTTGGCCATTTTTCACTCTCTCTACCCTTTGTGTTTCCCTTTCTCTCTCACTATCTGCGAGTTCTTTCTCACAGTGTTCTCTCCCTCTCCCCTCTGTGTTTCCCTCTCTCTTTTTCCCGTCAGGCCCCCTTAGGCTCTGATACCAATTGTTGAATTCAAATGTGCTTTGATTAACAATGGCAGTAAAGAGATTATAGAGAATGGATTTGCTCTCGGCCAAAATCCCCCCTCCCAGTTGCAGACCCATGACTCTATTTATAGTACTAAGTATTATTCTTGACTAACAAACTAATAACAACCCAATGGACTGGCATGTAACCAATTCCTAACAGACTGCTAATTATCCAATTTCAGCTGACCCAACTGACTCAATAACAGACTCAACAGAGACTCCGACTGGTAACTTCTACAGAGAAACCTAGACCGACCACGTAGTATCTGTTTTGAGAGTGTGATTGATGTAACTTTTGAAAATACTTTTTATTTAGAAATATATCCAAATAATATATTTTTTATATATTTTAAAAATTATTTTTGACATCAACACATGAAAATAATCTAAAAACACTAAATTTTTTATTTAAAATAAAATAAATAAAATAACTTTTTTTCTTTCAAAAACACTTTTCAAACACAATTACACGAAATTAGAAACAAGTAGATCTTGCTGGGCCGGATTTCGTTGCTTTATACATGGATTTTGTTTGTCGGAGTCGTAAATTCCATCTTTGAATCATAATCACCAGAAATGAAGACGATTTTTCAGTTGGCAACTTAAATACACAAGAAGTTCCCCACCTACAAATCAATATATAATCATATTCCTGTATGAATATGGTTGATCCCCATGTTCATTGACATTAACATTGTTCCATTATTACAACTACTTGCTCATTAAACAAAACAAAATAGAAAAAGACCGTTTCAACTGCTCTCTTCCCTTTTATAATTCATCTGCGCATCATCATATATACCTACTACAATTCCACTACCCTGCCACTTCAGGACCAGATCATCATTAAACCAGATAGATAGAGAGAGAGAGAGAGAGAGAGAGAGAGAGAGAGAGAAGGGGAAATGATGGCATCCTCCGTTATCTTCATCTTCTTCTTTGCCATCTGTGCCTTAGCAGTCGTTGTAAACTCTCAAGTAGATTCCTGCAGCTCCAATCTAAACATCAATGGCCTCCCTTTTGACTCGGCATCTCTCACCTGCGTCAATGCTTGGAGCTCTCAAAATTTCATTCTTAGAGTAAGTTTACTTTATTTACTTTACCATGTCTAATTGATTTCTTGATAACGCCACGCTCGTGCTCTTGTTCTGTGCAGTACGCGCAGACATCATCGAATTTATGGAGCTTTGTTCTGTCAGCACCGGATGCGAATAGTTACATAGCTATAGGATTTTCAAGCAATGGTTTGATGATAGGATCCAGTGCTGTTGTGGGGTGGATATCGGCAACTGACGGCTCTCCGGGAGTAAAAAAGTATTTTCTGGGAGGGCAGAGCTCAAAGGAAGTGGTGCCTGACGGAGGAAGCCTGGTGGTTAACACCTCCACGATCGTAACTCAGTCTTCACGCCTGTATTTAGCCTTCCAGTTGAACGCCGACCAGCCGTCGCGGCGGATAATTTATGCTGTCGGAC
Organism: Salix arbutifolia; assembly: GCA_025169955.1. Taxonomy (NCBI): domain Eukaryota; kingdom Viridiplantae; phylum Streptophyta; class Magnoliopsida; order Malpighiales; family Salicaceae; genus Salix; species Salix arbutifolia. The sequence goes on along the minus strand of CM045916.1, from coordinate 5,796,048 downwards.
AGACCGGTTTGATGCCGTCTTCTCCAAGCTTCTCCCTGACCAAGCACGCCAGCACGGCCTCCACGGCCTTGAATTATGTTACAGGTGAGAGCTGGCCGGCCACATGATTAATTTTGTTTGTATTATATGTGTGAAATATTTATTAATTAATTACTAGGTCACAAATCATGTGTCAAGACAACATGATCTGTGCTGCTGTCCATGATATATGGGAAGAGCATGCTGTGTTTTTATATTAAACTTTATTTGATGATGAGGTCAGATTACTGATCATATCATAGCTTTAAAATGCGATAAGGTGACTTTTTTCATCCTTTTCACAGTAAGGTGACTTTGAAGTCACCATAATTAAGCCGCCTTGCTAAGTAACTGCTCTTAATAAATAAATATAATATGCTCCGTAACATTTTAAGTGGAAAATAAAATAAAATAAAATTAATTCTCTTTTATTTAAGTGGTATGAGTAGATTGTAACATCACAGTTTTTTAAACTATCAATTTCTGGAGATTTACTATAAATTTACTATCAATTTCAAGGACTAATTAACTATACATCGAGTCCTCAATAAACATAACATAACGTGATGATAAAAAACTTGTGGTCTGTACATCAGATTTTACCGGTGAAGAATATAATATGTTTTCAGGGAGTTAGGAGTTTACTCAGATCTAAAAAAGAAGAAAACTATAGATTGACTATCATTTTTTATGCAACTGACAGGTCAAACAAGCACTTTAAGCCCAGAGTCAAAACTAAGGAAGAGCCATGGAGCATTGAACATGGCTGGTTGGGGTATTCTGATGATAATCGGAGCAATAGTTGCTCGATATTTCAGGGAATGGGATCCGGCGTGGTTCTATGTCCATGCTTGTACACAGTCACTGGGGTTCTTACTCGGCGTAGCTGGTGTCATCGCCGGGCTTGTCCTCGAAAATCGTCTCGGCGCCGACGTGTCTACCCACAAAGGTCTCGGGGTCTTCATTCTTGTTCTTGGATGCCTTCAGGTCAGGAAAATCTCAGCACGTAATTCAAAAATGCATGGCTTCATGAGAGCTAGCTAGCTTGTGCTTCGCATGATCACAGATGTGAATTTGACCTCATTAAATTTCTGCATGCAGGTGATGGCATTCTTGGCTCGACCCGTCAAGTCGTCGAAAGTGAGAAAGTATTGGAACTGGTACCACCACAGCGCGGGAGGGATTTTGATTATATTCGCAGCAGCAAATGTCTTCTATGGAATCCATTTAGCTAGAAAGGGACGGGAATGGAATGTTGGTTATGGAGTTGTTCTTGCCATCTTGTTTGTAATTGCTGTTCTTCTGGAGGTGAGACTGTGGATGAGAAAATGATTTTCTTACACTTTCATTCCTGCTATTTATTTGTAACAGAGTACTTCTTGGATTCTACGTTCGTTTTTTTTTTTTTTTTTAATTAAGGATTCGTGGTTATTTTTCGATGACAAAATTCAATTCTCTTGTTCTTCATGGATTTCATTTGACTGTACGTTTGAAATCTTAGAGTGTGTTTGCCATTGTTTTTATTTTTGTGATTGAGGTTGAAAAAAACAGTTTAAAAAAAGCGTTTTTATTGCGATTCAAAATAAGCTGTGAAATGTTTGGTTAAAAATATGGTTGAGTTTGAGGTTGAAAAGAAGCAGTTTTAAGTGTTTGGTTACCAATCTTTTCATATTGCTTTTAACTTGTGAAATTACTTTAAAGGGCATAGATATATACACACATATTTATTTATTTATATTTATATTATATTAATAATCATAATTTTATAATGTAAGGAATAATTCAAGTAAAATTGATACTTCTTTTTATTCTCCCATCAAATTATTTGTAATTCTATTACAAACTAAATTTATACGTGAAGGCCTCTGCGATCCCTAATTTTTTAATCGAGGATCAACATTTGATAAAATATCATCTGAAAGAAAATTAAGATTGCGAGACAAAATTATATTGTGATATCTTATAATATATGTATTTATATTTTAATTAAGTTTTTAGATTTTTATATTATTATTTTAATATTTTAAAAAAATATATTATTATTATTTTAATAATATAAATATTTTAATATTACTATTTTAATATTTTAATATTAATATTTTAATATTAAAAACTATTAATATTTTAATATCTGTATCTGCTAACAACCCCCCCAACCCATTTGCTTTTCGTTTCCCATCTTCTCCACCCATCTGCTTAGTCTCCCCCCTCTCTGGAAGCTCTCATCTTCTCCACCCATCTGCTTCGTCTCCCCCCATGGAAGCTCTCAACTTCACCATCTTCCTAACCCACTCACCCACCTCTGCTTTCGTGACCATCTGGTTCTAATCCTCCTTAAATCTCTTCCATATCCTCCTTCTACACCGAAGAACAAATATCACCGCTCACTAATCAACCTTGGGAAACTGGTTCGCTCCGGTTCAAATTCGTCCTCGGAGGTGAACATTGAATTGCGGTTCAAATCCATCTTTTGGGAGGAGGCGCACAGAAGGAATATTGATAGTGAGGATGTTTTAGGGTTTTTATTTTCAACAATAATTTTTGTATTTGAAATATTGAATCGCCGTTTGTTATTGTGTGTTTGCAACATTGAATCGCCAGAAAAAGCATGTATTAGCAGCTTCTCTTGAAACGCCGATTACATCAAAAATTTGTGTGGGCCCATGTCAAAATTCTGCGTTTCAAGCTTTACCAAACACTTATTGCATAAGCTGATTGGCAAACGTGGGTGGCACCACAATGCCAAACGGGCGCTTAATCTTACCTTTGAAAATATGTTGTTGTCAAAAGAGAAAACTTTTACTAGCTTGATTTTGAGTTTTTGTTGTTGATAAGCGGTTTTTATGAGCGTTTATTAGGTGTTTTATTTTCCTGTTAGGTTGAAATTGATTTTTGTTTGAAAATATATTAAAATGATGTTTTTATATTTTTTTAAAAAAATTATTTTAGATATCGGCACATGAAAATAATCTAAAATATAAAAAAAAATTAATTTAAAATATAAAATATTTTTTTCTAAAAACATTTTTAAAATACCATACTAAACAATATCTTAATATGAAAATAAGTTAGAAAAATGAGTTTTCATGCCAGAAACCCACCACCTCTAGTATTTCAACATCACTGACGACAATATTCTGGGGAAAAATTGGGCTTATTTTCTTTCAAATTAAATATTCGTCCATCTCTTGATAAAGAAAAAAATAATAAAGTTAGCTAGAATGCGCGGGCGTGAGATTACCTTTAAGATTGAATGCACTTATGAAAGTGTTTTTGTAACGATCCTGATTTTTTTTTATATATATCTAACACATATGGTACCGGAAATCAGCGAACCTGATGCCTCACATCATCAGAATACCATCTATACAATCAACATTTCATTAAAAATGGATCTTACATAAACATGTAGTATTATGGTTGCATAATTAGAAATTCATATTAAAATTATACATATTGCATTCCTATACTACTAATAACCATTACGAATTTACACAAAAGGGTCTAATAAAAGTTATGTGTTTTGTACATTGATTCCCACAAAATACATTGTGATTTAGAATACATCTACATGGTTCCTTGCAAAAGTTGGTTTTCGTGCATCGGGTTCCTTAGACATCTCGTGGATGTGACGTCCCTACAACAATACAAAACATTTAAGAAAAGGTAATTACTTAATGATAATTATAATGGTAACTAAACGGTCTGGCAGTTACAGGAGGCATTAACATTTATAATTTCTTCATGTACTTGGTACAATAGCTTGTAATGCATATAAATGCATCAATTTCACAGTAACATGTCCCGAGACAATAACATGTCTCAAGCACTAACAGTAACAGGTCGACCATTAATAGTTCCAAACAGTAACAGATCGACCAGTAACAGATTAAACAGTAACAGGTATGGAGACAGTAATAGAACCCTTAAAGTCAATCTCGATCCAATCCTCCTGGGTCTACAAAATCTTAAACATCGTTCTCAACACAACCATAATTCATAACCCGTCTATTCTCTTAAGGCATATTTACTGAGGTTAATCGTTCATTCACCCCGGTCATCCTTTTCAAATGCCATTAGCCAAAGGTAGTCAATCATTCATTCCGGTCATCCATTCGGATGCCATTAGCCGAAGCTAATCAATCATTCATGCTGGCCATCCATTTGGATGCCATTAGCCGAAGCTAATCAATCATTCATGCCGGCCATCCATTTGGATGCCATTAGCCGAAGCTAATCAATCATTGATCCCGGCCATCCATTTGGATGCCATTAGCCGAAGCTAATCAATCATTCATGCCGGTCATCCATTGGGATGCCATTAGCCGACGCTAATCAATCATTCATCAACATTTACACTTTCAACAATCTGATATAGGTTCTTACACAATAGAATAATATTCATGTTAAAGTATTTCCTTATTCAATGTATAAAAAAGAAAGGTGCAAGTCACCTACCTGCTCCACCCGTGGGTCGTTCCTGTCTCGACGACGGTCCAATCCTGACCACACCACCTGCTCCACCCGTGGGTCGTTCCTGTCTCGACGACAGTCCAATCCCGACCATACCACCTGCTCCACCCGTGGGTCATTCCTGTCTCGACGACGGTCCAATCCCGACCACACCACCTTAAACTGGAGAGCTACTGTTCAACATACATATCTCCTTGCTGGACTGTCAATTCCTCATCTCCACCGTTCATAACATTAATCACACTCAGTAGCACCACATACCCAAATTTCAGCTTCATCCAACAGTGATATGAACCGAAAATAGTAGGCGGCTCTGACTGGAAGAAGAAAGCAGATTTTGCTATTTTCTTCAAAAGAATACTCACCAAACAATCAGAGAAATCCAACGGTGGACGGTGGAGGAACTGTCCGGCGACTCTGACGGGTTTGAGGGGGTTTCCAGAAATCTTCAGATGATCGGGTTTCTCAAACGGCGGCAGATAATTACAATCCCTCCGGTAAGATGCTAGACCATAGTGAGCTGCCCAACATATCCAAAACTCAACCTAATCCAACGGTGGACGGCAGAGATATGGCTGTCGGAGCACAACCCCCTTCTTCTCTTTTTCTCTCTAACCCCCCTAACTTATCTCCCCCCATTTTAAATGTCTCTTTTCTTTTCTTTTTTTTCCTTTTCCCCCCTCTTCTCTTCTTATCATTTAAATCATAATCTTTTTATTTATTTCAATTTCACCCTCCCCTCAACTTATTTTATTTCTCTTTTAATTTAACACTTACATTTATTTCCCGGGGTTTACAGTTTTAGAAAAAAATTTAAAAAATAATTTATTTTTATTTTATATTAATTATTTTTGGTATTTTTAGATTATTTTTATATGCTTGAGTCAAAAATACTTTTTTTTTTAAAAAAAACTATTTTAATATATTTTTGAACAAAAAAATACTTTTCAATTTTAGACATTTAAGTTGGGGGTACTCATATAGGTTTTCTTATCCAGCGTTTCCCCCCCTACAATTTCATGATTCAATGTTGATTTTTTATTCAATATTATTAAAATTTTGTAATGTTTTTTGAATAAAATAGTATTTAATTTTTACTTAGTTTATGAATAAGATTTTAACATTTTTTTCTCATGTAAGGAGGTATTCTTTTTATGTGTGTAATTTCAACATGCCTTCAATTGTATTATCCTATATACTAAAAGACATCAGTCGGTTACTGTAGCGGCAGACTCGGTTGCACTTTGGAGTGAAAATTTTTGATTTGTGCTTCGTGCGCGTACGTGCGTCTTTTTTTTTTGTTTTTCCCATTTTTGAACAGTGAATTACCAAACCAGCCCTCCGAAAACGACAAAAAACGCCGCCAGACCGAGGGGCTCTATGGTCATAACGCACATCGGACTGGACCGGTCCGCCCCGCCGGTCTTGTGCTTATTTTATTATTTTTTGAAATTAGCTAAATATGGTTTTAACCCCCAATAAGACAAAAACGGTGCCTTTGGGAACAGGGGCAGGACGGTAATTGATCTCATTTTTTATTATTTTTTTCGGTGGCTGTCAGTGTGTGATGGGCACACACCATCTGGTTTTCCGCCCCATGCCCTGTTTAGGAGGCGCGTGCGGTGTCGTAAGGTAGCCGAAGACGCTATTCTAGAGTCTCTCTCGATGCGCTTCTGCGTTGGCTTCCTCCCGCGGCGGCGCGTTTCACCTACCAATGTTCGTGGACGCGGTGGCGGCCGGTTAAAACCGCTGGCCACGTTTCTCTCTCTCCTGCACGTAAAAGTGGAGGAGAGTCCCCCGTATTGCCACCTTTTGCACTGCAGTCCCTTCACTTTCAATTTTGTTTCTGGTCCTCATTTCTGGTATATAAGTTTTGATTTAGTTCGATTGGGTCCTCCAATTGGAATTAATTTAGTGTCTGCTTTTCAATTCGGTCCCCCTTCTTTTAATTTCCGGATTGGATTGAAAAGAATGAATTTATTCGGTACAGTAGTTTCAATTTCTTCAGTTTTGTCCTTTGATTAAAATTGATAATATATTTGATTTTCATTTCGGCCCTTATACTTTTAATTTTAGATTGTAATCCCTTTATATTTGATGTTCTTTTCAGCCCTTATACTTTTAATTTTTTATTTTAATCCCTATATTTCTTTTTATTTCTAGAACAATTCCTATTTTTATCCATGTATATATAAATGTGCTCGACTTTGATTTTTAATTTTTGTTGTTTTCTTATTTGTTGGGGTGGTATTTTTTCCAAAAAAAATAGTTATTAAATTTTATTTTGTATCTATGATCATTGGGAAATTGATATTTGTGTTTTTTCTCTCTCTCCACTTCTTATTTCTTTTAGCTTTTTATTCGTTTTTTTATTTTTATTTTTATGTCATATGACTTTTTTTACCTGATAATTTTTATTTTCTTTTTTTTTGTCTGATATTTTGTTAAATTTTTTATGGTTTTTTTAGTCTTTTATTTTTTTTATTATTAACATAATAATAATAATAATAATAATAATAATAATAATTTAATGTTTTTTTCTTACTTACTCTTTTGTTAATGTTTTTTAGGTTTTTTTTCTCTCGGGATAATTTGATAATTTTTATTCTTTTAACAGTTATAACAATGATAATTTTTATTTTCATTTTATTTTTTTGTTTGATGTTTTGTTGAAGTTTTTAGGATTTTTTTAGTCTTTCATTTTTTTCCCTTTCATTATTAACACACACACACACATCATCATCATCATAATAATAATAATAATAATAATAATAATAATAATAATAATAATAATAATAATAATTTAATTGTTTTTCTAGCTCACTCCTTTGTTGATGTTTTTTAGGTTTTTTTTCATGATAATTTGATAATTTTTATTGTTTTGACGGTAATAACAATGATAATTTTAATTTTAATTTTATTTTTTGTTTGATCTTTTGTTGAAGTTTTTATGATTTTTTTAGTCTTTCATTTATTTATTTATTCTTTCATAATAATAATAATAATGATGATGATGTTTTAATTGTTTTTCTTGCTTACTATTTTGTTTATGTTTTTTTTCTCAGTATAATTTGATAATTTTTATTATTTTGATAGTAATAGCAATAATAAGTTTTAGATGTTAAGACTCCGATTTTGCTATTCTTATAATAGAGTATGTTAATCTATTTCATTACATTAAAGTTTGCATATATAAATATTATATTTTAATTTTGATCCAGCAAATCTTATAAAAATTGTTTGCTCAGCCCGCAATGTAGGGTGGACAATTTTTTTAATTTTCAAGTGAAATGATTTTTTCCAGCTAATAATTTTTATTTTGTTTTATCATATATTATATTTTTTATTTGCTCTTTTATTAAAGTTTTTATGCTTCTTTTAGTCTTTGATTTAATTTCTTTTTCATTATTAGCGCAATAATAATAATAATAATTTTAGTTTTTGTTCTTATTTGCTTTTCTGTTAATTTTTTTTCTCGGGGTAATTTAATAATTTTTCCTATTTTGACCATGATAGTGATGATAATTTTAGATGTTAAGATCTCAATGTTACTGTTATTATAATAGAGTATGCTCATTTGTTTCATTATATCAAACTTTTAATCTCAATAATCATAAAAGTTATATATTCAACCCGAGACGTAGTGCAAACCGACAACATCACAAAGGTGGATGTAAATGTTGGAAAAAAACTATGTTTTCCAACATTTTTTTTGAAAAACTTTCGAGGCAATTACCTATTTCCATCTCTTTGATGTCAAAGCTTAGATATTGTTGTTGCGGTTGTGTGTATTGATGTGTTGTATCATATCAAACTTTACATTTGTAGATATTATATTTTATTTTTTTGTTTGATATTTTGTTAAAGTTATTATGATTTTTTTGTCTTTTTTTATTATTAACACACACACACACATCATCATCATCATCATCATCATAATAATAATAATAATAATAATAATAATAATAATAATAATAATAATAATAATAATTTAATTGTTTTTCTAGCTCACTCCTTTGTTGATGTTTTTTAGGTTTTTTTTCATGATAATTTGATAATTTTTATTGTTTTGACGGTAATAACAATGATAATTTTAATTTTAATTTTATTTTTTGTTTGATCTTTTGTTGAAGTTTTTATGATTTTTTTAGTCTTTCATTTATTTATTTATTCTTTCATAATAATAATAATAATGATGATGATGTTTTAATTGTTTTTCTTGCTTACTATTTTGTTTATGTTTTTTTTCTCAGTATAATTTGATAATTTTTATTATTTTGATAGTAATAGCAATAATAAGTTTTAGATGTTAAGACTCCGATTTTGCTATTCTTATAATAGAGTATGTTAATCTATTTCATTACATTAAAGTTTGCATATATAAATATTATATTTTAATTTTGATCCAACAAATCTTATAAAAATTGTTTGCTCAGCCCGCAATGTAGGGTGGACAATTTTTTTAATTTTCAAGTGAAATGATTTTTTCCAGCTAATAATTTTTATTTTGTTTTATCATATATTATATTTTTTATTTGCTCTTTTATTAAAGTTTTTATGCTTCTTTTAGTCTTTGATTTAATTTCTTTTTCATTATTAGCGCAATAATAATAATAATAATTTTAGTTTTTGTTCTTATTTGCTTTTCTGTTAATTTTTTTTCTCGGGGTAATTTAATAATTTTTCCTATTTTGACCATGATAGTGATGATAATTTTAGATGTTAAGATCTCAATGTTACTGTTATTATAATAGAGTATGCTCATTTGTTTCATTATATCAAACTTTTAATCTCAATAATCATAAAAGTTATATATTCAACCCGAGACGTAGTGCAAACCGACAACATCACAAAGGTGGATGTAAATGTTGGAAAAAAAACTATGTTTTCCAACATTTTTTTTGAAAAACTTTCGAGGCAATTACCTATTTCCATCTCTTTGATGTCAAAGCTTAGATATTGTTGATGCGGTTGTGTGTATTGATGTGTTGTATCATATCAAACTTTACATTTGTAGATATTATATTTTATTTTTTTGTTTGATATTTTGTTAAAGTTATTATGATTTTTTTGTCTTTTTTTATTATTAACACAATAATAATAATAATAATAATAATAATAATAATAATAATAAGAAGAAGAAGAAGAAGAAGAAGAACAAAAAATTAAGTTATTTTTCTTACGTACTCTTTTGTATTCTTTTGTCTTTCTGCGGAGTGCATTAATGAAATTATCCCTCAAAAAAGACAAAAACATGCAATTGGGTTCAGGGGTTCCACGGTAATTGCACATTTTTGGTCCGGTCCGGTCCAACTACCCGGTTTATTAAATATTTTATATTTTTTTGCAAATGTAAATAACCATTTTAGCCCTACAAAATGACAAAATCATGTTTTGTTCATGAGGGGTGCCCTGGTAATTGACCATTTTTTTAATTCATTTTTCGCCGATTTACTGTTGGCGCGTCTCCGGACACGCCGTCTGTTTTCCACGCTTATGCGTTATTCTATTGACATATGCGGCGTATTCCAGCTTCCAAAAATACCCAACTAGTGTCTAGAATGATTTTCATCAATATTCTCTAACCACTGGTGCGGTGTGCGTACGTATACGGTGGCCGTAGACATTGTAATGGTCGTTTGAAAATTTTTACCCCTTTTCTCTCTCCTGTTTGCGCAAGCTGATGTCAGCGCAACTGTTTTTTCTGAATTTTCACTTCAGTCCCTACACTTGGAATTATGTTTTTTTGGTCCTTATTGTTATTGCATAGGTTTTGATTTGTTTCAATTTAGTCATTCAATTGAAATTAATTATATATTGTAGTTTTATTTTGGTCATTAGACTTTGAATTTCTGAAATTGGTCTGGAATTCATATTACTTTCAGTATCAAAGTTTTGATTTATTTCAATGTTATCCTTCCATGCAAATTAAGTATAAATTTCAATTTCATTTCGGTCCTAATTCTCTTAATTTTCGGCTTTGTTTCAAATTATTTAATTTTATTAGTATTCATATTTGGATTTATTTCAATTTTGTCCTTCAAATTATATTTATTATATATGTTTGTTTCTAATTTTATCACTTATACTTTTAATTCCTTTATTTTTTTTATATATTTCTGTCCATATTTATATATACATGCTATTGGTTTATATTTTCAAATTTTCTTCATTTCTAATGTTATTAAATTTTTTATTTAATATTCAAATTTTTATATGTGCTGGTAATCATTTAAAAATTAATAATTATTATGATTTATCTTTTTCCCCCTTCAAGTCACATAATTTCATATTATTATTGATAAGACATTCAAAATAATGATAATGATTATTTATTAGTTTTGTTTTCTTTTAAATATGTCAGACTAATTAGATTTTTTGATATTTATTTAATTTTACTATCATTGCTCTTAAATACTTTTAATATAATAATATGAGTAATAAATCTTATAAAATAAAAAATTATGGACTTTTTTCTTACAATAAATATGGTCTCACCAATTTTTATTATTTCCATTGGTATTAATTTTTTTTTACATTTTAATTTGTGTTAATGATCATTTTAAGATTGGTATATATATATATATATATATATATATATATATATATATATATATATATATATATATAGATACACACACACACACACATATATATATAAATATTTATATTTTAATTTTTATTGGTGATCATTTTAAAATTAATATTTAACCTAGGTTTTTCTGGGAGAAAAAAATTACTGTTATTGCTCTAAATTAATTTTAATATAATAACATGAGTAATAAATCTTATAAAATAAAAAATTATATAATATTTTTTATCTAATAATAATTATGGCCTCACCAATTTTTATTATTTTCGCTGTTGTTAAGGTTTTTAAAAATATTTAGGTTTTCTTTTTTTTCTTTTTTAGTTGTTTTTTTAAGATATCTTTCAAGTCATTTTTTTTAAAATCTACCTACTATTTATTTTTATTTTGTCATTTATTTAGGTTTTTTTCGTATAAATATGTGAGACTAATTATATATTTTAATATTTATTTAATATTAGCACCTGAATATATATATACTATACATATATTATATTATATATATAGACAGAAAAAAAATGACCTAGGATTTTTAAAGAACAAAAAAAATAATATAAGTGTTCTTAAATACTTTTAATACAATAACATGAGGAATAAATCTTATAAAATAAAAAAATTAATTCACCTTTTAATTCTAATTTTGTCTTCTTTTGTTAAAGCTTATTTTTTAGAAAAAATTGATTCTTGGATTTTAGATTGTTTTTGTAAGAAATAAAATGTTTAATATTTCAAATGTGATATTACTTGGGAAAAATGCAACTTACAAACAAAATGGGTAGGAAAATTTACCCAAGTTATCTACAATTAAAAAATATATGAACCACTTCTCCTAAATTTCGATTAAATTGTTTCTTTTAGGGGGGAAAAAACTCATTTCTAACAAATATGATCTATTACAATTTCATTAATTAAATATTAAAATAACTAATCACAGCACATAAAAAACAATTATTTGTTAGTTTTATTTTCTGTTAAATATGTCAGACTAATTATATTTTTTGATATTTATTTAATATTAGCGCCTTCATATATATATATATATATATATATAGAACCTAGGTTTTTTGTGGGGGGAAATTATTGTCATTGCTGTAAAATAATTTTAATATAATAATATGAGTAATAAATCTTATAAAATAAAAAATTCTGCAATATTTTTTTTCTAACAATAATTATGGCCTCACAAATTTTTATTATCTCTACTGTTGTTAAGTTTTTTTTAAATATTAACATTTTAATTTGTGTTGATGTCCATTTGAAAAATAATATTTATTATTTTTTCTTTTTGTTGTTTTTTAGATTATTTTTATTTATCTTTCAGGTCAATTTTTTTTTAATCTACCTATATTTATTTTTATTTTTATTTTGTCATTTATTTAGGTTTTTTTTCTTATAAATATGTTAGAGTAATTATATACTTTAATATTTATTTAATATTAGCACGTGAAAATATATATATAGACAGAAAAAATGACATTGGATTTTTGGAAGAATAAACACATAATATAAGTGTTCTTAAATACTTTTAATATAATAATATGAGGAATAAATCTTATAAAATAAAAAAAATAGCGTTTTAATTCTAATTTTGTCCTCTTTTGTTTAAGCCTGTTTCTTAGAAATATTTGATTGTTGGATTTGAGATTGTTTTTGTAAAAAAAATGTTTAATATTTCAGATCTGATATTACTGGGAAAAAAATACAACTTACAAACAAAATGGGTAGAAAAATTTACCCAAGTTATCTACAATTCAAAAATATACGGACCACTTCCCCTGCGTTTTGATTATACTATTTCTTTTAAGCGGGAAAAAACTCATTTTTTACAGATTTGATATGTTAAAATTTTATTATTTAAATATTAAAATAATGAATTACAACACATAAAAAAACAATTAGTTTCTTATATAAAAAACATCCAGCGTAGCGCGTGCCAAATAACCTAGTATTCAACCAAAATAAAATCTTTTACAAGTTAAAATAAAAAATAAAATTCACATCTCTTTTATCAACCCTAGAATCCAAGGGGCCTCTATAAAAATAATGATGCAAACAAAATAAAAAATCCCTGGGTTGAACTTGCTAGAAAATAGTCGCCGAAGAGAAGAGAAAATGGTAAGGACGAGGTTGGCATGGTTCATAGTGGGGTTTTCGGTATCGGCAGCAGCAATCTCACAATTCACTTGGAGAGACCTTTCCAATGAAAGATATGCCCTTTCTTATCATGTATAATACCTTTCTCCTTCTCCTTTTTTATTTTTCATGATTGGTTTTCTCCATCTTCTCTTCATTAATTATTCTTTTTTCTTTTGGTTACACAGATGAACCAGAAATTTGAGGACCTTGAAGCTAGAGTCCTGAATCTTGAGTCTATTTCTCCCCAGAATCCTAATCAAACTACCCAGGTTTGTTTGTGATTCTTTCTTTTATTCCAATCAATTTGTCAAATTTAATAATTATTACCCACTTGTAAAAAAGCAAATTGATGGGCTTTCTCTGTGTATTATTGTGAAGTATGATGAAGTGAAAAATGTTTTAATTATATAACTAATAGCAGTGATTTGGGATTACAAAGATGCTTAAACACTGGTTGTTTGTAGCATCAGTACTGCAAATTATCTTTAGTAGTTAAGAGTTTGATTACTACAATTGCAATGTGCTTTGGTCTGGTTTGAGAAACGGATTCTTTGTCTCGTATCGGCGTAAGTACACATGCTTTACCAATAGTTTTAATGGGAATACGGTGGAAGTCCCACCTCATGGATCAGGGTTTTGGGTTTACCAGAGACGCAGGTCGTTTGCTTGAGGCTACATTGTGATGTGTGAATGTAATCAGGGGAGGGGTCAATGTGTTTTAAGGTCCTTGGCGTTCCAGTTTTTATCATTCAAAAAAAACACTATATCGGATTGGAATGTTGATTCTTAGAACTAGTCTTAAAAGTTATTGTTTTACCTAATTTTGATATTTTTCTAAGATTTTTGGATTTTTTAAATATTTTTTTTCGATTTTCTTAATGTTTTCTATCATTGCCTAATAAAGATAGGTTTTCCTATTCTACTTGGAAGTCTTGTGAACTTAAAGTATTTTGCTTACTAAATCGAAGCTATCCCTTGCTGCAAAAGCGAGAATATCAGCACAGGAAACGACTCCTTGACACTCGGCCTCTAGTCTAGCCTTTGCATCGTCAATGATTTCAAAGCCACGCAGACTAGGGTTGTTGGCAGGAGAATCCTTTTCTGCTGTGTTTGATGCGGTGGAGTCAAGAAGCACAGATCCCTCGCAACCCTAGGGGTTGAGCCTAGGGACATCGATCTTGTTATGACACAGGCTGGAGTTTCTAGGAGGAAGGCTGTCAAGGCTCTCCAGACAAACAATGGGGACATTGTCAGTGCTATCATGGAGCTTACTACTTAGGTTGGCTCCCTGGTTACCTTCTTATTTTCTGCTCACAAGTTCTTGGAACATTTGATCATGGTAGTCAGATTGGCTTGCCATCGATGAGGGGGCTAATTATCCATTGTTTGTGTCAAATTTGAGATCATTGCATATTCGGTTTTTCATTAGTACTAGTAAGCTCTTAATTATATGCCCTTTGGCATGCAAAGTGATATGATCAGCAATTACCAGTTTAGAGAATCCTCTATCAAAACATTGACCTTATTTTCCATGAACTTCCACTTCTATGCATAGCTTCGCTTATAGACATCCAAACACGACACTGGACCTCAGCAGGTAGAGGAACAAAGTTGGATGGCATTAGAAGTTGGGCCAGGTACGTTTGTGAAGGTTTCCGAGGCCGAAGAAAATCATGCCGTCTCGTCTTCCTGCCGGAACATCGTAGCAAGGCCATCCAGTCAGGAACTTAAACATACTGATCATGCATGTTAGCGGAGTTGATACTGTCATAACCCAATTTTTGGGTTACTCTCCAAAATAAAAATAACAAAAATAAAATAAAAGGGGTTTGGTGTCGGTAGAAAATCACGGTGGAAATTTGAAATATTTTCTGAGTCGAATCGTATCACTTTTGTGCCAAAAAATGAGAGAAAATACAAATTCGAGGTAAAAATAAAGTCAAAAATCATAATTATATTTTTTATAGGCCAATTTGATTTAATCATGGGCTAATTCAAAATATTATTATGTTTGAGAATTAATTTAGGGTCCAATTGAAGAATTTAATTAAGTGCAAGAACTTAATTATGCTTTAAATTGATCAAATTAATTTTATTAAGGGCTTAATTGACAAAAAATCAAATTCTTGAATTTAATTCGGGGTCAATTGAGAAGATTGGAATTTTTGGAGACCCAATTGAATTTTTCCAAGCTAATTGTGCAAAATTAAGGGTCAAATTGAAGTTTAATTGTCAATTGAGGGTCAAATTGCTTGAATCAGAAGTAAAGGACCAAAATGAAAAAGGCGCGCAAAGTTAAGGCTAATGTTGAAATTCAGACAAGGGCACAATTGCATAAAATTACAAATTGGGGGTGCAATTAGAACAATTAGAAATCGAAGGACCAAATTGCATTTTGCATTTCCCTCCAAAAAAACAGCCCGCCGTTGCCTTTATTTGCACACCTACCGACCAGGCTCCCGACAGCTGCCTGAACACCACTGCCGACAGCCCACCTGTGCCGCTGCCAACTGCCACCACGCCGTTTGTTGCAGCGGCACACCGACGACAGCCACAGTGTTTCAGCCACTGTGGCAGACCAGTTTCTACTATAAATAGCAGCATGCACGACGAGAAAAGGGGGGGAAGGAGGGGAAAGAACAAAAAAGACAGAGGAGGGAATTACGTGACAGAGGAGGAGAGAAAAAACTGGAAAAAAAAACGAGCTTAGTTTCACGTAAAAAGGGTGAGTTTTACGCAGAGAAGAAAAGAGAGATTTACGTGGAGGAGAAGACGAACAGAAGAGGGGAAAAACAGAGAGAAAAAAAAAGGAAAAAAATTCTACGTAACATACCAGAAAAATCACGTAGAGGGGAGAAAAACACAGACTTGTAATTTCCCCTCATCCTCTTCCTCATCGACGGCAACAGCACATAGTAGCTCCTTTCTCTCTCTCCTTTTGCAGCTCTCTCTCTCCCCGGCGGTGCAGTTCCTCTCCCCGACGGTGTAGCTCTCTCTCCCTGATGGTGAAGCAGCTCCTTCTCTCTCGTCAGCCAGCAGCCCAGCCATCACCTTTCTTCTCCGGCGACGAGCAACAAAGAACAGAGGGCGAACGGCAGCACAGGTCAACCCCTTCCGACGCCCCTACCGGCCACCATTTTCGACGCCACCACGACAGAAAGGACCACCTCGACGTCCTCTACCCGGTGGCAGCATCAGGTGACCCTCTCATCGTGGTCGGTCGACCACCCAAATCACTGTTCACGTGACAATGCAGTGAATTCATTCACTGCACTGTGCACGTGTTTTGTGGTCTTTTATTTCTTGTTTTTTTCCCTCTTTTTGGCCTTTGGGCTGGGCTCCCTCGGCCCAGCCTAGTTGGCTGGGCCCAAGCCCAGCAGGCTTGGGCCAGACCCAGCCCAGATTTTTATTTTTTTTCTTTTCTAAAAAAATACAAAAAATTATATTTAAAAAAAAATAAAAAAAAATATTTTGTTTTCGTGCATACGGCCGAATTCCAAAGTTTTTTCCATCATATTCTTCGTAAAAAAAATATGTTGCATCTTTCTCATATTTTGAAACGAAAATTGGATATCGTAACCAGTTTATGATTATCCGTTGGAATTTGGCCAAAATATCAAAAATAATTTAACAATTATTTTGTTTTATGTATCGCAGTGTAAAATTACATTGTAAAGTACATCTGCAGATAAAAACGATTTTTACTACGATGTAAAATTACTTTGTATAATACATCCATGGATAAAAAAGATTTTAACTACGGTGTAAAATTACATTGTAAAGTACATTCATAGATAAGAAAAAAAGATTTTTAACTGCGGTGTAAAATTACATCGTAAAGTACACCCGCAGACAAAAAAAATATTTTTTTTTAAATGCAGTGTAAAATAATAAACTTAGAAAAAACAATTAAACAACAATGCAGCTTACCTTAGGTAAGGTGCACTGGGGGTGATGCGTCTTTCCCTTGCACAACAAGTCCCCTTACCTAGACTCTCGCAGACCAATAGGTTCCTAGTGACCTTAATACTAGGTGGCGACTCATAATAATTATAGGCGTAAATTTTACGGCTATAAACCACCCCATTTTCACCGCGCGCTGTTGTCTCCCCCAATACACGGGGAGCGGCGGTGCGCCAAGCATGAAAAAATCGCCGTCGCGACAGATGGCGACTCAACTGGGGACATCGCTGGACTGAGCTTTGTTGTTTGATTGTTTATTCTTTAGTCTTTTTTTCTTGCATTTTACTGCTTTATAATGCATTTTACTTTCAATTCATGCATAACATATGGTTTGAATTAATTTCATCATGCATCTTAATTTCCGGAGTAAGCCCAATTTTAAGTTAAGTGGGGAGTAGCGGTCTGCTTCATGACTTTCAGTCGGGGTTCAGATTCGTGAAACATCCAACTATGAACTGAGTGTTTACTTGATAATAGCGGTCATACTGTGCCCCAACCATTTCTTGTAAACCCCTACACCACCTTCACGTGAGGCGGTCACTGGGCAGTTCATAGACCTTTTGAGACCAGATAGAAAACTTACCCCTCATATAATGACTTAGGACTTGTCTTTCTGTATAAACTCTCTGATAATTTTTCTAATGTGTATATACATGAATTTGCATCCACATGCATCCACCACCGTAGACCACCTAACCACCTCATCATCACCAGACTCTCCACTACCTCTCCAGCAATGCAGCCACAATCTCAGGAGAGGGCAGGAGCAACAACCACCGTCGCAGCAAGCATAGGCCGCCAGCTTCCGACGCCCATTCCAGTCGCCACACACTTCCATTTCCAAAACCACGACGACAGGAAAAACCACCTCGATCCCCTCTACACGGCTGTATAATCAGGTAACCCTCTCATTGAAGTTGAACATTTCACATGAACAGTGCTAATTCTGCACTGTTCTTCTTCTTCGTTTTCTTTTTTTAATTTTTTTTCTGGATCGGTCTGGGTTGAACTGACCCGGCCCAAGAAAACTGGGCTGTCAGCCCAGCCCACAACTCCGTGGGCTTCCAGCCCGTGGGGCTGGAAGCCTAGCCCGTTCAGGGTGGGCTGTCAGCCCACAGTGGCTGTCAGCCCAACCCAATAATAAAAAATAAAAAAACTAAAAAATAAAAATAAAAAAATATTTTTTTTAAATACTTTTGAAAGACATATATATATTCTTATTATTATTATCATTATTACAAAAAAAATCAAAATACAAATGTTTTCGTGCATACGGCCGGATTCCAAAACTTTTCTCATTGTATTTTTCGTAAAAAATATGTTGCATCTTTTTCCATATTTTTAAAACGAAAAATTTGGATATTGTAACTGGTTTACAATTATCCTTTGGCATTCGGCCAAAATGTCAAAATATTTTTAATAATTATTTTGTTTTATTTATCGCGGTGTAAAATTACACAGTAATGTACACTCGTGGATGGTTAAAAAATGAGATTTTCAAAATGCAGTGCAAAATTTATTTTGGTTAGTTTTTCAATCCGTAATGACGTAGAGATTTTCTCGCGAAGAGAAATCTACGTCGAATTCTAGAAAAGACCAATAAAAATTGATTTAGGAAAAAAACAATCAAACAACAATGCAGCTTACCTCAGGTAAGGCGTACTAGGGGTGTTAATACCTTCCCTTTACGCAACAAGTCTCCTTACCTAGACTCTCGCAGACCACTAGGTTCCTAGGGACCGTAATACTAGGTGGCGACTCCTGGTAATTATAGTCGTAAATTTTACGGCTATAAAATAAACCCCCCATTTCACCGCGCACCGTTGTCTCTCCAGAGAGGGATGGCGGGGCGCGAAGCGCGAAAAAAATCGCCGTCGTGACAGATGGCGACTCCACTGGGGACCAGGGACTGAGCTTTGATTGTTTGATTGTTTATTTCTCAATTTGCGTTTTGCACTCCTTTTAACGGCTTTAACATGCATTTTTACTGCTTTAACATGCATTTTATTTTCAATTTATGCATAACATTAAATTTAAATTAATGTCACCATGCATCTTAATTTTTTTCAGTAAACCCAATTTTAAGTTAGGTGGGGAGTAGCGGTCTGCCCCATGACTTTTGGTCGAGGTTCAGATTCGTGAAACATCCAACTGTGAACTGAGTGTTTACTTGATAATGGCGGTCATACTGTGCCCCAATCATTTCTTGCAAACCCCTATACTACCTTCACGTGAGGTGGTCACTGGGCAGTTCGTAGACCGTTTGAGACCAGATAGAGCTTACCCCTCATGTAATGGCTTAGAACTTGCTTTTGGGTACATCATTCCTGATTATTCACTTGTTATGTATGTACATACATTTGCATTCACATGCATTTATCATTGCATAACATATCATCATCAGATTTAAATATAGGTCCTCGAAAAGCTCTTACCAATCAACTCCGACAGAGAAATATGGAAGACGAAGAGCGTGCACGCCGTGATGCTCATTTCCAACAAGAATTGGACTCTTTGAAGGCAAGCGTGGCTAATCTCACCAGCTTACTCGAGCAAGCACTGAGAAATACTTCTGGAGAAGGTCCTTCAGCTAGACCCACAACGGCTGCTCAAGCAGAAACAATGAATCACCATGAAGAGGTGACAGGAGAAAGGGTTCAGGATCCGCAACAAAACCCAGCTTTTGTACAATCGGCACTACCGATACCTGAGCCAACCCCAACAATTATAGAAGCATCAGAGGGTATCGGCCAAGATAAGATGGTGACGTTGGAAACCAGGATAAGAGTCATTGAAGGGGTAAATTTATATGACCCAGTACAAGCTACTGAAATGTGTCTAGTACCAAATGTTGTAATACCAAAGAAGTTTCGTGTCCCTGAATTCATCAAATACACTGGGACAGAATGCCCTGTCACTCACCTAAAATCATACTGTAACAAAATGGCAGAAGTAGTCCAGGATGAAAAATTACTGATGCATTTTTTCTAAGACAGTTTGAGTGGGGCAGCTTTGAATTGGTACATGAGATTAGACAACACCAGGGTCCGTAGTTGGAAAAATCTGGTAGATGCTTTCATCAAGCAATATAAGTACAATATGGACATTGCACCTGACAGAACAAATTTGTCCAACTTGGAAAAGAAGGGCAAAGAAAGCATAAGGGAATATGCTCAAAGATGGAGAGATCTCGCTGCACAGGTACATCCTCCACTTCTAGATAAAGAGATGGTGACATTATTCGCCAACACGCTAAGAGCACCTTATTACGAACATGTGATGGGAAGTTCAGCGCAGCAATTCACGGATGTTGTAGCTGTGGCCGAGCGAATAGAGCAGGTAATTCGAAATGGAAGAATCCTCGCACCTGTGGAGAAAAATAGCTTTGAAGGCAAAAGAAAAGATGCCGAATATTCTGGAGACGATTATAAGGGTAGGACCAACCAATTCCAAAACTCCCATCACCCCTCTTCTCAAATCTCCAACATCAATCTTCAAGCCAAAGATCCATCTAAAAATTTCCCGAAAAGAAATTACCAGAAAACCCAAGAACAGCTACCTCCACTACCTTTGTCTTTGGATGAGATTTATCAAAAGTTGGTAAGCATGGGGAAAATAGCTCCTGAACCCCAGACACCTTTGCAACCACCTTACCCTGGCTGGTACAAACCTGATCTCACCTGCGAATACCATGCTGGAGCTGCAGAGCATAGCATTCACACTTGTGGTGCCTTCAAGAAGAGGCTCATGCAATTGATCAAAGCAGGGTGGGTAACATTCGAAGAAAATCCAGGTCCTGCGTCCAATTAAGCTTCACGGAAATGGGGTACCAAGTGTCTGCACCATTTAGAGTGAAATCGGCAAAAGCTTTTGAAAAGGGAATGTGCCGATATTGGGAGATGAAGTCTGCTTCCATGATTTCCTTTTGTTTTGGTCATGTTCGCACATTATGTTCCTATTTTGACTTGTCGGCAATTTTGCTCGTAACGCCACAAGACCCTTTTGTTAAGCAAACATTTCTCCTTAGTGATTTTGCTTGTGTTTACGATGTGTTCTTGCTTATTTTTTTAAAATAACACAAGCACACCTTATATCCCTTTCATCCAAATTATACATGATCTCATGATTTCATCAAGATTTTTGGCAAATCAAATTCTAGTACGAAAAGAAATGCCAATTTGATTTTTGTTTAGCAGATGTGTTCTGGGAATTCAAGAGATTTCATTGAAAGGTGATCTCATACCACCAAAACCCACAATAAAGCTAAACTCTTAGCTAAACAAATAATCCAAAAATTAAAAAATCGTTTCGCATGAAAAAGCAAAGCTTATCGATTCAAAATGCATGTTTTTGAAATGAGGAAAGGCCATCTTTGATATGCCATCACAAAGTCTCAAATATCCATTGCAGTCCTTATTTTAGCCTAATAATCTTTTCTTGATAATTAACCCCGACAAGGATCACACCCTACACTGGGGGGCAAGTGCAAAAAACAAAAAAACAAAAAAAAATCTACAAAACAGTCCTCAATGACAAGTGACGCCTGAACAAAGTTGGGGGCCATAAACATAAAAAGGATTTTAGTACACTATAGAAAATTAATTCAATATTTTGGTAGCACTAAAAACCCAACATAGAAAGCCCAAACAAAATACTGGGGGGCATGCCGCGATAAAAATACAAACAAAAAACTATGGGGGGCATGTCAAGATGAAAGCCCAAACAACCACTGGGGGGCATGCTAGGTCACTATGAAAATCAATAATGAGGGCTAAATGAAGTTCTAAGAGTAGACACTAAGTGATCCTTAGTCTAAAAAACCCTTAAACACCTTTTGAGCCTACAAATATCTTTTTTTCGTAGCCAGTAACCCAAGCCTACGTTACAAGCCTAATAAAGCTCTTTCTGATCAAATACGAGTTATCTGGATCGATAAGCAATGCTTTTCCATTTGAAACAATCCTTACAAATATTTCACACGACCTGATCAAAACCTTCCTGGCATACAAGACATGCAAATATCATTTCATATTCTTGTCAAATCAACATAAAACCTGACAATGAGATCACTTGAATTTTTTTTCGAGAACAAATTTGTTAAACAAACATCAAAATGGTTTTTGTGCTTGGAATGACTTTGAAATTCCAAAATTTTTACATGAAAACAATTTTTGCAAATAACCATCCCTTTCCTGCAAACACTCGAAGCCCAAAACACTTTTGGGGCATGACCAAACTGGGGGGCAATCTAAAATGCAATTGAAGTTGGCTCCATTATTCCTTTTCAAAGAATCTGGATCAAACTCAGGGGGGCATGTTGATATGAAAGATCTATCATCTCCAGTGGTCAAAATCATGAAGCTGACTCTATAATTCTTTTTTAAAGAATCTGGATCAAACTTGGAGGGCATGTTGATATGGAAAATCTATCATCTTCAGTGGTCAAAATCAACAAGTTGCGGCTTGAGTATGCAGAAGCGAGAAGCCATCAAATCATGAAGTTGACTCCATAATTCCTTTTCAAAGAATCTGGATCAGACTCGGGGGGCATGTTGGTATGGAAAATCTATCATCTCCAGTGGTCAAAATCACAAATTGTGGCTCGAGTAAGCAGAAGTGAGAAGCTGTCAAAGTCGGATATCCAAACCCCGGGAAAGTAAGGCCAGGAAGAAGAAAGGGGGACCTATATTTCTCGGGTAAGTATATATGCATCATCATGCATTGCACCCCCATTGAGACTTTAGGAAATGTTTTGGAGGGATCGTAATTTACGAACCTTCATTCATTTTTGTGCATGCTTTCAAGCTCCCATCTTTTCCATTTCCTTGAGCATGCTTTTCAGCTTTATCTCTTTCCTGATTTTGGGTTTCATCATGCATTTCTCCCCACTGATAATCTAGGAAATGTTTTGAAGGGATTGTAATCTACAAACCTTCATCATTTTTGTGTGCGCCTTTGAGCCCTCATCATTTTCACTTCCCTAAGTGCGCTTATGAGCCTTTCATTTACCATAGATAGAACGTTTTTCAACCCTATCTCTTCCTTTATTTGTGTGCGCTTTCTAGCCATCAACCAACTCAGATAGTGCACTTTTAAGTCCTATCTCTTTCCAGAACTTGGTGAGCTTTCTAGCCACCATCAACTAAAATAGTGCGCTTCTAGCCCTATTTTCCCTTATCTTCGAGTGCGTTTTCAGACCCTCGACCATCAATTAAAATAGCGCGCTTTCCAGCCCTATTTTTCCCTTATCTTCGAGTGCGTTTTCAGACCCTAGACCATCAATTAAAATAGCACGCTTTCCAGCCCTATTTTTCCTCATCTTCGAGTGCGTTTCCAACCCTCGACCATCAATTAAAATAGTGCGCTTTCAAGCCCTATTTTCCCCTCATCTTCGAGTGCGTTTTCAGACCCTCGACCATAGATTAAAATAGTGCGCTTTCCATCCCTATTTCCCCCCATCTTCGAGTGCGTTTTCAGACCGTCGATCCATTAATTTAAAATAGTGCGCTTTCCAGCCCTATTTTCCCCTCATCTTCGAGTGCGTTTTCAGACCCTCGACCATCAATTTAAAATAGTGTGCTTTCCAGCCCTATTTTCCCTCATCTTCGAGTGTGTTTTCCAACCCTCGATCATCAATGTGAATAGTGCGCATTCCAACCCTATTTTCCCTCATCGAGTGCGTTTTTCAACCCTCGACCATCATATTTCCTGGGTAGGTCACCCGTTACAATGAGACCACCTCCACCATTTTCACCTGGGTAGGTCACCCATTATAATGAAACCACCTTCACTATTTTCACCTGGGTAGGTCACCCATTACAATGAGACCATTTTCACTATTTCCTGGGTAGGTCACCCGTTACAATGAGACCACCTCCACCATTTTCACCTGGGTAGGTCACCCATTACAATGAGACCACCTTCACCATTTCCTGGGCAGGTCACCCATTACAATGAGATCATTTTTACCGTTTTCACTTGGGTAGGTCACCCATTACAACGAGACCGTCTTCATTACATTTACTGGGTAGGTCACCCATTACAATGAGACCATCTTCATCATCTTTCATCTGGGTAGGTCACCCATTACAATGAGACCGTCTTCACCATATCACTTGGGTAGGTCATCCATTACAATGAGATCATCTTCATCATCTTCACCATCTTCATCTTTCTGACCCGGGTAGGTCACCCATTACAATGAGACCATCTTCACCATTTTTCGCCTGGGTAGGTCACCCATTACAATGAAACCATTTTCCTGTATCATTCACAAACATCACCATCTTCCATCCTTTTTGAGTGTCCTTCTTAGGCCTCAATTCTTTGGTAGTGTGCTTTCTAGCCCTATCTTATCATTCCTTACTGAGTGCGTTTTATAGCCCTCATTCTCATTTTTTTCTTTACAACGCTTACTATCTTAAGTCTTTTACAAGACTTTAGTCGTAAGCATTGTAAAGAGGGG
This sequence comes from Salix arbutifolia, assembly GCA_025169955.1. Classification (NCBI taxonomy): domain Eukaryota; kingdom Viridiplantae; phylum Streptophyta; class Magnoliopsida; order Malpighiales; family Salicaceae; genus Salix; species Salix arbutifolia. The sequence continues at coordinate 5,771,404 of CM045916.1, read as the reverse complement.
GGCAACTATCATAACCCAATTTTTGGGTTACTCCCCAAAATAAAAATAAAAAAAATAAAATAAAAGGGGTTTGGTGTCGGTAGAAAATCACGGTGGAAATTTGAAATATTTTCTGAGCCGAATCGTATCACTTTTGTGCCCAAAAATGAGAGAAAATACAAATTTGAGGTACAAATAAAGTCAAAAATCATAATTATATTTTTTATAGGCCAATTTGATTTAATCATGGGCTAATTCAAAATATTATTATGTTTGAGAATTAATTTAGGGTCCAATTGAAGAATTTAATTAAGTGCAAGAACTTAATTATGCTTTAAATTGATCAAATTAATTTTATTAAGGGCTTAATTAACAAAAAATCAAATTCTTGAATTTAATTCGGGGTCAATTGAGAAGATTGGAATTTTTGGAGACCCAATTGAATTTTTCCAAGCTAATTGTGCAAAATTAAGGGTCAAATTGAAGTTTAATTGTCAATTGAGGGTCAGATTGCTTGAATCAGAAGTAAAGGACCAAAATGAAAAAGGCGCGCAAAGTTAAGGCTAATGTTGAAATTCAGACAAGGGCACAATTGCATAAAATTACAAATTGGGGGTGCAATTAGAACAATTAGAAATCGAAGGACCAAATTGCATTTTGCATTTCCCTCCAAAAAAACAGCCCGCCGTTGCCTTTATTTGCACACCTACCGACCAGCCTCCCGACAGCCGCCTGAACACCACTGCCGACAGCCCACCTGTGCCGCTGCCAACAGCCACCACGCCGTTTGTTGCAGCGGCACACCGACGACAGCCACAGTGTTTCAGCCACTGTGGCAGACCAGTTTCTACTATAAATAGCAGCATGCACGACGAGAAAAGGGGGGGAAGGAGGGGAAAGAACAAAAAAGACAGAGGAGGGAATTACGTGACAGAGGAGGAGAGAAAAAACTGGAAAAAAAAACGAGCTTAGTTTCACGTAAAAAGGGTGAGTTTTCCGCAGAGAAGAAAAGAGAGATTTACGTGGAGGAGAAGACGAACAGAAGAGGGGAAAAACAGAGAGAAAAAAAAAGGAAAAAAATTCTACGTAACAGACCAGAAAAATCACGTAGAGGGGAGAAAAACACAGACTTGTAATTTCCCCTCATCCTCTTCCTCACCGACGGCAACAACACATAGCAGCTCCTTTCTCTCTCTCCTTTTGCAGCTCTCTCTCTCTCTCCCCGGCGGTGCAGTTCCTCTCCCTGACGGTGCAGCTCTCTCTCCCTGACGATGAAGCAGCTCCTTCTCTCTCGTCAGCCAGCAACCCAGCCATCACCTTTCTTCTCCAGCGACGAGCAACAAAGAACAGAGGGCGAACGGCAGCACAGGTCAGCCCCTTCCGACGCCCCTACCGGCCACCACGGGCCACCATTTTCGACGCCACCACGACAGCAAGGACCACCTCGACGTCCTCTACCCGGTGGCAGCATCAGGTGACCCTCTCATCGTGGTCGGTCGACCACCCAAATCACTGTTCACGTGACAGTGCAGTGAATTCATTCACTGCACTGTGCACGTGTTTTGTGGTCTTTTATTTCTTGTTTTTTTTCCTCTTTTTGGCCTTTGGGCTGGGCTCCCTCGGCCCAGCCTAGTTGGTTGGGCCCAAGCCCAGCAGGCTTGGGCCGGACCCAGCCCAGATTTTTATTTTTTTTCTTTTCTAAAAAAAATACAAAAAATTATATTTAAAAAAAATAAAAAAAAATATTTTGTTTTCGTGCATACGGCCGAATTCTAAAGTTTTTTCCATCATATTCTTCGTAAAAAAAATATGTTGCATCTTTCTCATATTTTGAAACGAAAATTGGATATCTTAACCAGTTTATGATTATCCGTTGGAATTTGGCCAAAATATCAAAAATAATTTAACAATTATTTTGTTTTATCTATCGCAGTGTAAAATTACATTGTAAAGTACATCTGCAGATAAAAACGATTTTTACTACGATGTAAAATTACTTTGTATAATACATCCATGGATAAAAAAGATTTTAACTACGGTGTAAAATTACATTGTAAAGTACATTCATAGATAAGAAAAAAAGATTTTTAACAGCGGTGTAAAATTACATCGTAAAGTACACCCGCAGACAAAAAAAAATATTTTTTTTAAATGCAGTGTAAAATAATAAACTTAGAAAAAACAATTAAACAACAATGCAGCTTGCCTTAGGTAAGGTGCACTGGGGTGATGCGTCTTCCCCTTGCACAACAAGTCCCCTTACTTAGACTCTCACAGACCAATAGGTTCCTAGTGACCTTAATACTAGGTGGCGACTCATAATAATTATAGTCGTAAATTTTACGGCTATAAACCACCCCATTTTCACAGCGCGCTGTTGTCTCTCCCAATACACGAGGAGCGGCGGCGCGCGAAGCGTGAAAAAATCGCCGTCACGACAGATACCATAGAGCCTAATAACCAAATCGTGCATGCCTGCTTGCTACTGCAATGCTATATCGTGCAGCGAATGCGAGTATCTCAGTGTTAGATTAGTTATCGCACGCATTTAATTCAAGCTGTCGTGAGAAAACAAGTGGATGTCTGTCCCATGAAAAAATGGGATTTTTGCATGATTAAGAATGTTTGTGTTTTAGAAGTATTTTTAAAAAATACTTAATTTTAATTTATTTTTTTCCTTGCTTCAAATTATTTTTTAGTGATTTTAGATAGTTTTTATGTGCAAATATAAAAAATAATTTTAAAAAATATATTATTTTGATTCATATCTAGGTGAAAAATATTTTAAAAAACAACAGATTCTACACGATGAATTTAAAAAATATATTATTTTGATTCATAGGTGAAAAATATTTTAAAAAACAACAGATTTTAAAAAATATCTAAGAATACAGTATAATCCAGTGAATTTAAATTATATATATATATATATATATATATTAAATTAATTAAATTCATTAAAATAGATTTTATGAAAAAATGAATAACGAAACAAATATAGAAAAAACACGATGTAAAAACTACATATGTCAAAGGAAGTCATTGTGATGTAAAACAAAAAAAATGATATGTTAATTGACAAGCAATTGATTATTTCTAAATACATAATTTTGATTGACATTATTCTGATTATTTTTTCTTATCACAGTTCTCAAATCTCAAAGAAATTAAGAGTGTTTAAATTATTTGTTTGTGTGTTTTATTTTTTTTATAATTGTTTTAGATTATTTTGATGTATTGATATTAAAAATAATATTTTTTTAAGAAATATTTTAATTTATTTTCAAATAAAAATACGTAATAACATGCTATATATTTTATAATTGTTTTTACCACAAGAATCAAATAAGGCCTGTTTGGCGAAAGATATTGGAAGCTTCTTTATATGTATATATAAGGCCTGTTTGGCACAGCTGTTGCTGTTATATTGCTGTTATGATTGAAGTTGAAAAAAAACAGGTTTATAAAAAACGCTTTTAGTTGCGGTTCATAATTGAAATTTGTGTTTGGTTAAAACTGTGATTGAGTTTGAGTTTAATTGTTTTTACCACAAGAATCAAATCAAGGATAGGACATGGGACAAGAATCATTGTGGCGTAATTTTAGTACTTCAATTATTTTTTATTGACCGCTTCATTTTTATGTACTTTAGGAAGTTCATTTTATAATATGGTTCAGTGCTTTAATAAATTCTAAATAATTATATACATAAAGAATAAAACAAGGATTGATATCCAAAAAACAAAATTCATCGTATTTTATTCAGGAAACCTCAAACAGCAATAACTTGTTGACTCAACTCACTGAAATCACATAGTAAATACGATAAATCCTCTTACAGCAATCCCTTGTTGACTCAACTTATTGACAACCACATAGTAAAATAAGATACTCTTGAAATGATAAAGTATAGTTTATGCAATAACGGCCGTTTGACTTCGAATCTTGGAGCTTCAAACATGCTGTTCAGCAGTTCAGCTAGCTCCTAAATTCAGCTTTTGACGACCCTACAATTTGCCCGAATCTCTCCTGTTTTACCTGTCAAAACTTCAATCTGGCCCATTTTCACCATTGCTGCAGCAAATTTTTTCTTCCAAGCTGAAGAACTCCTTGCATTCGATTTCACTTCTCTTGCTGTTGCTGGGTTGGTCAAGAGAGCTTGATCTGAACTGAACAAGCCTCGGTGTGCTAGTATATCTTTGTAGTAATTTACATCGCTGGTGTTTGGAGTACGAGCCTCCATTGGCACCTCCGAGTTAGGATCTGTACTATCTCGTGGGCAGCTCCGCTTCAAACTGGCTGCATATTTGGGATCTAAACTTGGGTCTTGGCTATTTGTTCCACTGAAGTTGTATAATCTATCAGTGAAGGAGCTGCAGTGTGAATTACCGATGGTGTGTGCTCCTGTTTTGTCACAATATATAGTGTTAATAATTAACACGAAGTTGTTGTGATCAATAAATCGATAATGATCTAGCAAGTTGTCTTAATTAAGGACGAATCAATGAGGTGTTAAGAGTTATATACCAGAGAGTGTAACCATTTCTTCTTGAGTGAAACCCTTTTCTGAAAATCTTCGAGTGAGATTATCGACATTGTAGGTCGGGGGAGGTAAGTTGGAAAAAGTCTCAGAGTATACTGAAACTCTGCCATCTCTTCTTCCAGCCGGAACATCATAGTTAATCCCTCCGCTCTGCACAAAGAAATCAAAAAAGGTTTACGAACAAATTTAATAATTCACCGTAAAGGGAAATGGCTGAGCACAAATTAAAGTGTTTTGCTTACTAAATCGAAGCTATCCCTTGCTGCAAAAGCGAGAATATCAGCACAGGAAACGACTCCTCGACACTCGGCCTCTAGTCTAGCCTTTGCAGCGTCAATGATTTCAAAGCCACGCAGACTATTGTTGTTTGCGGGAGCGTCTTTTTCTGCTGTGTGCAAGGGGCAGTCAAGAAGAACAGATCCCTCGCAACCCTAAAAAAGAACAATAAAAACAGCAATTATAGGCTTAATCAAGTCAAAAAATAACTTTTGAAAAAGCACAAGCACATACCCTAACAAAACAATCGTGAAAGTGCAATCTTATGAGGCCAGCAGCAGCTCCTCTGTCCCGATGGATAGCTCTCCTAACAACACGTCGCACAATGGTCTCAGCCCTCCTGCATGAATTTCTATAGAACCCTACTTCAAGATGCGATTGGACACTTTGGCAAAACAGGAGCACCACCCAAAAAGTTACACATAGTTGAGTCAGCTTCTTGGAACTCATCATTAATTATGCCCACAATTTTGTTCTAGCTAGATAAATATCCTTAATTCACCACTTACTTGAAAGCTTGTATAATCATATCCTATTTATAGTCAAAGAAAGGGAACATTATTCCACATTAATCCGCGTTGATTATTCTTTAAACCATTTTTTGGTGCAAGTTGAGAAGACATGCAGGCAGCGAAAGTGATTGCGCGTACGACGTGATGAAACAATTAAATTTGGTTATTAAATGTCGTTTTAGAAGGATGTTTTTGACTATTCAAGAGGGCGACAAATTTAGCTGCGCCCAGAGAAGGAGGGCATTCTGAGTGGCGAAAGGTATGTTTACTTGCATGGTGTGGAGTTGTATATAAACTCAAATTCATGGAAACTGGATAATATCAAGATTGAGAGCTGGGATATTGAAGAGTGATGTAAAATTAATTACTATGTTTTTTTATTGTTTAATTTTTATATATAGTATAAAAACTTTAACGACAAAATGAATCTTATTCTCCTATCCTTTAAATTAAATTAATAAGGTATAATCGTAAGTTTGTACTCGTTCTAAATTGAAGAGAAACTCCCTTGGGAATGGTATTAAAAAGTAAAAATAAAACTATTCCAGAGCCATGCATATCGAGATAGGTGATCATTTTGATGGTCTGCAGCGACAAACAATGGTGGCAGCCATAGAGCCCTCGCAGTTTGAATGAATCTCCTTCTTCAAGATAGAATGGAAAGTACGACATTAGAGTTTATGAAAGTACATAAAGTACCAAACTTTCATATGAACACAGATTGCTGGTTTCAAATTCCCAGCAGAATCTCAGTCCCCCAGTTTCTGAAACCATGTGCTGGTGATTTGATCAAGGTTGTGAGCGTTCATTACATATAATAATTAACAAAAGACGGGGTTGTGGCTTCCACACTCCACCTCTATTATAATGATTTTCTTATAACTTTTCAGCAATTTAATATTATTTTTCAATGCGGAATATCTCTGTTCAAGGAATCTTGTAACGTGGGTTGATCCTATTACGTTACGATGTGAAATTATAAACTATAGAAGGATAAGTGTTTCGTTTGCTTACTGTATATATATATATATATACGTGATTAAAAAAGGAGCGACAAGGTTATTATTATTCTTATTGAAAGTAGAATAAAGCAAGGAAAACGATGCATCACAGCTGTGCATAACATCAGCTTCACTTAGAAAGCAGCAAGTAGTCAGTAACAAGACAAATAGGTCCGGAAAGGACAGTCAACGGAGATCGGGAAATCTTTTTTACGTCTATTAGAATAACAAATATTATAATCTTAGTCTTCCTAAGTCTTTGACAAGCGTCTCACCGACAACTCGCTCTCTCCCCTTGAATTTGAGAGAAAAAAACGAAAGAGTCAGTTTTCAAGGGGACACACCGGTGTCTGAGTAGTCACTAGCATGTAAAAAAAAGTGTTATTTTATTTATTTATTTATTTTCACCGTCTCTTCTTTCTTTCTTTCCACTTGCCTTCCTTACTGTGTGTTTTTCTCCTTCCTACATTTTTCCCCCCTCCTTGTTTCTGGGATTTGAGTGTAGTTTTTGACCTGGCTTTTACAGTGGTTCAGAGATGGCAAGTCGTTGGCTTGAGGCTACATGTGATGTATCAGGGGAGGGGTCATGTGCTTTAAGGTCCTGACTTTCCAGTTTTATCATTCAAATAAAAACACCATTATCGCTTATTAGAAAGTTAGATTTCTTAGAACTAGTCTTAAAAGTTATTGTTTTAGCTAATTTTGATATTTTTCTAAGATTTTTGGATTTTTTAAATATTTGTTTTTATTTTCTTAATGTTTTCTATCATTGCCTAATAAAGATAGGTTTTCCTATTCTACTTGGAAGTCTTGTGAACTTTTTGAGGAGGCAACCATTAAATACTTGATTTTTCAAAGAATAAATTGCAAATTAAAAGTTCAAATTTTAAACCCTTTTTGCTTATTAAATTGCAAGTGTTTTCTGTGTTGTTATTATCCATATAACTTATGCATGCATCATCTTCATAATTGATATGTCTTCTTGATAATTCTTGATGAGAGATTCTATATTGACATCCAAAGTACTACCTTTCAATCCATCTTTACACTAGAACTAGCCTTGTTAGATCAATTTACACATTATTAATATTTTGAGGTAGTGTTTTCCTATTGGGTTTATGGAAACATATACATGTAGTGAAAAAAATTCTAGAGTTCCAAGGATCACGCTAGATAGATCTACAGTTATTCAGGGTTTATATAAAAAGTAATAACTAAAGATTATTTTATTTTTGCTTTGAATAATCTTTTCAAACCACAGGTTACCGAATCTCTAGTAGTAATCCACAGAATTGATATGAGATTGTTTATTGGAATTTATTTAATAATTTAAGTTTTTTATTTGACATTTTTTTACAAGGATAAACTATTCTTAAATCATATGAAGGAAGTCATATAGCTGACGATTGAGGAACAATCAACGGTACTAGCCATAGAGCTCTCGTTGATCGAGTTTCCCTCTTCAATTTATAAAAAGATATTATAAAATACCAAAGTTTCAAATAAATATAACAAAAGATTGCTGGATTGAATTCTCCGGCAATAATTCTGGCCGTCGACATAATAAAAAAACTGAATTAGACCCACAGTCTGTCAAAACCATGTACCAGTAATTAATTAATTTGATGAAGGTTGCAAGCATCTATTAAAGACATAATTCTCGTACCGTGATTGATCTTTGTGCTTTTATTATATTATGCTAGCTGATATTATTAACTATATATTAGCAATCGAAAAAGAAAAATGTTTCATTTGCTTACTACAAAATATATATATATATATATGTAGCGATGTGATTTGTGTGGCAAGGTTGTCTTCCCACCTTCAAAAATAATCATATGATTTGCTTTTTTATTTTAAATTAATTTTTTTTTGATATTTTTAGATTATTTCATGTATTGATATCAAAAATTATTTTTAAAAACTAATAATTTTTTTAATGTATTTCTAAATAAAAAATATTTTAAAAAACAATCTAAATCATAATATCACGTAGACATGTACTGAAAAAGTTAGCTTCCTGGACCTCATCATTATGCCCATAATGTTTTACTAGATATATCCTTAATTCCTAACTACTTGAAAGCTTGCTCAACCATGTCTATTTATAGTTGAAGAAAGGGAACATTGTTTCACTTTCATACACGTTGATTATTATTTTAAGCAATTATTGGAATGTAATCCAGAACATGTAAAAAGAATTACGAGGTAATTAGACAAAACGCCCATGTTGTCTTGGTGCTATTCATAAATCCTGACAACAGCTTGCGAGCATACTATAAATCAGGCCTTGTTGCTTCAAATACACATGCTCCCCATAATTTCTGTACAACCTTCACACTAACTCACTCCCATCTTCCTTTTTTCAGTTCATCACCAAGTAGCAAGTGGTATTAGAAACTGATTTCATTCAGCCAAGGGCAAAAATTAAGCCCAAATTTCACAAGTAATACCTTCAGAGTAACCTTGATTGAAAATGCCTTGATCAGTGTGGGATAATTAAAACACCCATGCCCAGAAAATGGGAAAGACCAGTCATCATCTCAAATCCATCATCATTTTCCTTCTAATTCAGTCATCATGATCTCACTACTTCTTGTGTACACAATATCATCCACATAAATTGACACTATAAGCTGATTTCCTTCACTGTCAGCTCTAGTATATAGAGTAGGCTCACTTGCACTTCTTTTGAACTTACTCATGGTTAGGTAGGTATCAATTTCACTATACCAAGCTCTAAGGGCTTGTTTAAGCCCATATAATGCTTTATGTAGTTTGTACACCTTGTGACCTGCTCTCTGCACAATAAACCCCTCGGGTTGTTCAACAAACACCTCCTCTTCAAGCATTCCATTTAGGAATGCTGATTTAACATCCAACTGAAATAACTTCCATTACTTCTGACTTGCAAGTGCAATTAGTGTACGGATAGTATCTAACCTTGCCACTGGTGCAAAGGTTTCATTGTAATCAACTCCTGGCTTTTGTGCATACCCTTTTGCCACAAGCCTTGCCTTGTATTTGTTGATTATGCCATCAAGTTAAGTTTGGTTTTAAACACCCACTTAAGCTCTATGACTGGTTTGTTTCCTGGTCTGTCTACCAAATCCCAGGTATTGTTCTTCTCAATCATGTTTAATTCATCTTTCATAGCATTCTGCCAAGCTTTATCTCCAGCTACTTCTATGTAATTTTCAGGCTCTATCATGCTTGCATTGCATCTTGCATATATGTCCTCCAATGTTCTAATTTTTACTGGAGTTAATGTATCAACTTCTGAGCTTGAGCTGCTGCTGCCCTCATTATCATCTCTGTTTTCTGCCACTTCTATTGAGTCATCATCATTGGTTGCATTCTCTCCTTCATCATATGCTGCTTGAGAATTATTCTGAAATAGTAGTTCTTGAGGAATAAAACTCTCATGCTCTTCATTCTCATTTTTCCATGCATGCAATCTGTTTTCATCAAACACAACACTTCTAGCCAACACAATCCTCTTAGATTTCAGAATATATATTCTGTAACCTTTCTCACAGTTCCCATACCCCATAAACACACCAAATTCTACTTTATCATCAAACTTCTGTCTTAACTGGTCTGGAATATGAGTGTAGCACACACACCCGAATATTTTCAAGTGTCTTACACCAGGTTTTCTTCCTGTGAAAGTCTCAAAAGGTGTCTTCATTGGAACTGAAGTAGTAAAGCTTCTATTCTGAAGGTACACGGCTGTGTTAACAGCCTCAGCCCAAAATTCAATAGGTATTTGCTTCTCCTTCATCATTGATCTAGCCATTTCGCAAATAGTCCTATTTCTCCTCTCAGCAACTCCATTTTGCTGAGGAGAATAGGCAATTGTTAGCTGCCTTTCTATCCCACTGTCAAAACAGAATTTTTGGAACTCCAAAGAGGTATATTCCCCACCTCTTTCACTCCTCAACTTCTTCACTTTACAGCCACTTTGCAATTCAACAAATGTTTTGAACTTTTTAAACATATTCAAAGCATTGGATTTGTTTCTAACAAAATAAACCCATCACATTCTAGAAAAATCATCAATAAAGGTAATAAAGTACCTATTACCTCCATTTGATTCACTTTGCATAGGTCCACACAAATCTGTGTGAACTAGCTCAAGGGGTTGGCTTGCTCTCCAGCTACCTTCTTTATCAAATGGCTGCCTTTTATGCTTCCCAAACACACAACTCTCACACACTGAATTTACATCTGTCAACATTGGCAGTCCTGCAACCATATCCATCTGCTGCATTTTCTTTAAACTGTCAGAATTTAAGTGTCCAAATCTTCTATGCCACAGCCAAGAATCTTCAACAACTGACACCCTTCTTGCTGCAGGTGCTAAGGTTTCAAGTGTGAGTGGAAAACACCTATTGCCCTTCATGATCACCTTTGCTATAATATTTGTGAGTGTTTCATCATCAAATATTATTGCTTTGTTCCCTCCAAATAGTATGTAGTAGCCATGCTCCATCATTTGCCCTACACTCAACAGATTTTCATCCAATCCAGGTACTAATAATACCTCTTTTATGTGTCTAACACCTTGTCTTGTATCAACCATAAGTGTACCCTTGCCCATAACTTGCACAAGGTCTCCTGAGCCCATCTTTACTTTACATGTTACTGTCCTGTCAATGTTTATCAATTTTGACTCATTTGAAGGCATGTGATTGCTGCATGCGCTATCAACAAACCATACATCTTCTTCTTGTACACTAGCCGCATGACATGCATAAAACAATGTTCCAATAGTTACTTCTTCTTCCTTTGCACAATTTGCAAGTTGTCTGTTGAGATCACAGTCCTTTTGATTATGTCCAAAACGACTGCACTTTGCACACCTCTGTTTTCCTTTGAATCTGCATATTCCAAAATGGAATTTCTGACATGTGCTGCATTGTGGCTTTATGCTTAACTGACTACTACCTTCACTCTTGTTGTAGTTGTTGTAATTCATACTAGCCTTCTAATTCCAATTTGAGTTCTGCACATTACTCAAATTTTCACCTTGATTCCCGTTTCCCAACTTTCTGTGCTGATTCTGCCATTTTGGCCATGATCTCATCTATGTGCTTTTGTTCTGTGAATGATTGTTGCCTCTGATTCTTAGGGTACTGAATGCTCTTTCAGTATTCATTACTCTCTCCCTCTCATCATGCATATTTTCTCTTTTATCATACACTTTTACAGAAGCAATAACTTCTTCACTTCTCAGTGTATCCAAGTCTTTTGTTTCCTCAATGATTGAAACAATGGACTTATACTTCCTGCTAAGACTCATCAGTAACTTCTACACCACTCTTGTCTCAGGCACATCCTCACCGAGAGACTTCAAGTTATTTATGACTTCAAAGAACTTAGTAAGGTAATGATCTAAGCTCTCCCCTTCTGTCATCCTCATATACTCAAACTCAGCCCTTTCTGCTTGCAATTTTACTGCCCTCACCTTGTTATCTCCTCTAAACTCTCTCTTTAATATCTCCCAAGCACCTCTTGCTGTTTTCTCATTTCTTATATGTGGAAATAGCTCATCAGATAATGCTCCTTGTATAATACTCAAGGCTTTAGCATTTTTTATTCTGATTTCTTTTGACGCAGATAGTTTTTCTTCTGAAGCCTTTGCATCCTCACTTGTTTCTCTTGCAGATTTACTGTCTGCTTCAGGATTTTTGTGAGCAATCTCTATTACATCCCAAAGATCAAATGCAATCAGAATAGTCTCCATCTTTACTTACCAGAAATCATAGTTGCTGCCATTAAACTGTGGAGTTCTCAAGTCTGATGATCCAGCCATGCTGAGATTTTTTTTTCTTTTGATTGAATCTTGTTCACAAATTACGCCCCTTCCTGAATCTGTTTTAGAGCTCTGATACCATGTTTGATTCTGTGATTTCAAGTGACTTTTCTTTTAATTGATTGTTGCAGGTTATTTGTGTTAAGGAACCATCTCACCTAAAAGCTCAAGCTTGTAGGTAAGACCCCAGAATATGATTTTATATTATTCTCTAACACACACCCTCAAGTGAAAGCCCTTTGGACTTGAAACTTGCACACAGGCCCATACTACCTTGTGTTTTATTTTTATCAAATAGAATGGGAGTGGTTAGATTCGAACTCATGAGCGCTGGGTCAATAAGGCTCTGATACCATGTTAAGGAACCATCTCACCTAAAAGCTCAAGCTTGTAGGTGAGGCCCTAGAATATGATTTTATATTATTCTCTAACAATTTGGTTGGGTAATTTGTGGGAGATGAGAAGAAGAAGAAGAAGAAGAAGAAGAACAAGTTTAGAGAGAAAAGAGATGAGTCAAAACTTTTCTAACTTCGTATATTCTCTTATTGCATATATTCTGTTTGATAAAATGCTCATTTATATAGTATGAGCAGAGCATGCAATACATGTGATTATAACTACTTGTAACTATGTAACTGTCTACAAAAGTCAAATACACATGAAATGTATGTCAACTGATTCTGTTAAATTTCAGTTGACAGAGTGCAAGTCTTCTCCTTCTTTCTTCATGTAGTCCACGTAAAACAGAATTTAGCATCAACACATTTGTCCCTCCTGTAAGTAGCTTATCTACAAACAGTTGCTGCCATTCAACCTGGGAAGTATAAGCCAGCAAGAGCTACAATCCCAACTACCACTGCAATCGGCAAAGCTCGCCTGACCAGTCCAAATTCAAATTAAAGGGCATGGATTACAGCATGGACAAGCTATAAAGCAAGTACAAAATGAAGATTGCATTTTTCACCAGTTGAGAAGAATTATGCATACCCAATTGCTTCATCGTCCTGGAACTGAGCATTACGTGCTTTTCGAACATCTTTTCCAGTAACATTTTTTTGTCACAGCAGGCTTGTATTCCCTAAATCTCCTTTTAGGAGCACCACAGACTGCAAAGCATAATTTATCTCAGCATTAGTCCAACCTTGTGATTTTGTAATCCAAACCGACCTAAAAAAAACTAAAAATAAATCTCCCTCACTTCTTTATTTTGTCAAGTGTCAACGACTTTTCAGGCGTTTCGCTTAGGATTAGATGCAACACACTTAAATAACCAAAGAAATCAGCACTCTGTGGATAAGGCTATCTAGATTCTAGAGTAACACCACAGCTTACACTTTGATGCAATTAGGCCATTATAAATGCAAGATATCACCACTAATAACAATAACTAGCCATGCTCAGTTGACCGTGTGAGGGAGGGATGGCCATCTGACAATATTTCTTCGGTGGAGATTGAATATTTTATCCTTTCGATGATTAAAACAATGGGTTTATCCATTATCTTTTCATTCTCAAGAGATTCTAGCTAGATAGGCAAAGGCATTGCACATTTTCAGCTCCAATAATCACGGTAATAAAGTACTACTCCTGTTATTCGTCACGGTCAAAGAATCAGGAGCTAGTTCTCCTAAATAATTATGGACACAACAGGAGCAAGTACTCTTGTGAATCTTCTTATTATTTTGACGAAGGTTAATTTGTCCTTGATCATCGTGTTGTGCCGACAAACCTCCTAAAAATGTTGTCTGTACTTGTTGGTGGTGTGTTAATGCAGCTAAAAGAGATCTCAATTGAACAATCTCTTCTTCTTTATACTCAACCTCTCGAATCTATGTACCTGGTTTTTATTATCTGCTTTGTAGTTAATTTCATCAATTATTTGACATGTAGGCAAACTATTAATCCTTTCCATTGTTTATTCTTTGAAAATCATTTCTATATTTAATTATTCAACTTCAATTTTATTTTCACTTCAATATGCACAGGCAATATGACCATTTTTTTTATATTTGATTATTTTTTGCTGGAAGAAGGATGAAGACTCAAACGTACAAGTTTCATAAACAAATGCGTGCATGGTGTAAATTTTTTAAAAATGCACAACTAAAAATGCATCGAGGATTTATAAATTTAATCACCAGATTATGAAAGTATTACTGAAAATAAAAGGGTTATAAACATTTATTAATAAGACTACAATATTCAATCAATATGACTTTGAGCATGGTAACTCTTCTACGAGAAGAAGAAGAAGAAGAAGAAGAAGAAGAAGAAGAAGAAGAAAGTGTTACTAGCAAGCAAATTAATTAGTGATGATGTAAATAAACATATTTGAAAGATAGTGTTGCTAGCATTGCTCTGTCTTCAAAATATTTTAATTTTACGAGATTGATTGGTTGATTAAAGAGCTTTTCTCTCTCTTTAAGAGCTTATATTGTAAGATAATGAATATTGTTGTAATTTTCAATGAATAAGTTTTTCAACACTTTCATTGATTCAGTTTCTGATTTATATACAGAGTGATTTGTTCTAATTTGGGAAGCATATAAATGATTACCGTTACAATATCAAACACAGCTGTAGAATCATTTTTAAAGTTCCTCTTTTAATGGCAGAATATTGGACATGATTTTAGGCTGGCTGTGCTCTGTTTTGGCCTGAATGAGATCTGTGCATATCCTTGTCATCTTCCCTTATATGCCCCCTCAAGATTGAGCCTCCATAGAAAGACCGATCTTGGTACGTAACAATTCGATGTGTTGTCTACATAATGGTTTTGTTAACAGATCAACCAATTGGTCTTGAGTATGCACGTACATGACTTGAAGACTTCCTTTGTGCACTAAATCACATACAAAATGAAGGTCGATTTGAATATGTTTCATGCACGAATAATTTGCTGGGTTGAGGTTGAGATGTGTGGCACCAAGATTATCACAAAGCAGCTGAGGCGTAGTTGTGACCTGAAATGCTAATTCCTTGAGGAGAGTGGACAACCACATTGTCTCATAAGCGACATTGGTTAGGGTGCGATATTCAGCTTCCATTGAGGAGTGTGCAACTACTCGTTGTTTCTTGGAGCTCCAAGAGATGGGATTAGAACCTAGAAAGCTGATGCAGGCAGAGGTGGATGTGCGATTATTTGAAAAATTCAAATTTCTGTTTAATTATTTGAGTCATTTATGAACCACTCATCACTCTATGTTCCCTTCATCAGATGTCAAAAAAATTACAGTATTTCATCCATTTAATTAAAATCTAAGAATTTCCATGTTTTTTTAAAAACATTTATATAAAGCCATGTCCCTTCCTCTGTTATTACGTTTATATAATCATTTTCATATTATTATGTTTATTAAAAAATATTGTAATTTTATCAACAAAAAATTATCCTTTTTTACTTTTATAAGCTGTTAATGCATATGGATACATAATATAGAAATTTATGTGGGAAATACTTTTTTTCTCCTATAAAATAACTAATTTAAAGTCCTGTCATTCTTGCAGCATCTGTGTATTCCTATTTAGCATTTTTTTGGAACGTAAGTGTCTGGCCAGCTCTAATGACCCTAAATGATGTGGAATTTGAATTAGTGATCTCTAGAAAACAAATCTATAGCCCGACTAGTTTAGCCAGACCCCTTACGTTGCATCTCCTCATTGCTTTGTACCCGAACCAAGTACCAAATTCTTCCTTGTATATATCCCATGCTTGCTGTAACAACAATATGCAGCAACTTGTATCCCAAAAGCTAGTGTAGAATGTAAGAATATTTCCCGTTTAGTGGCCGATGTATTAACGGTCCGATCATTAAAGTTCAAGTTCTTTGTAAAGTCTACGGATTCTAATATGTTAAAGCGAAACCGTGATGGATCGGTCTCAATAAACGAGTATTAGAATGGGTACGTTGAGACCCTCTCCTCTAACCATAAAATAACATATATTCTCATAAGGTTGTATACATACATATATTTATGGTTTTAATATATGTATGTATATATATATAAAATAAAGTTATGGAATTAAATTAATATCATTTAATCAAAAGACACAACCCCCCTTCCTTTTAAGAAACACCCATTCGGTGGGTATAAAAGAAGGAAGAAGGGTGGTTATTTGGTTACCCGAAACATACAAGAAAAGAAGGAGAATATTTGAGAGAAAACTTAAAAGAAAATCCCTCTCCATCAAAGGGAACCGAAAAGTTAAAGGTGTAGAGGAGAAGATCAACAAAGTGATTGCTAAAGGATTCTATACAGCAATTCAAGTGCAAAATGGATAAAGGTAAGTTCTAAACTATCCATTGTTCTTGATATGAATATTTTCATCATCAATATAATTGTCTTGTGGAATCAAATGGTCTATTGATATACTGTGAAAGATTTCGGAAATAGAAATCATAATGTATAACTAACATGTGGTATCAGAGCCTAATAGAACCCATTGATCTCCCATTAAAAGATTGGTGATAAATTCCGTGCATTTTTTTTATTTTATGAAACATTGATAAATTGAAATGTATGAAAAACAATTATATCAATGTGTAGAGACTGATATTATCTTTCCATTCATTAAGTAGATAAAACGTTATGATTTGTTATGAAAATTTCTGGTTTTAGTGGTGGTTTTCGTCAAAGATGACGATGAACAGTAACTGTCATAGACCAAGCGGTCGACCGGTTCAATCCAACCGGTCGACCGGTTCAATTGGTGACCGGTTCAATTGCCCAACCGGTCGACCGGTTCCATTGGTGACCCAACCGGTCGACCGGTTCAATTGGTGACCGGTTCAATTGGTGACTGGTTCAATTAGTGACCCAACCGGTCAACCGGTTCACTTGGTAACCCAAGCGGTCGACCGGTTCATGCAGAGACCCAAGGGTTAAAATGTTTCCGCTGCAAACCGTAAAGTAATTAAGCTAATGTATTACGAAATGTTAATACATATAAAAGCTTATTAAAAGGAGTTCATATTACGTATAACTTGTTAATCACCACAGTGATCTAGTTATATTTAATGTGACGATAAAGTAAAGATTCATAATTGATCATGATTAAATGATGCTTAAATGACATGAAAGGTTTCGATTGATCAATTAATTACTTAATATATCCTAGGAGATCACCCACAGGTGGATCATTGGGTGTACTAAGTAACGCCTAAAGTATTAATCATTTGTGCTACGATCGATAATGTGTATACCCACAGGTAGCATTGTTATCGGTTGTATGTATGACTTGATTAATTATTAAAGAAAATCTAAACAAGCATCATGCAAAGTGTATGTATTTAATGTATTACCCACAGGTTGCTTAAATACATACAAGTAAAGTGTTTAGATTTTATTGGTTGATGAATCTATTAAAGTTTCAAAGCACTAACGGTAAGCACATTGAAAATTTTACAGCTTCATCTAGTTTGTGAATCAAGTGAGATTGTTAGGTGAAGAATTTCCAGAATCTCGAATTGTAGAGAAAGTGCTGGTGAGCCTACCTGAAAAATTTGAGCATAAGATTTGCTCATTGGAAGATTCCAAAGACTTTACTAAGATGAGCTTGCAAGAACTTGTCAATGCTCTACAAGCAGTAGAGCAAAGACAGTCCTACAGATTGGAAACATCAAATGAAGAAGCTCTAGTTGCTGTCTTTAATCAGAAGAATCAAAACAGAACCTACAAGTCAAATCCAGCTGGTGTTAGCAGGAAAGACAAGGGAAAAGAAAAAGTTTTCAATAACTGGCAACCTAGACAGAATTCAAGTAACAATTACAACAATGCAAGAAGGAATGAGAAGAAAGAACACTTCCCTGCATGCAAATACTTTCAGAAAACAAATCATCTTGAAGCCTGGTGTTGGCTCAAGAACATTCAGTGCAGAAACTGTAAGCAATTCGGGCATGTTCAAAAATTCTGCAAAAATAGAATTGAGAATGTAAAACAAGCACAGCTAACTGACAAGGATGAAGATAAAGAAGAAACCTTGTTCATGGCTTTTGTATTGCAGATGGACTGCACAACAAAGGCAGAGGCAGACAAATCAACATGGCTCATTAACAGTGGTTGTACAAATCACATGTCTGCTCATTGAAGTTTGTTCAGATTCTTAGATAAAAATTATTTATCTAAAGTCAGAATTGGGAATGGAGACTTTGTGGAGGTTGAAGGAAGAGGATCAATTCAAGTAGAAACAATGTCAGGTACGAAAATTCTGAATAATCTGCTATATGTGCCTAAACTAAGTCAGAATTTAGTTAGTGTTGGACAACTACTTGAATCAGAATATTCATTACTCTTTAATAGAGGAGTATGTGAAATTAAAGATAAGCATGGTGTGTTACTTCTTTCTGCAAAAATGGTGAATAGAAGTTTTTGCATTGATTGGAAAAAGTTGTGTTTGAGTGCAAACACATGTGAGGAGAGTAATTCTGTTCTGTGGCATAAGAGAATGGGGCATGTTAATTATGTAGCATTAAAGAAAATGGCTGATTTACATACTACATATGGTCTACCTAGTATACAAGCTCAAAGTGATGTGTGTGAAGCATGTCAACTAGGGAAACAAACAAGAGTTGTATTTGCTGTAAACAATTTCAGATCATCATCTAAGCTACAGCTGATACACACTGATGTGTGTGGTCCAATGCACAATGAATCATTGAATGGTTCAAGGTATTTTCTGCTATTTATTGATGATTATAGCAGGTATTGTTGGGTATTCTTTTTGAAATCAAAAACAGATGTGTTCTATGAATTTGTGAAGTTTAAAACAGTTGTTGAAGTAGAAACTGGAGAGAAAATGAAGGTGCTGAGATCAGACAATGGGGGAGAGTTCACTTCACAAAGATTCAGAGATTTCTTAGCAAAAAAAGGGGTAAAACAGCAACTAACTATCCCTTACACACCACAACAAAATGGTGTAAGTGAGAGGAGAAATAGAACCTTGATGGAAATGACAAGGTGTCTTTTGTATGAGAAGAAATTACCTTTGAAATTCTGGGCTGAGGGAGTCAATACAGTAGCCTATCTTCTGAACAGAATGATCACCAAAGTGCTAGGTGAACAATCTCCTTATGAACTCTGGTATGGTACTAAGCCTCGTATTGATCATCTTAGAATTTTTGGAAGTCCATGTTATGTTTTACAGCCTGAAATCAAGAGAAAAAAGCTTGATCAGAAGGCTGAAGTGGGCATTTTCATAGGTTATAGTTCACAATCAAAAGGCTATAAAATCTATGATCTTAAACATAAAAAAGTTGTTGTTGCTAGAGATGTCAAAATTGCAGAAGATGCAATATGGAATTGGGAGGCAGACTCAGTAGAAGGGACAAAACTTCAAGAAGAAATTCAAGCAATAACAGATGGAAGTGATGATGACTTACCCATGAGAGGAACAAGGTTGCTGACTGAAATTTACAGCAGATGCAATCTTGCTGAAGAAGAGCCAACTAGTGTAGAGGAAGCCATAAATTCACAAGTATGGACTGCTGAAATGAAAGAAGAACTCAAGATGATAGAGAAGAATGAAACATGGATACTAGTGGACAAACCTATTCACAAGAAGGTAATTGGTGTGAAGTGGATTTTTAAGCTGAAATTGAATGCAGATGGCAGCACCAACAAGCACAAAGCAAGACTTGTGGCCAAAGGATATTCTCAGGAACCAGGTACTGATTTCACAGAAACTTTTGCTCCTGTGTCTAGACTTGACGCTATCAAGTTGTTGCTAGCCTTAGCAGCACAATATGGTTGGTTTATATACCAACTAGATGTAAAATCTGCATTCCTCAATGGAGTTTTAAATGAAGAAACCTATGTTGAGCAACCTGAGGGTTTTGAATCTGATGCAAACAAGGTATACTTGCTGAAGAAAGCCTTGTATGGCCTTAAACAGGCTCCTAGAGCCTGGTATTGCAGGTTGGATGAATATCTACTGAAATTGGGTTTTGCGAGAAGTATAAATGAAATTACCCTCTATGTGAAGAAGGTTAATACACATACACTAATCATATCAGTGTATGTAGATGACTTGTTAATTGCAGGAGATGAAGAGCAGCTAGTTGAAGAATTCAAAACCAATATGAAAAGCATGTTCGAAATGAATGAACTAGGCAAACTGTCCTATTTCTTGGGTATGGAAGTGACTCAAACTGGGCAAGGGTATTTCTTGTGTCAAACAAGGTTTGCTACTAGATTACTGGACAAATTTGCAATGGAGAATTGTAAACCAGTAAGCACACCCATGGTGCTAGGACAAAAATTGTCCAAGGAAGATGAAGCACCTAGAGCTGATGGCAGGATTTATAGAAGTCTTATTGGGAGCTTAATGTACCTCACAGCCACTCGACCTGACTTGGTGTTTGCTGTGAATTACTTATCTAGGTTCATGCAAGATCCTAGCCAAATCCACTACACTGCTGCTAAAAGAGTCCTAAGATACCTAAAGGGAACTCTGACTCTTGGTATACATTTCATGAGGTCTAACTCAATGAAATTAATTGGTTTTACTGATAGTGACTGGGGTGGCAGTGATGAAATGATTAGCACCTCGGGATACTGTTTTTCTATGGGTGGAGGCATTTTTTGTTGGAACTCAAAGAAGCAATCAGTTGTTGCTCATTCAACAGCTGAAGCTGAATATATTGCAGCTTATGTGGGAGCAAAACAACTCATATGGCTAAGGAAAATACTATGTGATCTAGGCCATATGCAACAAAGTCCCACGGTTATGTTTTGTGACAATACTTCAGCAATTGCAATCTCCAAGAATTCAGTATTTCATGACAAAACAAAGCATATGAAGATCAAGTATCATGCTATACGGCAATATCAGCAAGAAGGGGAATTGGAAATGATGTACTGCCCCTCAAAGGAGCAACTTGCTGATATATTCACTAAGCCTTTAACTAAAGACAGATTTGAGGAGCTTAGGGAGATGATTGGAATGTGTAGTCTTGGAACCAAGGGGGAGTGTTGAAGAATGAAGACTAAAGATTGATTCCAATCCTACAATTAATGTCATGATTTTACTATCTTTTAATTATTGTGTTTTCCTAAATAAGATCATATTGTATGATCAAAGTTCTAGTTTACATTTTAATTTTTTTCCTATTTAGATTATAGAAGAGGAAGTTGTAACCAAATGGGAAAACCCTATTTTGTAACACTTCATATTTTCATTATAAATAAGAGAAGAGGGATAGCAGTAACCTCACCTTCGATTCTGCTCATGTTTGCTGAAATCCATTGTTCTTCATCTGTTCTTTGTTTCTTTGCATTTCCAGAAATTGATTCAAACAGTAACTGTTTGAATCAATAAAGTTGACTTTTTTTTACTTGTTCTTTGATTGATTTCTAACATATCTTAGTCTCTTACTACAAACCATCCTCATCATATTTTGTTCTCGGCGAAAGAGCATTGCCAGAAGCTGGATCAGGATTCTCGTTTGCTCTACATATCTATCAGCAAACATGGTGGCTACTGTTGCACTGGGTAATCTAGGTAGGAGCCAAGTAGAATCATCAGGTGACAGTTCAAACAAAGCAAACAATTCCATGCAGGGAATTTGGGCACCTTTTCTACACTTGCATCTTGGTGGCCCTGACACAATCACTGCATACTCAATTGAAGATAACAAGTTGGTTAAGGCACTTACTTGGTTTTGTTGTCCATGTTGGAGTGGCTTTTTTGTATTCTCATGATCTTGGGGTACTGGTACCCTCACATTCATGGCAATCTCATTGTTCTTGTTGGCATTATAAAGTACGCAGGGAGGACTTGGGTGCTCAGGTCTTCTTGCTCCAAGAGCTTGAAAAAGTCTATTCTCTCAAAATTTCAGCCATTTTATCCATCAAGGACATTAACAAGAACTCTTCGACAGGCTCTCGAGGGAAATCATCTCCATCAAGCTTATACTTTTTTTGATATATCCATGTGTATGATGTAGGACCTTGTCCCTGGCATTCCTGCAATAATAAACAACCAGTTGCTGATTTGTAAAAATTCAGCAGACAGGGCCTTCAATGTGGTAGAGGTTGAGCTTGGATTAATATATGATATGCTTTACACTAAAGCACCCCTAATTTACTCCCATTCCGGAAGCGAGAGGTGATCAAGATCCATAGCACAGTAAAGTGTGTTAGGAATGCTAATATCTTTTTGACAGATTAAGATTCATTTTTACTGATTCAAATCAATTAGAGCTTAAGGGATATTAGATCTCTTTTTTTTTTCTTCTAAAAAATAACAACTTTATCTTAATTTTCTGGCTCAACCTTTCTTTATAATTAATATATTTTTTATCATTTATTAACATATATAATTCTCAATCATTTCATTAAACATATATATACACTTTTCAATTTGCCAATTTAGGAATTATGAAATTATTGGTTTAGGAATTATGAATCAACTCGCGCTCTCACAGACGGTGCGACAATGATTTAGGAACTATGAAGAATTGTTGGACCTAAATAGGTCTTGACGGACAATTATAAAGTCTTGAGAAAAAGAAACTATTGAATTTCACTTTATTTCTGGATAGAAATTGTCTTTAGTCAATGTGTTTCATTTTCCTGAGATTAGAATAAACCTTATATCTGCTAGCATTCTAAAGAAAAAAGCGTTCAAGATTGTTTTAGAGTTTGATAAGGTTATGGTTATTAAGGAACCATCTTACCTAAAAGTTTAAGCTTATAGGTGAGGCCCCAGAATATGATTATATTAGTCTCTAAAACACACCCTCAAATGAAAACCCTTTGGGCTTGAAACTTGCACAGACCCACATTACCTTGTGCTTGATTTTTTTATCAAATAGAATGGGGGTGGTGAGATTCGAACTCGTGACCGCTGGGTCAATAAGGCTCTGATACTATGTTAAGGAACCATCTCACCTAAAAGTTTAAGCTTATAGGTGAGACCCAAAATATAATTATATTAGTCTCTAACAATGGTAACTAAAAGTGGAATGTTTTATTGTGGGAAATAGTTATCACAAGAATAACATGTTTAAGTTCATTATTAATAAAATCAATGTTATTTTTGCTTATATGGTTAAATCTATTTTCTTACTTGACATGCTATATTCTAAATTATATATATTTAAAATATATATGCTAGCATGGTTGTATTTGATATCATCATGATAATAATGACAAATGTGAAATATGTATTCAAGCAAAGATGATAAAAAATCATTTTCCTAAAGTTAAAAGAAATTCTCAATTACTTGAGTTAATTCATTCTGGTATGTTTGAAATAAATGGTATGTTAACAAGGGTGAGAACAAATATTTCATAACTTTCATTGATGATTACTATCGTTTTACCTTTGTTTACTTGTTAAAAACTGAAGATGAAACCTTTGTAAAATTCAAAGAGTTCAAGAAAATGGTCAAAAATAAAAAGGAAAGGAAAAAAAATAAAATTCATAGATGTGATAAAGGTGGATAATATTTTTCTACGGAGTTTTCTATATTTTGTTAGGAAAACAGAATAATTCATCAAATGACAACACTTTATGTATCAAAACATGATGAACTTGCTGAAAGAAAAAAAACAGGACCATATTGGATATGGTCAATGCCATGCTTTTAAATGCCAAGTTACCAAATAATCAATGGGTTGGAACTTTACTTACTACATGTTATTTTCATAATAGAGTATCATCTAAGAAGTTAAATGTTTCTCCATATAAAGTATGGAATGGTTGAAAACCAAATCAGAATTATTTTAAAGTATGAGGTGTGTAGCTTCTTATAAAATTTCTAATCCTTAAAGAACAAAACTATAAACTTAGGACCCAGAGGTCTTAAGTGTTTTTATTGGTTATTCATAAAATTTAAAGGCTTATAAGCTTTTGGATTTAGAAACTAATGTGATAGTTGAATTTGTACATGTTCAATTCATTGAAAATAAATTTATAAGTGATTCAAATGTGCAAGAACCAAACATAAAAGTAGTGACTTCAAGTTCAACTTTAAGTGAAAAAAAAATAGAAGGAGTGAAAGAGTTAGAAAGGAAAAATATTTAGATAGAGATTTTATTTCTACTCAATTGTATTTTTAGTAGAAAGTGATAGAATTTTAATATTGAAAGAACACTTATGATTCTAAATTTTGATGATGATTTAAAGACATTTCATGAAGCAATGTCTTCTAGGGATGTTGACTTTTGGAAAAAAGTGGTAAATGATAAAATAAAATTCAATATTATCTAACAATACTTGGGTCCTAATAGATTTATCTCTAGGTTCTAAGCCAATAAGATGTAAGTGGGTGTTTAAAAGAAAATTAAATATCGATGGTTCTATACAAACCTTCAAGGCAAGATTAGTTGCCAAAGGTTTTACTTAAAAAGAGGGTGTTGATTATTTTGACATTTATTCTCTAGTGGTAAGAATTACATCCATTAAAGTTTTATTTTTATTAGCATCAATTTATAAAAATGGATGTTAAGATGACTTTTTTAAATAGAGATTTAAAGGAGAAAATGTATGTGAAGCAAGCTTAGGGTTTTATATCTCTTGGAAATGAAGAAAAAAGATTGTAAATTGGTAAAGTTTTTATATGGTCTAAAGCAAGATCTGAAATAATGGCATGAAAAGTTTGACAACAATTCTATTGAATGGTTTTACTTAGTAGTGGCTATTTACTCAATCAATCATATTATATTGAGAAAATATTTGATATGTTTAAGCATCTCAATATAAAGAAGACTAAAAGTCACGAAACATAGTTAAATGATTATTATGATAAAACAGTAGCATAAGTATAATATGTTAGTGTCATTACAAGTCTTATGTATGTTATGCATTGTACAAGACCGAATATAGCTTTTGTTATACTCAAGCTATCAAGATATACAAGCAAGCCAAATACAAATCATTGGAAGGTCATTGCAAGAGTCTTTAGTTATCTAACAAGAACGATTGATTTAGTCTTGCTTTATTCTAATTTTCTAGAAGGACATTGTGATACAAGTTGGTTAACTAGTTCAAGTGATAATTAAGTCCATATTAAAATGGATTTTCTCACTTAGAGGAGGTGTGATATCTTGGGCATCTAAGAAACAAACATGCATGCCTCATTCTACCATGAAATTAGAATTTATTGATATGACTATTGTAAGTATAGAAACATAATGACTAAGAAATATATTGTTAGATATTAAGTTGTGGCCATAAACTTTATCAACTATTTCTTTATACTGCGTGTTGCGATGTCGCGGTCGCACAAATTAATTACCCTAGATTAAAACACACAAAATAGTATAGAGCAAGCAAGGGGTCGATCCCACGAGAAAGTTTCAAGTTAGATTTTTATGTTGTACGTTATGTGATTGGGGGGATTTGGTTTGTGATTATCTAAACTATGGCAGCAATTAAACTAGCAAACAAAATCAATTAAAATCGAAACTTATCAAGAAAACAAACCTTGGTCACAAGCATATATCCACCTACGGAAATTAGAACCGATCCTTGAAACTAAAAATGCAGTTCATGTTCTGAAATTTTATCTTTTCTTAACGTGATTAATTAACGGATCCGCCGTATAACTAATCCTAACAAACAAACAATCAAAGTGTCCGCACTAATGATTCAATTTAATGGTAGCTTTAAGAACTAGATAATTTCATCAAGATTAACATACAAGTTGTCCGCAACTTGTGTCAATTTATTCAAATGTTCTCCCTAAGTTCAATAATGTAGTTCCGCCACAATTATCAAGCTTAGATGCTTCACAAGTTCATATATCACAACTCCGGTTTTGATATTAAACTTAGCAATAGATTGTTCACAACAATAACTTAGAGTCCGCTCTAGCAATCATCAACAACAATCATAAAAAATATGCATAGGAAAACAATCATACTCATTCATAACATAAACTGAAAATAGAAGGAAGAATAAATCTCACGGTTCTTGAAATCCGAAGGTTTTTGTGTCCTTGCAACCAAGCAAAAGAGTCTAGCCTTGCATGTTTATTGAACAACTAAATAAAAAGATGGAAGAACACATGATTTAGGGTTTGGAGGAGGAAGATTTTGTGTTTTCTTTTGTGCTGGCCGCCACTTCCTTGCTCCTCTTCTCCTTTATATATGCTTAGAAACCCTAGTGTCTATTTTACAAAATAGTCCTTCCTTGAGTTGGCAGAATTTAGTTGTCCCTTGTAAAATTCATATCTCCTTCATATCACATCGTTTTGAGCTGACATTTGGAGCGTTTATCTGCCTTTGAGTCCTGAATCCATGAAAATTGAGTTTGCATCAATCGGACTTTTTTAGCTCGAGATATTGAAATTGTAATGGACAAAGGTCGATATCGGCAGATTGCAAGATTTGACATTGAAGGCTGCGATTTCCATGATCTTCCTTATTTTATTTCTTTTCCTTATCTTTCCATAAATTTATGGATGTTAGCTTTTGAATGTCACTGGAATCACTTCATTTCGATCTCTAGAGCTTCCACTCTGCACAAAACACCGACTGAAGGTCAAATCTGCCAATCATCTCCAATTACCTCCTTTTTGCATCTTTCATCCAAAAATGCCTTCAAAATATAAAACAAAGAATATCAAGGCATTTTATACATAAAACATATGCAAAACACTACGTAAATATGGATGAAATTATCAAATAATATGGTCGCATCAAATACCCCCACACTTAGCTCTTGCTCGTCCTCGAGAAAGGATAGGTAAAAAAAAATTAAATTAAAAATAACCATGACCAATCTCTTAATCTCCCATCAATATCCAAGAATTCAAGCATTATAAATAAAAATACAATCGAGAAGGATAAAGAACATAAATCTTCATGAATTTGTTTACATGCAAACTTCAAAACTCAATTACTCTTCGGGATTTAAAAGAAATCTATGCCATGCCAAAGTGATAGGTCCTCTCATTGATATACACTCCAACACTCATGTGTTTAGGGTTTAGGTGTTTAAATCTCTCAAATTCAATCAATGAAGATGTTCTACCATAAGCTTGCTCTTCAATCTCATCTCCATTACTAAAATATTACAAACAATGCATGAATCAAAAGGTCTTATTTTCCGGTTGTAATGGGGCTAAGGTTAAGGTGAGGTAAAAGAGAGTAGAAGAAAAGGTTCAAACCAAAGAAAGTAGAGCATTTTGAAAATAAATAAATATATATTTCAACCAAGATATTCCATCAAAACACATCAATTTTCAATCTTCAAGCATCAATGCTTAGCTTCTTTCGATTTCAAGCTCTTTTCTATTTCTTCTCTTCTTTTTTTCTTTTCTTTTCTTCTTTTCTTGTTCTTTTTTTCTTTTTTTTTCTTTTTTTTTTGTTCTTTTTCTTTTTTCTTTTTTTGTTCTTTTTCACCTTTGGCAACTTTGCCCATCTTTTCATCAAGCATCACTTCTTCTTTCTTTTCACATAATTTCCAACCATAATTCCATGAGATATCACAAGTATATGCTCTACTAATCCTTGGCCAGGGGAAAAGAGGAAAACATATAAAAAGTTTAAGGCTTATACATGGATAAAGCAAAGAAAAGATAAACAAGCTCAAAAGGGGCTCACTAAAGATAATATGCTTTAGGTTGGCTTTTTGGCTCAAGCGGTTAAAATTCCTAATGCCTTTATCATCTTCATGCATCTATGTAATGTGAATGTAATCTCAATAAGATATGAAGCAAGTTCTAGAGATACATATCATTGAAAGAACGAACAATCAAAGAATATAATGTTGAAGGCTCAAAAGCTTACATTGGTATAACACTATAAAGTCAACATGGCATATTTTCAGAGTCAATCCCTAAACCAATTAAACATTAAAACTTGCATGCACACTCATTCATTCAATTTATATATTCATCTATCTCACTTAATTCTCATACATAATACTCATATTCTCAAAAACCAATGGGAGTTAAAAAGATCAATCATAGATTTTTTTTTTTTTTTGAAAGAATAAAGAAAAACAAAATAAGAAAATTGATAGTTTCCCAATACCCCCACACTTAAAACACAACATTGTCCTCAATGTTGAAAATGAAAGAAAAGGGATATAAGAGAATGACAAAAATGCAATAAATAAATAAAGATAAGGGAAAAGGAAAGCAAATCTGATTTGTTTTTTTGTCCTGGGTTGCCTCCCAAGAAGCGCTTTTGTTTTGTGTCATTGGCTCGACATGTGGTATGCTCATTATTCATAGATCGGTTCAGCTAACTCCACAGAAGCGGTGATTTCTGTCGTCCAACTTTCATAGAAAGGTTTCAAGCGATGCCCATTGACCTTGAGTACGTTATTTGTTTCTAAACTTGTAATTTCAACTACACCATAAGGAAAAACATTAGAAACAATGAAGGGTCCAATCCAACGAGAACGCAACTTACCAGGAAAAAGTTTCAAACGCGAATGATAGAGAAGGACTTTGTCTCCAACATGAAACTCTTTTCTTGTAATCATTTGGTCATGAAGACTCTTAGTCTTATCTTTGTAAATCCTTGCATTCTCATAAGCGTCATTTCGAATCTCTTCTAACTCTTGTAATTGCAACTTTCTTGCAATCCCAGCAGCATCATAATCCATGTTACATTTTTTTATGGCCCAAAAAGCTTTGTGTTCAAGCTCCACCGGTAGATGACATGGTTTCCCATAAATCATTCTATAAGGTGACATTCCTATAGGTGATTTATAAGCAGTCCGATAAGCCCAAAGTGCATCTCCAAGACGTAGACTCCAATCTCGCCGATTAGGTTGCACTGTTTTCTCCAAAATGGACTTGATTTCTCGATTTGAAATTTCAGCTTGGCCATTCGTTTGAGGATGATATGCTGTGGAAGTTCGATGAGTCACATGATATTTGCGAGCAATGCTTCCATGGAACGATTACAGAAATGAGTGCCACGATCGCTAATGATAGCTTTAGGGATTCCAAACCTGTCAAATATGTGAGTCCTGACAAAATCTACAACAACTTTAGCATCATTAGTTCGTGTGGCTTTTGCCTCAATCCATTTAGACACATAATCAACAGCAAGAAGAATATAAAGATTGCCAAAAGAAGAAGGAAATGGACCCATAAAGTCAATACCCCAAACATCAAAAATTTCACTTACAAGAATATTCGTTAAAGGCATTTGATTTTTATGAGTGATATTACCTGTTCTTTGGCATTTTTCACATGATTTGCAGAAGTGATATGCATCTTTAAAAATAGAAGGCCAATAAAAACCACTTTCAAGTACCTTATGGGCTGTTATTTTTGCTCCAAAATGCCCACCACAAGAATGAGAATGACAAAAAGTGAGAATGGAATGAAATTCATCTTATGGTACACACCTCCTAACTACTTGATCAACACAAAATTTCCAAAGGTAAGGATCATCCCAAAAATAATATTTAGCATCAGCTCGTAACTTATCTTTTTGGGGTTTAGACAAAATTGGAGGGAATTCTTTGGTGACTAAATAGTTTACCAAATCAGCATACCATGGTCTTGTAGAGGAATGCAACATATACAATTGCTCATCAGGGAATTTCTCTCTTATTGTTTCGATCTGTATATCCTCGGTCCTCAGTCGGCTCAAGTGATCAGCCACATGGTTTTCTGCACCTTTTTTATCTTTGATCTCAAGATCGAATTCTTGTAAAAGCAAGATCCACCTAATCAGTCTTGGTTTGGACTCCTTCTTCTTCAAAAGATACCTGAGAGCTGCATGGTCAGTAAAAACAATGACTTTTATACCAAGTAGATATGACCTGAATTTTTCAAGAGCAAACACCACTGCAAAAAGTTCCTTTTCAGTTGTATGGTAATTGCATTGTGCTCCATCCAACATACGAGAAGCATAGGCGATAACATGCAAATTCTTCCCAATTCTTTGCCCAAGCACAGCTCCTACCGCATAGTCACTCGCATCACACATTATCTCAAAAGGTGCATCCCAATTTGGTGGTTTGATGATAGGGGCTGATGTGACACATCTCTTAAGCTCATCATGGGCATCTTTACATGCTTGATCAAACACAAAATCCACTTCTTTGGCTAATAGTTTGCACAAGGGTGCCGTAATCTTCGAGAAATCTTTGATAAAGCGTCGATAGAAACCTGCATGGCCTAGAAAAGAACGAACTTCCCTCACGCATGAGGGGTAAGGCAATGATGAAATAACATCTATTTTAGCTTTATCAACCTCTAATCCACGTGAAGACACAACATGCCCAAGAACTATTCCTTGTTCTACCATAAAATAACACTTTTCATAGTTCAAGACAAGGTTAGTTTCAATGCACTTTTTCAAGATCAAAGATAAATTTTCTAGACATCTATCAAAAGAATCACCATACACCGTGAAATCATCCATAAAAACCTCGATTATTCTTTCAACATAATCAGAAAAAATACTCATCATGCATCTTTGAAAAGTTGCAGGAGCATTACAAAGACCAAAAGGCATTCTCCTATATGCATATGTACCAAATGGACATGTAAATGTAGTCTTTTCTTGATCCTCAGGATTAATAACAATCTGATTGTATCCACTATATCCATCAAGAAAGCAATAAAAAGACTTACCTGCTAGGCGTTCAAGCATTTGATCCATGAATGGTAATGGGAAATGATCTTTGCGTGTAGAAAGATTGAGCTTTCTATAATCAACACACATTCTCCATCCACTCGAGATGCGAGTAGGAATGAATTCATCATCTCTATTTTTCACCAATGTGATTCCGGTCTTTTTGGGCACCACATGGATTGGTGCGACCCATTTACTGTCAGTGATGGGGTAAATGACTCCTGCATCTAACAGTTTTAAAATTTCAGCTTTCACTACCTCCATCATAGGCGGGTTCAACCTCCTTTGCATTTCCCTTGTTGGTTTTGTGTTGTCCTCTAATAGTATGTGATGCATACATATTGAGGGACTAATGCCCTTGATGTCGGCTAAGGTCCATCCAATGGCCGTCTTGTGATCACACAACAACTTCACAAGTTTCTCCTCTTGCATACTTGTCAAACCTTTTGCTATGATAACAGGAAGTGTATTGTTGTCGCCAATGAATACATACTTCAAATTATCGGGCAAAGGTTTTAATTCTAACTCAGGGGCCTGTAAAATAGATGGCAAAAGCTTTTTATGTGAGAGTACTAAATCAACAAAGACATTACCATGGGGAACGGTTTGCAAAGCTTGTAAGGCCAATACTGATTCGTGCACGTTTTGGGGAACACACACGTGGCTCTCCATCTCTTCTATCTTGGTGAAATCATAGACATAGCTCAAAGCTATGCTTAATCCGTCTTCGCAATCAAAATCACAAACTTGCTGCACACACTTATCAATTTGATCATAGCATGTGATAGAATAAACATTGCTATAAGGATATTTCATTGCATCATGAAAATTGAATTCAGTTTTTTCATCTCCTACCTCCATAGACAAGGTATCCTTACCACAATCAATCTTTGTGTTGGCCGTTTTCAAGAATGGTCTCCCAAACAATATAGGAGTGCTGGTTGATGAATCACAAGAATCATGTTCCATATCAAGAATATAAAAATCACATGGAATAACCAAACTATCAATCTTGACTAGGACATCTTCTATCACACCAAGTGGGTAAACAAAACTACGATCCGCAAGTTGTATTACAATGCTAGTTTTATTCAAAGGCTCAAGACTAAGAGAATCATAAACATGTTTAGGCATAACACTAATGGATGCACCTAAATCGCATAAAGCTCTTTTAAAACTAGCATTACCAATAACACATGGGATAGTAAACGCACCTGGGTCTTTTTGTTTCAAAGGCAGATTCTTTTGAACAACAGCAGATACAACTTCACCCATACTTACCGTTTCATGACCTTTCAGTTTGAAAGCTCTTTTGGTAGTACACAACTCCTTCAAGAATTTTGCATACTTGGGAATTTGCTTGATAGCATCAAGCAAAGGAATGTTCAGTTCCACTTTCTTGAAAACCTCTAAGATCTCTTTTTCTTTGTCTTCTTTCTTTGACCTAGAAGAACTCGCAGGAAAGGGTGGATTTGTTTTAAAATTAGAATTAATTGAGTGAAAAGTTACCTTTGGAGTGTTGGTCTTTGTTTCAGTTTGTGGAGGAGGAGGATGTTCTTTCTTTGTACTCAATTCAATTTCTATCTCTTCTTTCTCCATCTCAATTTGTTTTGACCTTTTCTCTTCAAGTTCTTTCCCACTTCGCAGCATGATAGCACTAACATTCTCTTTTGGATTCAATGCTTGGGAGGGCAACTTTCCATTCATTTGTGTTTCCATTTTCCCTACACTTGAAGCTACTTGCCTCATTTGCTTTTCCAAGTTGTGAATACTTGACCTTGTTTCCTGTTGAAAAGACATCACATTTTGCTGCAAGGTCACAGTGTTAGAAGCCAAAGTTTTCATCATCTCACGAAGATCATCACTGGATGATGTCCCCATAACATTGGAGTTGGTGAACGGAGGGGGCTGTCTTGCTTGATAATTTTGCTGGGGCTGTGGTTGAAATCCATGGGAATGGAACTGTCTCCCTTGATTGCCTTGTTGAGGTGGGTTCCCGTAGCGGAAGTTAGGATGATCTCTCCATCCAGGATTGTACGTGTTAGAAAAGGGATCATACTTACGCTGGGGCTGTCCGTTGAATGCTCCATCAATTGCATGAGCTTGTTCAATGTAATCTTCTTGCATTGTTGGGCACATATCTGTAGCATGTCCTTGTAAGGAGCATATGCTACAAACTTTCACCTGCTGCACATTTCCACAAGCCAAAGAACGCACAAGAGAAGTAAGATCATTAACTTTATTTTCAAGGTTAGAAATACTTACCTCATTTACTCGTTTGTTGGAGAAGTCTCCACGAGTGCCAAACTGTTTTGAGTTGGCTGCCATGTTTGAGATCAATTGGCGTGCAGCACCGGGTGTCTTATCTACCAATGCCCCTCCACTTGCAGCATCAATGATACTACGGTCAGTAGGCATCAATCCTTCATAGAAATATTGAATGAGAAGTTGATCGGGTATTTGATGATGAGGGCATTGAATACATAGTTGCTCAAATCTTTCCCAATACTCGGAAAGTGTCTCTCCATGAGATTGTCGAATCCCACATATTTCTTTCCTTATATTGGCAACTCGAGATGCTGGAAAATATTTCTCCAGGAAAATCTTCTTCATAGCATTCCAAGTTCCAATAGATCCTGGGAGAATAGAGAAAAGCCATGCCTTTGCTGCCCCTTTCAAAGAGAAAGGGAAAGCTTTCAACTTAACTTGTTCTTCATTTCAAAGAGAAAGGGAAAGCTTTCAACTTAACTTGTTCTTCATCAACTCCATTCGGTTTCATGCCAACACATACCATATAGAACTCCTTGAGATGAGCATGAGGATCTTCTCCTGCAAGACCATTAAATGTTGGCAACAAATGTATAAAACCAGATTTGAGTTCAAAGTTCACATTACTGTCTATGTTTATGCACAATGGTTGAATTTCCACGTTAGGAGCAGCAAGCTCCTTGAGTGTTTGTTGTCGTGCACCAGCCATGATGTTGACGCGAGCTTCCTTTCGTAACCTGCGTAAAGTGTTTTCTATTTCAAGATCAACCTGCACTTGATGACTTTGATTAGCAGAACGGGTTACAGGCATAAATTGCAAAGAAAACTCAAAAGAAACCAAGCACACAAGAGATTGAAAACAATGTAAATTGTACGAAAATTTTACGGTAGAAAACTAAAACTGCCTAAAAACACTAGAAAAAAACGGAATTTGGCCTCAATAGAGTGGGGCTAGTGATTTATCACTAGTCTTGCTCAGAACGTCCTTTTCCTTCAGATAAAAAAAGATCGATACCTAATTCCACCAAAAACTCTGTTTTGAACAGTACCGTTGCCGCAAGTGAACAGTACCGCCGCAAGCAAAAATTCTGTTTCTTTTTTTTTTTTTTTGAATCACAGCAAATAAAAATAACAGTACAAACACAACAATCAACTAAAATTACTTCCCCGGCAACGGCGCCAAAATTTGTTGCGATGTCGCGGTCGCACAAATTAATTACCCTAGCTTAAAACACACAAAATAGTATAGAGCAAGCAAGGGGTCGATCCCACGAGAAAGTTTCAAGTTAGATTTTTATGTTGTACGTTATGTGATTGGGGGGATTTGGTTTGTGATTATCTAAACTATGGCAGCAATTAAACTAGCAAACAAAATCAATTAAAATCGAAACTTATCAAGAAAACAAACCTTGGTCACAAGCATACATCCACCTACGGAAATTAGAACCGATCCTTGAAACTAAAAATGCAGTTCATGTTCTGAAATTTTATCTTTTCTTAACGTGATTAATTAACGGATCCGCCGTATAACTAATCCTAACCAACAAACAATCAAAGTGTCCGCACTAATGATTCAATTTAATGGTAGCTTTAAGAACTAGATAATTTCATCAAGATTAACATACAAGTTGTCCGCAACTTGTGTCAATTTATTCAAATGTTCTCCCTAAGTTCAATAATGTAGTTCCGCCACAATTATCAAGCTTAGATGCTTCACAAGTTCATATATCACAACTCCGGTTTTGATATTAAACTTAGCAATAGATTGTTCACAACAATAACTTAGAGTCCGCTCTAGCAATCATCAACAACAATCATAAAAAATATGCATAGGAAAACAATCATACTCATTCATAACATAAACTAAAAATAGAAGGAAGAATAAATCTCACGGTTCTTGAAATCCGAAGGTTTTTGTGTCCTTGCAACCAAGCAAAAGAGTCTAGCCTTGCATGTTTATTGAACAACTAAATAAAAAGATGGAAGAACACATGATTTAGGGTTTGGAGGAGGAAGATTTTGTGTTTTCTTTTGTGCTGGCCGCCACTTCCTTGCTCCTCTTCTCCTTTATATATGCTTAGAAACCCTAGTGTCTATTTTACAAAATAGTCCTTCCTTGAGTTGGCAGAATTTAGTTGTCCCTTGTAAAATTCATATCGCCTTCATATCACATCGTTTTGAGCTGAAATTTGGAGCGTTTATCTGCCTTTGAGTCCTGAATCCATGAAAATTGAGGTTGCATCAATCGGACTTTTTTAGCTCGAGATATTGAAATTGTAATGGACAAAGGTCGATATCGGCAGATTGCAAGATTTGACATTGAAGGCTGCGATTTCCATGATCTTCCTTATTTTATTTCTTTTCCTTATCTTTCCATAAATTTATGGATGTTAGCTTTTGAATGTCACTGGAATCACTTCATTTCGATCTCTAGAGCTTCCACTCTGCACAAAACACCGACTGAAGGTCAAATCTGTCAATCATCTCCAATTACCTCTTTTTTGCATCTTTCATCCAAAAATGCCTTCAAAATATAAAACAAAGAATATCAAGGCATTTTATACATAAAACATATGCAAAACACTACGTAAATATGGATGAAATTATCAAATAATATGGTCGCATCACTGCGATAGTAAAGCAACTATGTCTCGAGTTTATTAAAAAAAATTCCAATGGTAAATTAAGACATAGAAGCATTTAACATTATTATATTTAAGAATTGATTAAAAATAGATAATCACCATAGTCTATCTGAAGTTTGTGAATAATTTAGCATATGGACATAATAGTGCTACACAGTTATAAATCTCTTTAATAGTTTGGATAGTATTATGTGTAGTATCTTTGATTTTACAATAAAATTTTTGATTTAATTTGCGAACACTAATAACTTTAGTAGAGTTCAAGTTCTAACACTAGTTGAAGGTTTAAATTGCAAAATACCTTCTTGTAAGCATAATTCTATCAACAAAAAAGACATTCATTACAATCTAGTGGGAGATTGTTGGTGGAATTTGTAAATGACTAAAGAAGTGAACTATATTTATCCCACATTGTTAAGGAACACTCCCCCCTTGGTTCTTATAAATATAAGTTTTTATTTTGTAGTAAATTAAATGAACATTCATAATGTTTTATTATGAATAACAATTATAATGTTTCATAACAATCACAAAGTTTCATTAACACTTATAATATTTTATTATTCTCCATTAACGAAACCATCAAAAAACTGCCCAATTTGACTTTTGATAAAAAAAAAAAAAAAAAAAAAACCCAAAAAAGTCTTGCCTAACTGATGGTGATAACGCTCTCTTCCCATAAATCCGAAATGCATTGAACTTTTTCGGAGCTATCTCCAACCATTTCTACACTGCTTTCTTCTTTGATTGAACTCTCTATATTACACTCTTTGGACACCATTTCCACATTGCTTTCAAGTCAATGACCTAGTGAGCTCATGGTACTACTAAAAAAAAGTAATTAGAAACAGATTAATCCGTTGCAAATAATAAAAGAATCCGTTGCTAAAATTAATTAGCAATAAAATTTGTAACAGAAGTAATCTGTCCTGTGGTTGCAAATTCAATAGCAATGGATTTACAACGGCAATTCCATTGTAAATTACAATGGATGTTTCATTGCAAATTCAATCTTTGCAATAAAAATTTCCGTTTCAAAAATCAATTGCTAACAACCCTTTTTTTTGTATACGTAGAGAAAACATAAGCCGTTGAATTCTTCAGATACTACTTTTGTATCAATATGCAATTATTAGGTCTCTCCAGTGCCATTTTGTTGTCAAACTATTCCTTCTTTTCCTTATAAGCAGCAGCAGCTTCTTCTGCAGTTGTACAAGTCCCAAGCCATAAACGAACCTTTCGAAATGGATCCCTAATCTCTGCTGAATATTTCCCCCGTGATCTTCTTCGAATACCTTTATAGATTGTTGATGATCTTCGAGGTCTAATATTATCAAGAGAATTATAAGTGCCAATATTACTTTTGCGTACACCAGTTTTGTCCTGCGAAGGAACCTCAAGAATGGACTTGGATGGGGAAACTGGGAGGGTGATCTCTCTAATGAATTGCTTCCAACCACTACAACGATCAAAGTATTCTTCATCTGCATCACTTGAAGCGTCTGTAGCCTCAGGATCATGAAATATTATTCGAACTTTCCACGTAGCTTTCATGTGCTTTCCATGGCTGGTTTCTTTTGGTTCTCTTGGTAAAAAATCCAATCTCGATCCAAAATTGGCCTTTGAAGGCCCGGCATTTTGTGAGATTTAAAATTGGTGGATATAAGAAAGAAATAAAAAAACAATTAAAAGAAAGAAAGCAGGTCTGACAAACTTGAGAATCAAGAAAAACTAAAACCCGAATTCCCCTAAAGCCCAAAATTGGAAACAAAGAAACGTTTGCTCAAGGAGTCCTTAATGCAATGAACCAGCCGTAATCCTTCCTGCAAAACAGAAACATACAAAGAGACCACAACAAATCAAAAACCAAAACCAACCCGTCGAAACATGCATAATCATGAGTCACAAAAACAAACACAATCAATGTTATATCATCACTTATGAAACACGAAGCAAGAAAACCCACATACCGTTTTGATCTTAATCGTATAGAAATGATCAGAAAGCTCTGTTGAAGAGACCAGGTTCTCATGCAAAAAGGAAATGAAAAGGCACATTGTGTGTAATGAAAGCCAGAGGCAGAGCTTTATTGGAGCTCTAGTCAATAGATCAAACCCAGACGACATAAATCCTCTGTTTTCTAGAGAGAGAATCTAAGACCAAAATAAACAAATTGGAATTAAAAATAAACAAATAATATGAATACAGAGAAGGAATGCTTTTTTCTATAATCAAGGAGGAAAATTACAAAAATCAAATTAAAAATGGTAACTAGTGATCATAATGAGACTTGTAAAAAAGAAAAAAACGCTAAATTGTTTCTTACTCAAAAGTTGTAGAATTTGTCCCGTTTTGAGCGCTCTCTCTCAACATAAAAGCTACCTCATAATGCTAGCTTCTACAAGATCATACACACTCTCTGGAACTAGATTTTGTATGAGACTCTTTGTTCTATTGATTATAGACGGCGAGAGACAGAGTTGCAAATGGGTGTTTTGTAAGTCCACCATGCACCTAAAACAGAGGATGACACTCTGTTTTTTTTATATTTTATTTGATTTGTAATAGTTATTTTTTAAAATATATTTTATTTAGAAATAAATTAAAAATATTTTTCATAAATAAAAATTAATCTTGATATAATATATTAAAAAAATCTGAAAATGTCTATTTCTTTATTTTCATATTACATCCAAAGTGTTGAGATCAAACCAAAACATTATAAAATATATTTATTTTCCATAAAACCATACAAGAATCATTCTTACTTATATCTCATCATATCCAACATTTCCTTACTACTAGCATGTATTAGTTTCATATTAACCATAATAATAAGTCATCCTAACATTCAAAATTGAATTCAATAATAAAAGGATAACAAGTTATAAAAAAAGAATTAAAGCTCAATGGTATTGTCATATAAAATCCTAATTCATAATTTTATTACTCAATATTTCTCCTCATGTAATGTGTCTCTCGCAGATATTTACAACATTGAGTCCGTGTACACTTCTAATTTTTTATCTTCATCTCCAATGCAACTTTCAATCTGTGAATACAATCCATATACTCAATAGTATTGTTTGTGCAATTAAATGTAACTTTATTACAATAATTTTTTTTCCTTCTAAGAAATTATTACAACACCAACCTCTTTACTAGACACATTTACTGCTCCTTTAGAATACATGGTCCACCATTTGTTTCTTTTTTTTCTGCTACAAACACATCTTTTTTTATCTTGAAAGTCAAAATTTCTGTCTTTTTTAGGTGCTGCTATAAGTTTGGATACCTACTTAGTGTATTTGAATACTTCAAGAAATCCAACATCCCACTATTTTCTTACTTCTTCTTTAACCTTGATCAATATATCAGGACTAAACATCCTTAACTTTTATTTAATCGACTTGCAACATTCTATCGAAGGTAAACATATGTACCACAACCTCAGTATCCAAACTAGGCATTTCAGTATATGACCAAGCAAAAACATCAACATATTTTAATAAAACAACAACCAACTCATTTCTCATACTAGTAGTGATCAACATCCTAATTTTCAATTATGTTTTATCTTGCTTAGTGCCTATATTTATCAATTCTAGCTTTTTTTTCAGGCCCCATGTGTACTCAAAATATTCCACTAGTTTTATAAATTATTTGATGTCTTCACTCTCACATCCTTTCTCATCCATTGTAATTATAGTTTTATCAAAGTTAGACCAATTATTCTTAATGCAATAAGTTTGTGAGTTTATCAACGATCCATTTTAGATTTCTTGAAAATGTTTTGGTTATGAGTGTATTATTCTAGAAAAATATAGCATAAAATAAAGGGAAATTGTAAGAAAAATGCATGATCTCATAAAAATTCAAAAGGATAAAAGAGCTTGACAATTAGACCTTATTACCAATATTTTGAGTTATGATCATCAACAATGTATGTTTATTAAAACAAACCAAATAATAAAAAGAAACACATTGATGTATGGACTTTAAAAAAAATAATATGGACTTCACTAATCTCCCAATTGTTCAACTCCTCCCTAAGAATAGCTTTCTCACAAACTCAAATGGGACATCTTTTAAAGTGCAAATGGTTAGCTGAGACAACAATTTATAAAGATTCTCTATAGCCTCAAGGTCTTCTTCATGGTCTTTTTTTTTGTTATTATTTATTTGTTGACATGAGTTATTTATTTTTTATTATTTGTTTTCAAATTCAATCCTTCAATATTGATTTGGCTGTAATTGTTTTTCTAATTTTATTTCTATCTGGTAATCATGGTTTTATAATCCGGGTTGTGGGTTAGGCTAGTAGGTTCAAGTTTTTTTTATTCTTTTTTAGTTGAGTTTTTTTCAATGAAATCCTTAATAAAGAGTTTATTGGGAATTGAGTTTCATAATTTGTTTTTGGTGGTATTCAATGAGGATATCTAGATGTCATGACTCGACTCACGAGTTTGCTTAATCGACCTTGGGTGGTTTGTTGTGTTATTTATTAATTATTGTTTCTAAAATTTAATCATTCAACAATAGATTTATTAAAAATTGAATTTCATAATTTATTTTGATTTATTTTTTATAGGGTTATTTTGGTCTAATGACATAATCAGATGACTTTTTATATATCATTTAATAATTTATTGTAAAATGAAAAAATAAATAATTAAATAAAAAAAAGATGGAGGGCTTTAAGAACAAAGTGTGGCGCATGTGGGCCTAAAAGACCAGAGCATGCTCTAGGCTATTAAAAAGCATAGTTGATGCTCTA
Source organism: Salix arbutifolia (assembly GCA_025169955.1). Classification (NCBI taxonomy): domain Eukaryota; kingdom Viridiplantae; phylum Streptophyta; class Magnoliopsida; order Malpighiales; family Salicaceae; genus Salix; species Salix arbutifolia. The sequence continues at coordinate 5,731,030 of CM045916.1, read as the reverse complement.
AACACTAAAGTTCAAGCCCATAAATCGTTTAGCAAAGAAAACTTAGATGAAGAACATGCCATGAACCTAAGTTATTTGAAAAAAAAAAAAGATGAGATGACATGTTTTCCATCTAAACAGACAAAGTGTCGTACATACTAATAAATTATAGCCATTTTTGGTGGCTAAAAAATCAGGTTTTTGATAATTTGGATTAAAAAAAATCAAATTCTACCTTGTTCTGATTTTAAAAACACCTAAAATACTATAAGAACCTGAATAAACTCATTTATAGTCTAAATACACACCCTTTAATTAGTCTTAAAATTGAAAATCAAATTGAATAAAAGACTTTAAACCAAAGCTTCTTTTTTCCAATATGATTAAAAGGCAAAATTATTTGTATTGAACTCCTTCTCTCCAATAAAATCCATTGATGACAAGGTCATCATCTTATATGGTCGACCCCAAGTTTTCTCTTTCCTATCCCTTTGTTAGTTACTTTTGTTTTCTTCTCTCAACATTATAAATATAAGAAAGCTTTAGAACCAAAACATGAAAACTTAGAACTACAAAGATAAAATATGTAAAAGAAAATAAAAATTCAAAAATTAAATTGAAATATTTTATACTTGATGAACAATAAAAAAATTGTACTTTAGAGTAATAGTGCAATCAAGTGTCCTGTGTCTTGCTACATGATACAAAGATTATAGTTAAATACCCATCTCTTTTACTATACTGTATAATTTTAAGACAAAATTTCCATATTAAAATTTTATAAGTTCTAAAATTAACGATCATATAAACCTCTAATAATTATCATAATAACAATCACAAAACTCAAACTTAATACTACAAATAAATCAAACCTCTTAATCTCAAATAAAAAATCTCTTAATCTCTAATTCTTGTCACCTACTAGATTATTAAAAATATTGAAATTTTCATTAACTGGTTAGAGGTGCTCAATCATTTCTACGTTGGGTGGGACCCTTTCATTCATATAGGCATGGCTTGGATTCATGTGAAACCAATCATGTAGTCCATTGGGACACTTTAAACGCAAGGTTAGAGTTGCACATTATCTATACAGCTAAAGGAGGACGCGGAAACACTGTGCAAATAACACTGTTCATCCACTCTGTTTTCAATGTATTTTTTTTTTTTTAAGAAAAACTGATTTTTTAAAACGTTTTTTTACCTTTTTTAAAAAAAAACTGATTTTCTTTCTTAAAACGTTTTTTTACCTTTTTAAAAAAAAAAATGATTTCTTTCTTTTTTTTTAAGAAAAACTGATTTTTTTTAAAACGTTTTTTTACCTTCTTAAATGTTTTTTTCTTCTTAAATGTTTTTTCCTTTTTAAATATTTTTTTCTAACCGTAATGTCCGGGGCAGCTTATGCGCACCATGATTAATTTCTCGGTCCACTTTTTATTAACATTTTTTATTGTTTCTATTCCTCCACTTATACAATTTTTTTAGCTTATTTTTGATAACCGGGTTGTCTGTGTTGGTTTACGCACATCACTTTTTATTCCCCAAAATTAACAGTGATTTTCACCTTTTTATTAACATTTTTTATTGTTTCTTTTCCTCCACTTATATAATTTTTTTTAGTTTATTTTTTATAACCGGGTTGTCTGTGTTGGCTTACGCACATCACTTTTTATTCCCCAAAATTAACAGTGATTTTCACTTTTTATTACTGTTTGATATTTTTTTTCTTTTTTTTGCTCCTTTTTTTCTAATTATTGTTAGGTGTTGAAATATTTTTTTTTTGTTATATTTTTTTTCTACTTATATATAATTTTATTTTATTTTTTAATAATAGAGGTGTTTGGGTTAACTTAAACACACCACAATTAATCCTCAGATTTTATTTTTTTATTTTTTTTCATATTTTTACTGATTTTGTTTTTCATTTTTTTCCATCAAATATTTTTTTTTATTGGGGTGTCCGGAATAGCTTAAGCGCACTATAATTAATCCCCGAATCCATTTTTTTTTTCTTATCTATAAAGCTAAAACAGATCACTGTTATACTGTAGCATGGATCACTGTTTATGTAGACTCAGATAACTGTGGACTTGAATAGTGAGATTACAAAATAATATAAGTATAATTTGTATACCAAGACAGAACAAAGACATGGCTTCGGGTGAGTGGTTAAGGCACGCGCGTCTGTAAAGTAGACTGGAGTTCGAATCTCCCGGCGACAAAAATGGTTTTGGATTTTTAATATCTTATTATTTGCATTATTTATAATTTGTATACAATGTTAAACAATGAAATTGCTTTGGGCGAGTGGTTCAAAAATGTGTCTGCACACGGGAGCCCGGAGTTCGAATTCCAGTGGGGCGAAAAAATGATTTCTTTTTTTTTTCTTTTTAAACGTTTTTTTTCCTTCTTAAACGTTTTTTTCTTCTTAAACGTTATTTCTTTTTTAACATTTTTTTCTAACCGTGGTGTCCGGGCCAGCTTATGTGCACCATGATTAATTTCTCAGTCCACTTTTTATTAACATTTTTTATTGTTTCTTTTCCTCCACTTATACAATTTTTTTTAGTTTTTTTTTTATAACCGGGTTGTCTGTGTTGGCTTACGCACATCACTTTTTATTCCCCAAAATTAACGGTGATTTTCATTTTTTATTACTGTTTGAAAATGTGCTTTCCCCTGACTTCTTTTTTTTTGTTTGTTTTTTTCTTAATTGCTTTTTTGTTAATATTGTTAGGTGTTGAAATTTCTAATTATTATAGATAAGACATTCAAAATAATGATTATGATTATTTTTAAGTTTTATTTTATTTTGAATATGTCAGACTAATTATATATTTTAATATTTATTTAATAATATATATATATATATATATACTAAATGATTTTGATTATTATTATATTATATTATATTATATTATTATTATATTATATTTTATTACTAAATGATTTTGATTATTATTATATTATATTATTATATATATATATTTATATTTTAAAAGCTTAAAGAGATTGGAAATTAAACAGTCATATTATATTATTATTATCTAAAAGCTAAAAAAGGTCACGGTTTTTTAACAGTGTTTTGGCACTGTTCATCTAGACTCAATCACTGAGGACAGGAACAGTCAAGTTACTTTATAATATTATTATTAGTTGTAGACTACACCTGTATAAAAAGTTGCTTGGCGTGGTGGTTAGAGAGCGCCCAAGCGAAGCATGGCGCGAGAATTCGAATCTCTGTAACAACGAATTTTTGAAATAATTAAAAAATAAATTGATATTATTATTATTTGTATCCGACAACTGTCCAAAGAAGTCGCTTGGGCGAGTGGTAAGACCGCGCCCCGCGTTCGAATTTCCCCACCCAATTTCTCTCTCCTGCCTGCGCAATATGACGTCAGCTAAGCTGTTTTTTGTCAAAGTTCATTTCAGTCCCTGAACGTTTTAATTTGTTTTTCTTGCCCTTATTTTTATTAAATGGGTTTTGATTTGTTTCAATTTCATCCTTCAATTGAAATTGATTATGTTTTGAAGTTCCAGTTCGGTCCTCATTCTTTTAATTTTGCGGGGTGGGCTGAAATTCTAAATATTTTTGGTATCAAAGTTTTGATTGATTTCAATTTCATCCTTCCATGCAAATTTATTATAAATCCTTAATATTTTAGGTACCAAAAGTTTGATTTTTTTCAATTCTATCCTTCTATGCAAGTTAATTATGAATTTCAGTTTAATTTCAGTCCCAGTTCTTTTAATTTCCGGTTTTGTTTTGAATTATTTGATTTCAATGTTTGGGTTTACTTCAATTCTGTTTTTTAAATTAAATATATTATTGCAAGTATATCAAATTAATTATATATTTGTATAATTATGTCAAATTAAAGTATGTAAAACTAATATTATGTTCAAATATTTATTGAATATTATCGCCTAAAAATATATATAGGGAGAGGAAAAATGACCTAGGATTTTTTTAATGACAGAAATTCATATCAGTATTCTTAAATAAATTTAATATAATAATATAATAAATAAATCTTATAAAAAAAATATATTAGCTTCAAGAGTAATTTTTGTGCTCTTTTGTTTAAGTTTCTTTCTTGAAATAAATTTTCAGTGTTTTGACTTTTTAATTATATATTTGTGTATTTATATCAAATTAAAATATGTTAAACCAATTATATGTTCTAATATTTATTGAATATCATCACCTAAGAATATATAGAGAGAGAGAACAAAATAGCCTAAGATTATCCTTTAAATTAAATATATTATTGAAATTATGTCAAATTAATTATATTTTGTATATTTATGTCAAATTAAAATATGTAAAACTAATTATATGTTTGAATATTTATTGAATATTATCGCCTAAAAATATATTGACAGAGAAGAAAAATGACCTAGGATTTTTTGAAGGGCAGAAATTCATATCATGTTTTCTTAAATATATTTAATATAATAATATGATTAATAAATCTTATATAAAAAAAAAATTGGCTTCAAAAATTAATTTTGTGCTCTTTTATTTAAGTTTATTTCTTTACAAGGATTTCCAATGTTTTCATTTTTAATATTTTAAATATAATATTACTGCAAAAAAAAAACTCAAAAAAAAATGTTGACAAATTTACCTGCATTATCTACAAGTCAAATTAAAAAATATACAAGTCACTTCCCGTTTCCATTAGACTGTTCTTTTTAGACGGCAAATAAATAATTATAACACACAAAAAAATTAAGTTTATGTTTGAAAAACAAATTATAATATTTTTATTTCTAATATGTCTGATATTTATTGAATATTATCGCCTAAAAATATATTAAGAGAGAGGGAAAATAACTTTGGATTTTTTTAAGGACAAAAATTCATATCAGTATTCTTAAATATAATTACACTAACTAAATATTGAAATAATAAAATACAATACATATACAAGCAATTAATTTTCTACATAGAGAAAAAAAACCCGTCGCATCGCCAATTATTTAGTTAATTATAGATAATAAGAGTTAATATTTTTTCTCAGGTTGCTGGAGTTCGAGTCCCCCTGCCACCGAAAATGATTTTTGAGTAAAGAACAATGTTTTCTATTGTTCATAAGTGTTTCACATGTTTTTTTTTCCAATCATTTCTTCGATAACTGGGGTGTCCGAGTCAGCTTATGCGCATCACAATAAATCTCTGAACTTAATTTTTTTTAACAATTTTCACTGTTTATTAATATTTGAAAATGTTTTTTCCTCTTCTTTTTTTCAGGCTTCTTTTTTTTTTATACTCGCGGTGTCCGGGTCAGTTTACACGCACCACAATTTTTTCCTCACATATATATATTTTTTAGAACCGGGGTAGGTTACACGTGTCACGAATAATCCTTTGACATTGTTTTTTTTATTTTTTTTCAACTTATTAATATTTTTTATAACTAGAATGTCCAAGCTAGCTTACGTGCACCATGACTATTATTTTGTACATAGCCAAAGGAGATGACAATTTCAAACAGTGATAAACAGTGATTTGAAATGTGATTTTCGTTTTTCATTACTATTTAAAAAAATTGATTGAACTATGATTCTGGTGAGATATGACATTAGTGTTTGGTGATGCGTTTGAAAATCGCTTTTAAAGAAATTTTAATTTTTCCAATTTTAAATTAAAAAAATGTTTCTACATGATTTTGATGTGCTAATGTCAAAAATAATTTTCTAAGAATTAAAAAAAATACAACACGTTAAAAATCAATTATTTTTCTACATATAAAAAAGCCTAGCGCAACGCGCGGGCAAATCAGCTCGTTATTTCTACGTTGGGACCCTTTCATGCATGTAGGCATGGCTTGGATTCATGGGACAAGCGATTTGAGGTGCAAAATATGTATTATCTGCATGTTTGACACTATTCTATTTTTTTTTTAATTTTTCTTATTTTTTGTTTTAAATTATTTTTTTAGTGTTTTTAAATTATTTTGATATGTTGATGTCAAAAATATTTTTTAAAAAATAAAATAACATCATTTTAATATATTTCTGAATAAAAAATACTTTGACAAACAACTTCAATTAAACTTCAAAACAGACCCTAGGGACGATTTAAACGTGAGGCTTAGATGAATTGGCAACTCTTTAAAAGTGAGATTCATAATTATAAGTTCCAGCCGACCTAATAGGTTAATTCAAAAATTAAAAAAAACTAAACCTAACTCAGATCGATTATTAAATAACTTACAAAATTAAACCTATTTAACTGATCGGGTTTTCAGCTTTAATGTCACATAGTTAAACGCAATCTCAAATCAACTATAAATAAAAACAATAAAATTATTTGGCCACACTTGCTTCCTATCTCGATAGGATAGAAGATGATGCAAGATGGCACCGTCATGGCCTCATGTGCTAGTGTGTCCTTGGCCGGTGAACTTAGCATCAAGGGCGTTTGCCTCCTATTCTTATTTTTTAAAAATAAAAAATTGTTTAAGTGATATTGGTTAAAGTAAAGCAAAAGGTGAGGGTGTTTTAACTATTAGTTAAGTTTTTTCCAGTTTAATTATGTGCTTTTAACCCATTTTAAGGTATTTTAAGTTTTGAGATTAATTTGATCACTAGATATATATGGATCATTAGTAGATTATTAGATAAAACTAGGTTATAAAATAAATTTTAAGGTCCAAAAACCCCCTCTGGATATTTCAATCACCTTTGTAGTGGCTGGATACTAAATAGATCGATGACGTGTTATGTATTTTCTTTATTTTTGTTAGAAAAAAAAAAGTATGGATGATATGTCATTTGCCTCTTTTGGCAAAAAAAATAAAATAAAATAAAAAAGTTAGACATGTGGGCATATCTTTAAAGGTCTCACGCCTCTTATTCTTTGGGCTAGATGCACTAGGCCATATAGACATAATCGCTTGACCTCTATTTATTGAATTTAATATGCTGTCTTTTTCTTCTTTTCTTATATTAAATTTCAATCAAATAAATGACTTAAAACTATATTAAAAATATAATGTTATAAGATATTATTCAATTATATTTAGTTTTTTAATAAAATTATTAAAAGCGCTTTATAGACATATCATGAAAATAAATAATTTACAAATATCATTTTATAAATAATAATATTATAGTTATTTTATAAAATTATCGAGTGTTTTTTACAATCCTTCATGATTTTTGTTTATTTTTTTCTTCTTTTTTATTTTTATTTTTATTTTTGGTTTTTTTATAAAGCTTTTTTTTTATTGTGTGATTATATAACCATTAAAGTTTTTTTTTTTGTATAAACCACGCGGTGTCCTGAATACTGACCCAGACTAATCCACGCTTGCACCGGGTCGGCCCATATAGGGGTAAATTAAAGTGCTCCCCAAGAGAGTGTCTCCATACACAAGGAGGGGTCGAACCCCTGACCTTGCTTAAGGGATGAGAGTGCCGAACCACTCACACCGTGCCCTTTTGGGTAAGTTTTTCTTTCTTAAACTTTGCTTCTATGACTCTCATAATCTCTGACATCAAAATAAGCATTAATCATAAATAAATTGTGAAAACAACGAATCACAATAATAACATTAAATAAAGAGTTTTTAATAAATTCTTTATCAATAATTTTAATCCTTTTAGAGTCTACGAGCCATCTGCCCGCGCGATGCGCCGGGGCTTTTTTATCTATGTAGAAAATTGATTATTTTTATATAATTAGTAAAATTATAATTGATGAAATATGTATAATCGAAATAGAAAGTTATTTGTATATTTTGTAATTGCAGATAACGTAGGTAAATTTTTTTAATGAGTTGCATGTTTTCCTCAGTAATATGAGATCTGACACATTATAAATTAAAATATTGTATTTTTTTTCCAGAAATAAACTTATATTTTTTGCATGCTATAATTAGTTATTTTAATGTTCAATTACTGAAATCGCAATAAATCAAATATGTTAGAAATGAATTTTTTGCGTTATATAATTAGTATGCTTGGCCGCGCATTGTGTTAGGGTTTTTTCTATGTAGAAAACTGATTGATTTTTTAAATGTTGTAATTAGTTGCTAAAATATTTAATTAGTAACATTATAATAGATAATTGAAATGAGAAGTGGTTCGTATATTTTTTAAATGTAGATAACCTAGGTAAATTTGTCAACTTTTTTTTTAGGTGTATTTTTTCCCTAGTAATATTAGATCTGACACATTAAAAATAAAAATATTGTAATTTTTTAAGAAATGAACTTAAATTTATAATGACTTATTTGGCGTCTAAAAGGAACAGTGTAATTGAAACGGAAAATGATTCGTATATTTTTTAATTGTAGATAACCTAAGTAAATTTGTAAATAAAATTATTTTTCTCTCTCTATATATATTTTTAGGCGATAATATTCAATAAATATTAAAAGATATAATTAGTCTCACATACTTTCTAGAGTAATCGAAATGGAAAATGGTTCATATATTTTTTAATTGTAGATAACCTAGGTAAATTTTTCATTTTTATTTTTATGAGTTGCTTTTGTTCCTCAATAATATTAGATATGACGCATTATAAATAACAATAATGTAATTTATTTTTAAAAATAAACATACTATTTTTTTGAATTTTTTTTTGCGTGCTATAATGACTTATTTGCCGTCTAAAAAGATGGAAAATAAGTTTGTGTTTTTTTGCATTTATTTTATATATATGTGACATGATATATTTTTAGTTTAAAGTGATTTGTATTTTAAAATTAGTTGTAATTTTATCTCTGATAAATATGATAGAGTAATTATATATTTTGTTTTTTATTTCATATTAGCATCTTAAAATATATATATTCATAACCTTGTGGAATTGCGATCTTCTTTAGGTATTCTATAAAAAAATAATAGTCATAGTGTGTGTAAGTTGATCCGGACACCTTGATTATATAAAAAAAATGTATAAGTAGGAAAAACAAACAGGAAAAAATATTAAGAAAAAATGAGCCCAGGGATTATTCGCGACGCGCTCAGTTGGCGAGGAAAAAGAAAATATACTTGGGAAGAAAAAATCGTGGTGCGCGTAAGGTGACCCGGACACCTCGGTTAAGAAGAAAAAGGTATAAGTGGCAAAACAAAACAGGGAAAAAATGTAAAAAAAAAAAGTGGATCCGGAGATTAGTCGTGGTGCGCGTAAGTTGGCCCGGACACCTTAGTTATTAAAAAAAATTCTTGTTTTTTATATAAAAAAAACAACAACCAGTTATAAAAAAAAACCATTTTTTTTAAAAAACAGTTCTTAAAAAAAATCATGGTGCGCATAAACTAACCCGGACACCTGGTAATGAAAAAAAAAATATAAGTGGTAATAAAAAATAGGGAAAATAATAATAAAAAAATGAATCCAGAGATTAGTCGGTACGCATAAGCTGCAACGGATATTCCGGTATAAAAAACAAATAAAAATCCCGGTTAAAATAAAAAACGGAAACACATTTTTAAACAGTATTGAATAATAAAAAAAAAGAAGCACGGTTATTAAAAAAAAGTGCAAGGAGAAATAACCTTTTTAAACAGTAATGAGAAAAAAATTGTGGTGCGCATAAGTTAACCTTGAAACCCCGGTCACGGGAAAAAAATAAGTGAAACAAAAAAATGGAAAAAAATGTATAAGCAGAAAAAAAGGGAAAAAAATGGATCCGGAGATTAGTTATGACACGCGTAAACTGTGATTGATATCCTAGTTTAAAAAATAATAATAAGAAGAATAATAAAAAAAAGGGGAAAGAAAATTTTCCAGACAGTCATTTTCAAAATGAGGATTGTAGAAGAGAAAAACAAAAAAACAGTAGTTTAAAAATAATAATAATAAGAATAATAAGAATATTAATAAAAAAAAGGGGAAAGCAACTGGAAAGTTGCTTTAAAAAAAAAACGGAAGAAGAAAAAAAAATCACAAATCACAGTAGTTTAAAAATAAGAATAATAAGAATAATAAGAATATTAATAAAAAAAAGGGAAAGCAACTGGAAAGTTGCTTTAAAGAAAACGGAAAAATCAAAAAAGGAAACAGTTGCTTTAAAAAAAAAACGGATTTAAGAAAAGAAAAAAAGCAAAGCCGAATTTGTTGGCTGGGAGGGTTCGAACCCCTGCGCGCTCCAGCGCGCAGGCGAACCGCTCGGCTACATTTAAACTTTTATCAATTCCACAATAAAAAATACAAAAAGTAGACCAGCAAAGAAAAAAAAGAGCACATACACGCGCGAAGCACCGGAGCAAATTGCCAGTGAACAGTGACAATGAGTCTAGCGCTACAGTAACTATCCATCCTCTTTTAGATATATAGTAATAGTAATTAGATTTTTTTTCTTGCATTCAATTTTTCTCGAGTAAAATAAATCGCTAAAAAAACAATATATTTTTTAGTTCATAAAAATAGATTAAGAAGAAGAAGTATTATAATAGAAATTTATTTTATTTTGATAGAATTTAAATGATTAATTTTCTTATAAGAAAATTATTGACATATAATAAAATAAAAAATCAGAATAGTTCTTGGTAGCACTAGATTATATATATTAATTTGTATTTATCTCTCACTTATTGATTTAGTCTTTAATTTATGTAAACATATTATTCTAATATTTGTTTATCTATATAATTCTTGATAAGTTTGATTATACAACTGCATCAATTTTTATGTCTATGATAAAAAAAAAAAAAATTCATCGATGATAAAATTACTTTATTTTTTTTTTAGATTTTTTATGAAGTGCAGGGCTTGAGTTATTGCGTAAATGATCCTTGGGTGCTCGTAGAGTCTAATAATTATGCTGACGGGATAACAGAATTGTGCCCAAGGAAAGCTTCCAAGTGTAAGAAGTGGAGGAGGTTAATAAGTGCAGTGGAGAGAGCAGAAGGCAACCATCGGAGGAAGAGTTGAAAGCAACCCTAGGGGACCGCAGCAAGGGGCTTTAAATTTGTAACGGGAATAATTGAAATATACAGACAAAGTTAACAGATGGTACTGTTTCTTAAATTGGGGACCCTTGAAAATCCACTGAATGGTCCACAAGGGAATCCCTCTGCTAGGCAGGCAACCAATGAGAATTCATCAAATAGGATGGACATGAAAATGCTAGCCAATCAGCACAGAGATAAGACCATGTTATGGGTCCCAGAAAGGAGAATCAAAGCCTTGCATATTCCATATAACAAACCACCAATCGTGCACCGGGCTAGGTGTAGCTAGGAGCGACCTCAAGAGTACAAGCTCCGCTGCGGGTCAATACACAGAGACTTGCTCTCTCCACACATTAATATTGATTAAAAGAGTGAAAGCTCCACTTAAGGGACGCCCTTATACTCTTTGCGAAGCATTTTGGTTGATTATGCCCAGCTAGCTCCTCTTCACTACTTGGGCTAATTAAGCACAGTCAATACTTCATTTGTCTCACAACCAAATCTTTGGCATGATCACTGGAAGGAAAGCGGCAAACGCCATGGGAGGCAGGACGGCAAGAGCTTGCGATAGCTGTTTACGCAAGAGGGCACGCTGGTTTTGTGTAGCAGATGATGCTTTCCTGTGCCAAGCCTGTGACGCATCGGTCCATTCAGCGAATCAGTTAGCGAGTAGACACCATAGGGTCAGGCTTGAGACTGCATCATCATCCTATAGGATCAGTGGTTCATTAGACCCTGATCAGGATTATTCTCCGCCGGCATGGCATCAAGGGTTCACAAGAAAGGCAAGAACCCCAAGGCATAACAGCACCAAGTCCTTATCGGTGCGACAACTGCTCAAAGATGATCGAGAGAAAGTCTTCAATCCTCTTCCTCTTGTTCCTGAAATTGGAAGTGAAGAAGAGGCAAATAGGGTCGCTGATGGGAGTGAAGATGATCAGTTTCTTTGTAGAGTTCCTGTGTTTGATCCGTTCGCAGCAACACTGTGTGATACAGTAACAGCTGGTGAAGTTTATGGACAGGAAGGAACGTGTGACTTGGATAGCCTGCCGGGGTTTTTACCATCAGACATAGACCTTGCTGAGTTTGCTGCAGATGTTGAGAACATGCTGGGACGGGAAGCTGATAAGGAGTTCCATGATACGAAGGATTCGGGGCTGTTAGATTGTAGTAAAGAGGAAGATGAAGGACAGTTTTGTTTCTCGGACAAATCTGTGAAAATTAAGGATGAACAAGAAATGGAAGCAGTCATCGATTGCCATTTCGATCAAGATTTTAATATGGCAAAAGAATCATTAATGGATTGGAATTTCGATTACGAGAAACTGGTGGACGGAGATGAAGAGGTGGAAAAGAAAAAGTTGCCAGTGCCTGAGACAGTAATGATGAATAGTACTGGATACAAGGAGATGAAGAGGAACGTATACTTAAGGCTTGATTACGAGTCAGTCATCATCGCATGGGCTAACCAAGGCTGTCCATGGACTACGGGAAGCCGACCAGAGCTTAACCCTGATGATTCGTGGACTGATTCCATGGTATGTGTGTGTTTGTGTACTTCCCTCATTTTCATTTCAGGTTTTTTTAAACAAAAGTTTTCTCGCCGGGGGGAAGCAGAATATTATTCGGTTGTCCCATAGTATGCTAATCATATTCTCTTGCACACCTTTTGATTATATGTTGAAGTTTTCAAATATGATGTTACAGCTCCATACATGCCCTAGCTAGCAAGTTCTAACCTACCTCCAGGATTAAAATAAATAAATAAATAAACAATCATCGTATATGCAGTGCACTATGCAATCAATCTGGCGTTGTATTTTATTTATAAAATTTATTAGTTGTAAGCTTTGGTCGATATGTGAATTTTGTTTTTTCTATATGATTTTATAGGGTGCATGCCCTAAAGATGGTAGTAATCCATACGGGGGACTGGGGAGCCATACAAGAGGAGGAGATGGGGAAAGAGAAGCGAGGGTCATGAGATATAAAGAGAAGCGAAGAACGCGATTGTTTTCGAAAAAGATAAGGTACGAAGTAAGGAAATTGAATGCAGAGAAAAGGCCTAGAATGAAAGGCAGGTTCGTCAAGAGGGCATCCCTCATGAGCACTACTGATTTTCCGTTAAAAAAACAGTATTAACTGCCATCATCGATCAGCGAAAGCTTGAATGAGTTACGAGGCTCATTCGTACTAACAAATGGAAATGAGTTTAGGTAGATGTCACTGTGACCTCTCAGTCTCTGACATGTTACTGTTTGGAAGTTCAAAGTGGGAGTTACATAACGTGAAGATGTCGTCAACCTTAACAAGATGAGCTGTTTTACAAATTTCTTGTCTTCTCCCTATTAAGGAAAATAGGTTGAAAACATTGTAAATATAGTAGGTGTCTACTATGCATTGAAGAAATACTTGTTCTTCAATTGGCGAGCTTTAGCTGGAATGTATTTCTTCTGCACAACAGAAGCTCATTAATATTCTTCTTTTCAATCTATAAAGTTATTGCTAGCATCTTTGTTCTTTCTAAATTTCTGGGGTTTGTTATTTATGTCAACAAAGAGCTAAGATCAGTTTTTCCATGACAATTAAAGTATATAAAATATATATTAGAGTAATATAAAATCATATCTTATTTAACATGGTATCAGATATGCTTTTTTAACATGGTATCAGAGTCTTGGTAATTCTTAGATCAAGAGTTCAAATCTCACCATCTCATTATAATTAATAAACAAAAATAAACACAAGATAGTTTGTGTTTGTGCAAGTTTCAAGCTTTAAGTCACAACCTAGTCTAATGTTTACTAAAAACCCTAACAAATTTTTCAAATGTTCTAAGTAAGGTTGATTATTTAATAGAAAATGTAACAATCACCCTCCACATTCTACTTAAGATAAGATGCTTCATGTTTGATTTTAATGATCATAATAGTGCCTAATGTGCTAACATTTTAAGGATTTGGCTAAATGGTTGATGTATGTTTGTTATAAAAGATAAAATACTATTATGATCTAAAACAATAATTTGAGACATTAGCCTAGTAACAAAGGCCTAATCCTTAGTTTTGAAATATGAACATTGGATTTGTAAGGATGGTGAGCAATTGATAGGTATAAACATGTTCAAGGTTGTGTTAATTGAAATGGTCCCAAACACTATCAATCACACTCAACGAGCTTACACGTTTCCCAAAAAAAGTAACACAAAAGTAAATTCATACACTCATCAACATGAACATAAAATAATTAGAATTAAAATAATAAATAAATTAGTATTTATAAAAACAATACTTACAATAAAAAAATTGTTAAGGTTTTACAAATATTTATGTTTTATAGTTTTGAAAACAATATTATCACTATAAGTGACTCCTCTCCTATAAAGAAACTAATTGGATGATTGGAATAGTAGTTTGAAAGGGTATTGCCAAGACATCCTCGAACTTATAAATCCATATTCTAAACAAAGAAATATATTTAAAAATATAATCATGTTTCGACCATTCCTATTTTTCTTAATTTTCTTTTAATTTCTTTGAACATGACCACTTATTAATTATGTTTGTCTTAACCCTGGGTTATTCGCTAAAAAATAAAAATAAAACAATAAAGTAGAAAGGTAATGTTGTGAAAAAATCAATTTGGAAATTTTGGACGGATTTGAGAGTCCAATAGTATCTCTATTGTGCCCAAAAATAAAGAAAAATGCAGATTCAATGCTAAAATAAATGATTATCAGATAAATCCACATAAATATTAAGTCGAAAGACATAATTATATTTTTAATAGGCAAATTTGATTTAATCATGGGGCAAATTAAAATTTTATTATTTTTGTGAAATAATTTAGGGTCCAATAAGTGTAAGAACTTACTTATACTTTAAATTGATCATATTTAATTTTTTAAGGGCTTAATTGATGAAAAAATAAGTTTGGAAATCTAATTCGGGCTTAATTGAGAATATTAATTTTTTTGGAGACTCAATTTAATTTTTACCAAGTCAATTGGATGAGATCAGGGTGAAATTGAAGAAAATTGAAAATTTAATGGTTAATCAAGGGTCAAATTTGAAGTTGCTATTAAAGTTTGATGGGGATAAAATTGCATAAAATTAAAAGCTTAAAGTCAATTAAGAGTGTAATTAGACAATTATAAATTAAGGGACAAAATTAGACTTGTTAGAAATGGCATCATTCTATAGAATTTGAAGGCAACCAACACTAAATTTTGTGTCTTGGTCTGATACAGTGCAGACACATCATCATCTTCATTATTGCAGAAGCAGAAGAGACAACTTGCAAAAACTATCTCCTACACGCAACAGTTAGCTGAAGAGTCATCTCCTTCCTAATAAATACCTACAGTGTATTGAGCAAGGGGATAGGGATGAAAGAACACGGAAAAAGGAACAAAAAAGAGGAGAGAAAATAAAAGAACAGAACAAAAACCAGGAGAAATAACAAATAAGAGAACATAGAGTTCGACCACAGACCATCATTTTCTCCCACTGTAAGCAAACCACAACAACTCCTTCTTCTCCTCCAGTTGTAAGCAAACCACAGCAGCTACTTTGTCTCCTCTGGTGATAGCAACAACTCTTTCTTCTCTTCCAGTGACAACAGTAACAACAACTCTCTATCTCTCCACCGTCAGCAACACCAACTATTTTCTTCTCTATGCGGCAGCACCTGCACTCCTATGGTGACAGTAGTAGCAACAACACTCCTCCTTTGGATGCAACAACAACTCTCCTCCTTTGGATGCAACAACAACTCTCCATCTTTTAACCATCGGCAACTCCAACCATTCTCTTCTCCACGCAACAAGATCAGTTGTTGCTTCCTCCTCTTCCTGCAACCGTCATTGGCCACATTTTCTCCACCAACACCTCCTATGCCACCAATCGGATTTCCTCTTCATGGCAGCAACACCAGGTCATCTCCTTCACCTCCAGCCACAATCACTGGTCACTTTGCAAGTGAACAGTAAGGAGTGAATTAATTCACTTGCATGTGAAGAGTAGGCAGGAGGGCTGGACATTTTGTCCAGCTTAGGCCCCGTTTGGCATTGCGATTGGAATTGCTTTTGGCCGAAATTTGAATTTTTTTTTATATTTTAAAGACCGGCGGTTTGGTGTTTTTAGATCATTTTGATGTGTTGATTTCAAAAATGATTTTTAAAAAATAAAAAAACATCATTTTGATGTATTTCGGCACAATAAGCACTTTGAAAAGCTACCGCAATCGCACTCCCAAACAGGCACTTAATCAAAGATTGTTAGGTCGAAATGCACCAACTTGGCTAGGCCAACACATTTAATTAGGCCATGCCTAGTCTTAATATATTTTAAAAAATTAAATATAAGAAATTTAATTTTAATAAAAACAAAAAAATATTTTGGTTTCATTCATACAATAGAATTCTAAAAATTTCATAAGCATATTTTCACAAAAACAAAACAAATCGCATATTTTCTCATGTTTTAAAATGAAAATAAGATATCCTAACTAGTTTATGATTATCCATTAGAGTTTGATCAAAATATAAAAAATCTTTCAACAACCATTTTGTTCATTTTTTTAGTTGTAATTTTTAATTATTGGGGTATAAAATTACACTATAAACTACACCATTAGATATTAAAGTACAATAAATACAGTGCTAAAATTTGGACTTTAGAGCGGTTAGGTTTTTGATCTAATGAAGTATAGACTCCTTCATGAAGAAATATCTACTTCAAAACTTAGAAAAGACACAAATATGGTTATAAAAAACCCCTTTTCCATGCACCTCCCCCCATCTCCATGGATGGCAGCATGCAAAGTGAAAAAACTCGTCGCGACAATGTTGTCCTCTAAGTTGATTCTTAGATCACAAAGAACAATCAATATATGATATTAGAGAAATAAATCACATCCTAAGAATATGATGACCTTGGAATGAAAACATTTTTTTATTATTTAACACACACACACATCCTGAGTTGATTGATGAATAATAAAAAACAAATAACATATAAAACAGTTCAAAATCATATATTAAAAGAATTCATATATTGATTGCGATGTAGAACAAGTAGCAGAAGCATACATGCTTAAGAGGGAGCACCTGAAATTCAAAGGCAACTGAATTTCGGCAACCGAGTCGTCGAAGTTGGAATGGCACGAAACTCACCCAATTGATGCGTTTCGCCGTTTGCGGAAGACATCAGTGGCATAGCCCCTGTCGTCCACCAACTTTTGCCCAAATTCCATTGTTTCGGCCCCGAAACCGTCAATTTTGCCATTTTAGGAAAGTCTTGTTTTAGTCATAACTTTTGATTTAAATATCCGGATTGACTTTTGTCAATTGCTGCTTACTCAAGACTTCTAGGCCTTTCATATTCTGCATTTATCTCAAATTTGCCATTTATGGTAAATTTATTGTTTTGTGTCGTTTCCTTATCCGTCATGGGTTAGGTTAGGGTTTTGCTTTAAATAACTTTGTAAAGCCTCTGGCCGAAATTACCTATTGATTATTTGAATAAAAACCTTGAGTTTTTCTGAGAGTTCATCTCGTTGCAAATTATTACGGAATATTAACGTTGGTCGTATTCCTTTACTGTTTTCTGATGCGTCAATTGGTATCAGAGCACGGATTTGCTGATCTCGATGGCGAATAACGAAGCAGGAGACAAAAACTCTATTGGCGGAGACCATGGAGTAGAGGTCTTGTGGGCGGCAATGGAGGAGACGCGGCAACAAGTAGCACAGATTCGCGAGATGCTTGTTGCCGGAATTAACCTAAACGCCAACGACAGGCCACTAGCCAACAAGGCTCACGCCGAAGGAATTACCAGAGGCCAACGAGGATGAGTCAGATGAAGAAGATGCTATGGGGTACGGTTTACCCCCACCTGCGAGACATCCAAGAGAACAAGATGATTATCGGCTGAAAGCAGATCTGCCCAGTTTCAATGGGAATCCGTGAATTGAAGATTTTCTTGATTGGGTTACCGAAGTGGAGCGATTCTTTGAGATGATGGAGATACCAGAAGAAAAGATGGTGAGGTTTGTAGCATTCAAATTGAAAGGAGGGGCTGCAGTATGGTGGGATCAATTGCAGAAAAATCGGCAGTGACAACGAAAGACGCTCGTGAGGACATGGCGTAGAATGAAACAGCTGATGATAGGGAGGTTTCTGCCTCCAGATTATGAGCAATATTTGTTTCAGTCACTTCAAGACTGCTCGCAGGGATCCAAATCTGTGTTTGATTATATCGCGGAGTTCTCTAGACTCTTGGAGCGAAACAATCTGAACGAGACAGAGGGGCAGCGTGTAGCCAGGTATATGAATGGGCTAAAATCGTCATTGCGCTATAAAATTGCCCTACAAGTGGTTTGGACTGTGGAGGAGGCTCATAACCTAGCGTTGAAGGCTGAACTGATAGAGCGAAGAGGAGGAATCTCGGGGTTTCGTCGAAACAATCCAGAACCATCATTTAATACCAGAGACAAGGGTGGCAGCAATAGCCAATCAGGCGTGTTGAGTCAGAACAAAGAAGAAGGTAGCAGCGGCAGCCCAACAACCCAAGTCAACAGGAATATGCCCTGAAATCCAAATCAGAATACGAATTTGAACTCCAACCCGTATGCCAGACCTGCACCTGGGGTTTGTTATCACTGCCGAAAACCTGGGCATCTCTCTAATACTTGCCCAGATCATCGCAGACCTGTCAACTGGATCGAAGGGGAAGAAGGGGATCCAGAGGCGGATAGGAATGTTGCGGAGGAAGATGACTGTTTTGAGGGGGGTAGAGTTCACTGAGGAGGATGGAGAACGAGTCAATTGTGTAGTGCAGTGAATTTTATACATTCCGAGGCAAGAGAACGGAAGACAGTGGAATAATATCTTCCGCTCATAATGCACCGTGAGCTAGAAGATGTGCGACTTAATTGTGGACAGGAGGAGCTGTGAGAACTTCGTTGCAAGGGGTCTCGTTGAACACCTAAAGCTGCCAACTGAGAAGCACCCGACTCCATACACTATCAGCTGGATCAAGAAAGGATCCACGGTGAAGGTAACTAAAATCTGGCGCGTTCCTATTTCCATTGGAAAAATATATAAAGATGAAGTAGTTTGCGATGTGATTGATATGGATGCTAGTCATGTGTTGTTGGGTCGGCCGTGGCAGTATGATGTTGATATTACCTACAAGGGTCAGGATAATACTTATTTGTTTACGTGGGGATCACATAAAATTGCTATGGCTCCTTACAAAGTGAAGCCACTGTCCGGTACGCATGCTGAAATGGAGAAGCAGTCGTTTTTGACAGTGTCCAATTCGGACACGGAATTTGTGGCAGACATCAAAGGTGCGCCAGAGTTCTATGCGCTAGTAGTAAAGGCCCTCGTGGTGGAGGGGGAAACTAAGGCTTCGATGGCAGTCCCTGACAGACTGAAACCATTGATAGATCAGTTCAGTGACATCACTTCGGAGGATCTGCCGAGTAATCTACCACACTAGAGGGATGTCCAGCACCACATAGACCTCATACCAAGGGCCAACTTGCCAAATCTGCCTCATTATCGGATGAGTGCAAAAGAGAACGGGGTCTTGAGGGAGAAGATTGAAGAGTTGTTGCGGAAGGGTTTTTTATCCGTGAAAGCATGAGTCCGTGCGCGGTTCCTGCGTTGTTAACACCGAAGAAAGATGGGAGTTGGCGTATGTGTGTGGATAGCCATGCCATCAACAAGATAACCATCAAGTATCGCTTCCCAATTCCCCGCCTAGATG
This sequence comes from Salix arbutifolia, assembly GCA_025169955.1. Taxonomy (NCBI): domain Eukaryota; kingdom Viridiplantae; phylum Streptophyta; class Magnoliopsida; order Malpighiales; family Salicaceae; genus Salix; species Salix arbutifolia. The sequence goes on along the minus strand of CM045916.1, from coordinate 5,711,354 downwards.
ACATGTTAGATCAGCTTAAGGATTCGAAGTTGTTTTCGAAAATTGACCTCCGCAGCGGGTATCACTAGATTCGGGTTAGACCAGGGGATGAGTGGAAGACAGCTTTCAAAAGCAAAGATGGGTTATATGAGTGGTTAGTTATGCCATTCGGACTGTCAAATGCACCCAGCACTTTTATGTGCGTAATGAATTAGGTATTGAGGCCTTTTGTGGGGAAGTTTGTTGTTGTTTATTTTGACGATATTCTTATCTACAGTAAGACCGAAGATGAGCATGTGGAGCAGTTACGGGATGTGTTGGAAATCCTACAAGAGAACCAGCTATTCCTTAATCTGAAAAGGTGCAACTTTATGATGGATAGCTTGTTGTTTCTGGGTTATGTGGTGAGTTCAGAGGGGATTCATGTGGCTGAAGAGAAGGTCCGAGCAATTAGAGAATGGCCTACGCCGAAGACTGTGGGTGAAGTTCGGAGCTTCCACGGCTTAGCCACTTTCTACCGCCGATTTATCCAGAATTTCAGTACTGTCATGGCACCCATAATAGAGTGCTTGAAGAAGGGAAAATTTCAGTGGGGAGATGACGCAGAAACAAGCTTCGCCGTAATCAAGGAGAAATTATGCACCGCATCAGTGTTAGCCCTTCCCAGTTTTGAGAAGGTTTTCGAAGTTGAATGTGACGCAAGTGGCATGGGGATTGGGGTTGTGTTATCCCAGGAGAAGCGACCTGTAGCTTTCTTCAGCGAGAAATTGAGTGAGGCTCGTCAGAAGTTGAGTACGTATAACAAGGAATTTTATGCAGTGGTCCGAGCCTTGAAGCATTGGGAACACTATCTAGTGCAGAGGGAATTTGTTGTATACACTGACCATCAGGCTCTGAAGTTTATCAATAGCCAGAAACACTTGGATAACATGCACATTAGGTGGGATACTTTCCTTCAGAAATTCCCTTTCGCTATCCAGCACAAATCAGGTGTTTTGAACCGAGTTGCTGATGCGTTGAGTCGACGTGCCAACTTGCTGGTAACCTTGGCTCATGAGATTGTGGGTTTTGAGTGCCTAAAGGAGCTATATCAGGAGGATGAGGATTTCAAAGAAATTTGGGCGAAGTGCATTGAGAAACACCCCGTCAGTGATTTTCATGAGAGCGAAGGATTTCTGTTTCGCGGAAATCATTTGTGTATACCGCGAATGTCGCTGCGAGAGAAATTGATCTGTGACCTTCATGGGGGTGGATTGAGTGGGCACTTAGGTCGGGACAAAACAGTGGCTAGTTTAGAAGAGCGATATTTCTGGCCGCAACTGAAGAGAGACGTCAGCAATTTTGTACAGAGGTGCTATATATGTCAGGTATCTAAAGGTCAGTCGCAAAATACTGGTCTTTATACACCTTTACCTATTCCTAACAATATTTGGGAGGATTTGTCTATGGATTTTGTGTTGGGGTTGCCTCGCACCCAGCGAGGGGTGGATTCTGTTTTTGTGGTGGTTGACAGGTTTTCGAAGATGGCTCATTTCATCCCTTACCGAAAGACATCAGATGCCTCGCACATAGCCCGATTATTTTTCAGGGAGGTGGTCCGACTTCATGGAGTGCCGCAATCAATTACCTTTAATCGGTACATGAAATTCCTTACTCACTTTTGAGTGACTTTATGGAAGATGTTTCAGACTTCGCTGAACCGAAGCACGACCGCGCACCCGCAAATTGATGGACAGATAGAGGTGATAAACAAGACTTTGGGAAATCTGGTTCATAGCATTTGCGAGGATAAACCAAAATAGTGGGATCATGCGTTGCCACAGGCTGAGTTTGCTTACAATAGTGTCGTCCATAGCACCACGGGAAAGACTCCTTTTGTTATGATATATGTGACACCACCGAGGCATACAGTGGACTTAGTTCGTCTACCCAAGGGAGGTCCAGGGTTTAGTATGGCTGCTGAGAACATGGCTACATTAGGCCAGGCCGTGCAGGAGGAGGTGAGGCAGAGGTTGGAAGCAACAAATGCAAAGTACAAGGCTGCGGCGGACAAGCATCGACGCCGCAAGGTGTTTGAAGAGGGAGATTCAGTGATGGTGTTCTTGCGCAAAGAAAGGTTTCCCATAGGGACTTACAACAAGTTGAAGCCCAAGAAATATGGTCCGTATCAGGTTTTGAAGAAGATCAACGATAATGCCTATGTGATTGATCTTCCCGAAACAATGGGCATTTCCAAAACTTTCAACGTGGCAGATTTGTTTCAGTATCATGCGGAGGAATCCTTGTATCCTAATTCTGATCCAGAACATAACTCGAGGTTGAGTTCTTTTCAAGTGGAGGAGTCTGATGTAGAATAGGTAGCGGAAGCATACATGCTCAAGAGGGAGCACCCGAAATTCAAAGGCAACTGAATTTCAGCAATCGGGTCGTCGAAGTCGGAATGGCGCAAAACTCACCCAGTCGATGTGTTTCGCTATTTGCGGAAGAATTCAGCGGCATAGCCCTTGATGTCCACCGGTTTTTGGCCAAATTCCATCGTTTCGGCCCCGAAACCGTCAATTTTGCCATTTTAGGAAAGTCTTGTTTTAGCCATAACTCTTGATTTAAATATCCGGATTGACTTTTGTCAATTGCTGCTTACTCAGGACTTATAGGCCTTTCATATTCTGCATTTATCTCAAATTTGCCATTTATGGTAAATTTATTGTTTTGTGTCGTTTCCTTATCCGTCATGGGTTAGGTTAGGGTTTTGCTTTAAATAACTTTGTAAAGCATGGCCGAAATTACCTATTGATTATTTGAATAAAAACCTTGAGTTTTTCTGATATTTCATCTCGTTGCAAATTATTACGAAATATTGACGTTGGTCGTATTCCTTTATTGTTTTCTGCTGTGTCAGATTGTTTCAGTTACATGATAATATTTGAAGGATAGGGACCATTACTAGACCATACTATCTTAGGTTGCTTGATGAGTAATGGAAACAATTAACACATATAAACAAGTTTAAAATCATTGCTGAAAACGATCCTATATTAATTTTTCTTTTTATCTAATGAATAACATCCAATGAACATGGCTATTACATGCCAAGCAAAATATGAAGAATAGGGCTCAACATTAAACCATAACATTCTGGATAGCTTGAAACAATTAGCACATTAAAAATAGGTACTTTTTTTTGCCACTATCCTCAGGGATTTATGCATAAAAACAAAACAAATAAAAACAAAACCTATATCCCTCTCTATAATTTTTTTTTATCAAAATAATTATATAATTTTGAAGTTAACCAAGTCGATCGAGACTTTTGCCTAAGAAATCTATCCTCAACATCAATAACCCATAAATACTTCTTCACAAGAATAGACTATTAGTTATGTGGATCTTTGAATCTAAAGGTTTAATTGCATCAAACTCTAAATCTCTTTCGTTGCCCTCTTAGCCAATAATACCCTTTTTCAAAATCTTAATAAAATACTTATAAAATTCTTTCAACACACTTTTAACATACATAAGCTTATGACATAAATAAACATAGGAATACCCATGACCTCTCTATCCCAACCCTTGATAACCACAGGAAAAAAGAGAAGATGATCCCCCAAAAGTCAAAGTACTTGAAAGGAACTTTTCATTTAGGCATATTCATTATCTTCACTACCATATGAGAGTGATTCGGGATACCAAAGGGAAGAAAACAAGTTTCTAAACTAAAAAAATACATAATTCCAATTAACATTAATAAGAACTTGGTCCAACTTCTTCAAGACAGTGTTATCACATTGCCAATTAGTCCAAATAAACCTAGCACCAGTAAATCTGAGATTCTCCAAACAAGATTACATCATATAATTATTAAGATCATTTGTCATCCCGACCATGATATAGTGCCTCATCTCTTCTCATCAAAAGAGCAAATAACATTAAAATCACCTGAGAGGATCTATAGAATAGACTCCCATGTAGAACTCCAACTAACTATATTATCCCCAAAAGCCTTACAAGTATACAAACCAAAGTTGTTAATTCCGTTCCGTTTCGGCCGAAATAACCAGAACGTTTCGTGCCATTGAAAAAACCGAGATGAAACAGTGTCATTTTCATCTCGGTTTTAATTCCGGCCCGTTCTGGAAATACCGGCTAAATTCCGGCCAAAACACCTCAGGCCCGTTCCGGGTGTGCCGTTTCAGCTACATAAAAAAATCATTTTATTTTTCAACTCTTAGACCAGCACACATCCTAAATACATCGGATGTCACTGACCTAAGATCATTTCAGGTGAGCAGAGTTTGCATGACTTCTTGATTTAGTTTTATAGACACAATTCTTTGCCTTGACATCTATTTATTCGATGTGGGATAACCTTCAGCGTTTAAAGCCACAAGATGTAAACTTCTTGGATGATTCAGCGATGTGGGAATTGGAATTTGTCCGGCTGCATGTTTGTCCAGCTAGACAAACATGCTATACATATTGTCCAGCTACACAAACATGCTATACATATATTAACATTTATATATATATATATATATATATATATATATAACATGCTATGCTATACGTAAGTTTATATATATATATTAAAATTAAAAAATATATATTATAAAAAATAGAAAATAAACCAAAATCAAAACAATTAAAAAAATATATATTCTAAAAAAATAAAATTGTTGCATCAATTTTGATTTTATAAAAAATAAAAATTATATTTAATTTTTTTGTTTTTTAATTTTTTTCATATATATAATTAATTAATTATATGTAAATAGTATAACCCCGAAACGGCACGCCGAAACGCTCTGAAAGCAGAACGTTCCGTTCCAATAGAAAAACCAGAACGGCGACCGGAACGGCGACCAGAATGGTATTAACAACCTTGATACAAACTATTATCTTTATAAACAAAAGATGCATAAAAAGACATATTAATGTAAAAAATAAAAATATTTTTTAATGTTATTTTCAAAAGCACTTTTAAAATGCAATGCAAAAGAACCCATAATATAACTTCAAACGTAAAAAAAAATAATTATATACCCTAGTGTTTTAAACTTTTGGCTACATTCACCTTATTTTCTTCACTATACTATGGTAGTAAAAATCTTTATTACATTAAAAATCAAGTTTTTAGTACTAGTCCTCAAACATTAAACTTCATTATGAAGTTTATAAATCCATACTATATCTCATTCAAAGAAATTTATCAATAATAATTTACCAATAATAGAACTTCATTACAACTTTAAAGTTTTTGACATGCCCTATTGTTTTTGAACCTTTGGCTTCCTTTAGATTGTTTTCTTTACAATAATACCATATCCATAATACGTCAAATGTAGACAAGAGAGAAAAATAGAGTTATGTTTGGACAATTGTTGTGATATGAATGAAAATAAAAATAAAAATAAAAATTGATTTAAAAGAATCAAGTAATCCATTGATTTTTAAAGTTGAATTCTAACCATGTATTTATATACTAGTGTTGTTGATCTTGTTTTGTTTCGGCCAAAACGTTTCATACCAGTTAAGAAAATGAGATAAAATGACATAGTTTTTACCTCGCTTAAAATTTCAACCCGTTCTGGAAATTTTATGACAATTAAAAATCTTTATTACATTAAAAATCTTTATTACAGTTAATCAAAATCTTTATTACATTAAAAATCAAGTTTTCATGTCCTCAAATATTTCTCTTATTAGAAAGTTTATAAAATTATATATAATAAAATTATTTTCATAATTTTTCATGTAAAATTGTTTTTTAGAATAAATAACAAAAGTAGAGATGGTATTTAAAAAAAAACTATTTTATGCAAGTAAACATATCAATAATTCGTCAAATGTAGACAAGAGAGAAAAATAGAGTTATGTTTGGACAGTTGTTGTGAGATGAATGGAAATAAAAAAAAATGATTTTAAGAGAACAAATAATCCATTGATTTTTAAAGTTGAAGTCTAACCATGTATTTATACCAGTGTTGTTGATCTTGTTTTGTTTCAGCTGAAACATTTCGTATCAGTTTAAAAAACGAGATAAAATAACGGAATTTTTACCTTGCTTAAAATTTTGGATCATTCCGAAAATTCCGCCCAAATTTTGACCAAAACATTCTGGTTTTCTTTCTACCATATCCATTTTGGCCAAATAGTATTTTTTTAAATAATGAATAATTTTACAATATCAATCATATCTCGTAAAATTATACATGTTCATAATTTTCTTTAAAAAAAATCATTTTATGGTGTCTTTTTTTAGATTAAATTGCACAATTCTAAATAATTTTATTTTTGGATTTGAACTATTTTTTTAATTAATATATATATATATAAACAGTAGAACCCCGAAATAGAATGCCAAAACACTTCGAAACCAAAATATTTTATTCTAATTAAAAAAATTAAAAACCAACTGAAACGGAAATGACAAACTTGATTTATACTTTAGCAATTTTTGTAGTTACAATTTTTAAAAATACTTAAGCCTACTGAGCTCCCTCTCCAAAAAAGCTACCCTCCAAAACAATCATACCATATTCTTCAATGATTCTGAAATCCTATAATTACCAAAAACAACCAAGGGCAAATACATCATAATAAAAAATCAACGTTCTCTTTAATTTCTCGTGCTGTCTTCCTGTTCCCATTAATCTCTAGAACATCAATGGATACTGTTGCTCTCTCTCTCTAAGAAAACTTTGAAAAGAGAGAAGAAAAAACCTCTCTCTGGAAGAGCTTTTCCAACCTCTTTCCCTTCGATACATGCCTCCCGATTAGAAAGGACTCTTGAAAACGCTCTCTCTCGCTCTCTCATTATTTTTTAACACCCCAATTCATCATTGTTATTGACAAAAATTAGAGAGAGAGAGAGAGATGATACTGCAAGGCGGATTGGTTTAAACTGCAATGATGGTTTTTTTAGTGTCGGGAGATCTAGGTGATGGTTGTGATATTTGTGATCGCAACATACTGGTTTTCTTGTGGAGGTGGCAGAGATGGTGGTCGTGGTTTAGGATAATTCTGGAGATGGCAATGATGATAAAGACAAGGTTAGTTCACGGGCTATCTTTATATCGATCTTGATTATTATCTTTTGTAAGGTACTGATTTTTTCATCTGATGAGAGTTTTTCAATATGCTGAGATAGATTTCAGACAAGGTTTTAAGATAATCAATGAAATCTTGATATGTCAACATTAATTTGTTCTCGCGTGCGTGTTTTTTGTTCGAGAAATTATCATAGATCTCTCTTTTAATTCCTGCGATGGGGAGGACAGAAAGACACGAGACCAATATGTTGAAATTATAATAAACATGGTGAGATGGAGTTTGTTTCAAATAAAATATATATGTGAGCATGCATAATACATAATGTTTTATTTTTCGGAGAGTATATTCAATGTTTTTTTTATGATTAATTACTCATGACTAATTTTCTTAGAGTTGGAGGGTGTCTATTCAAATTCCTTCATCCCATACCAATATATATATATATATATATATATATATATAAAAGCCACGAGTTAGAACTCTAGCAAGTCTTTGTAGGAGAAAGGTATGGAAGAGGGATGGCAATGCAGGAGGCACCAGTAAATAAATGTCATGTTATCATCAAGGAAGAGAACTTCAAATCATTCAACAACTTAAAAACTGGTAAGCATTTCATTTTTGCAATCTCAAGACACGCAAATCAGTTTAAATTTGGCCTTTTAAATTATACTATCACCACTAATCATATGCTTAGCTGTTATGTGAGATGCCGAAGGATTTAGTATGCATAACAACTGTTCAATGACATGCAGAACTCCAAAAAGTATCTGTAGGAGAAAGGTATGGAAGAGGGATGACATTGCAGGAGGCACCGGTAAATAAATGTCATGTTATCATCAAGAAAAAGCAGTTCAAATCGTTCAACAACTTAAAAACTATAAGAATTTCATTTCTGTAATCTCAAGACATGCAAATCTATTCAAATTTGGCCTTTTAAATGATACTATCACCACTAATCATCTGCTTTGCTCTTATGTGAGATCCCGAAAGATGAAATGTTTGATGAAATGCCTGAACCAAATGTGGTCTCATGGACCTTGTGCATTTCAGGTTATGTTAACATGGGCCGACCCAATTTGCTATCTTGTTCTATACAAATATGCTCACATTTGATTTTTTTCTTATTTTAGAAGTTCTCCTCTAGTCTACCTAAATACACTTCTTCAACAACTTAGGGGAATCTAAAGACCTTATGTCATTGGGTAATTACAAATTTATGTTGCATGCTGCTGAATTCTTTAATTAAATTATAATTTTTACATTAATATTTTAATTAGTCAGGCTATTCTTATCCTAAAGAAAATAAAAGATGAAGTTGTTTAGGACTTGAACTGAATTTGTAACATAGCTTGCAAAAACAATAGAACCACAATTATGTTGTGCATTGTTGGAAAATTCTTAGTTTGAAGAAAGAACTAGTCCAAATAAATCTAAACCATAAGAATTAACTCTTTCTAGCTCTTTATTTCATCGTCATAAGGGGAAAATAAAGTTGAGTACTCTTTAATTAGGCCTTCCAACCTTAGGAATAGAAAATGCATTAAACCCTACAAAATCATGCCACATGAACTAGTTTACTTGCATGTTCACAAATTATTCCATCATTAGGTAAATGAACTTTTAGTCAGAAACAAGGTGGGGGGATTAGATAATCAAGGGAGTATGATTCCTGTTTGGATGTACAACAAGAGTCATGAGGTGGGATTTTTGCTGTCGGAAGAGGGATAGCCTACTTGTTACAGCTTGCATGTTGCTGCCACACTAATACTGCTTTTGTTGTCATCTCAGACTTTAGATGCTGTTGGTACTTCAATAATACTTTCTAGCTTGCTTGTGAGTGCATTTTCCAACTAATTACTAAGGTGACCAACCTTGCAGACTATTGTAAAAACAAGGGACCTACCTTGTGCGTGTTATGTTAGTTATCTGTGTGATGATCATGTGTTTCCTACATAATATGTTTCAAGTTTTTCTTAATTGCTTCTTGCCTATGATGGTTTAGTGGAACGTGGTTTGAATTGTTTCTTATAGCAATGTAATTTAGAAAGTTGTAGGGAAGGTGTAACTCTAGTTTTTTTGTACTGGTTTGATTGATGAGCCGAAACATGTGTGGAAATTTGATTGTTTCTGCTATGTGAACTCATGATTTTTTCAGATATCAAGATTATACAGATAAATTTATGATACTTATGGCAAGTTAGTGTATGAATTCTTCTGCTGACAATAACACTGTATTCATGTTTATTTCAGTCCTCTAGATACTATTGTTACTTCAATAACACTCTTGAATTTTGGTTTTTTTTGCTTTTAAAGGATGGTTCTCTATTTCGTTGTGAATCCTAGGTTGTTAAGTGAGGCCATATTTCTACTTTTTTCCATTTGGTTGTCTTTTTCATCCATCGCTATTACTTGGGAATCACTTTTTAACTCTTATGTTGTTGGTTGCTGAGTTTATGGATGAGATTGCTTTGTTAGACCAAGTTCAATTTTATTCGTCTCTTAGTTGGGGATCACGTTTAACTTTTGTTTTGATGGTTGTTGAGTTTGTGGATGGACTTGTTATGTGTTGTTTTTTTATGGGTTTTTTTTCCATTTAAAGGATGGTTCTCTATGTTTCTTTGTACATCATAGGGTGCTAAGTGAGACCACATTTGGTGCTTTTTTCCATTGAGTTGATTTTTTCATCCATTGTTGTTAGTTGGGGATCACTTTTAACTTTTGTGTTGATGGTTGTTGAGTTTGTGGATGACATTGTTATGTGTTGTTGCTTTTCTTTCGGGTTTTTTTGCATTTAAAAGATGTTTCTTTGTTTTGTTGTGCATCCTAGGTTGCTACTAAGTGAGGCTATATTTTTTGCTTTTTTCCTTTTGTTGGTTTTTTCATCTATTACTCTCAGTTCGGGATCACATTTAACTTTAATGTTGATAGTTGCTGAGTTTGTGGATGAGATTGCTTCGGTAGACCAAGTGCAATTTCATTTCCCTTTTAGTTAGGGATCACTTTTCACTCCTGTGTTGATGGTTGCTATGTTTGTGTGTGGAATTGCTATGTATTTTTGCTTTCCTTTTTTTCTTTGTTTTTTATGAATTTAAAAGATGGTTCTCTATTTGTTGTGCATCCTAGGTTGCTAAGTGAGGCCACATTTGCTGTTTTTTTCCATTAGGTTGGTTTTTCATCCATTGCTCTTAGTTCAGATCACTTTTAACTTTTGTGTTGATGGTTGTTGAGTTTATGGATTGAATTGCTGTGCTGTTTCTTTTTTTCTTTTTGGTTTTTTTTTTGTGAATTTATACAATGTTTCTCTATTTTGTTATGCATCATAGTGTGCTAAGTGAGACAATATTTGCTGCTTTTTTCCATTGTGTTGGTTTTTTTTATCCATTGCTATTAGTTGTGAATCACTTGTAACTTTTGTGTTGATGGTTTTTGAGTTTGTGGATGGCATTGCTATGTGTTGTTGCTTTTTTTTTTTCATTTAAAGGATGTTTCTTGGTTTTGTTGTGCATTATAGGTTCCTAAGTTAGGGGCACATTTGCTGTTTTTTTTCAATTTGTTGGTTTCTTAATCCATTGCTATTAGTTGGGGATCACTTTTAACTTTAATGTTGATGGTTGCTGAGTTTGTGTTGTTTCTTATAGCAATGTAATTATGGAGGTGAAGATGCTATTATGCATAAAAGAATATCGCTTTGATGGATGGCTAGGAAGTAAGAACTGTTGTTTTAGATAATTCAGGTACTTCAGAAGCTGTAGGGAAGGTGTAACTCTGGTTTGCCTGGACCAGTTTGATTGATGAGCTGAAACATGTGTGGAAATTTGATTGTTTCTGCTATGTGAACTTATGATTTTTTTCATATATCTAGATTGTACAGATAAATTTATGATACTTATGACAAGTTAGTTTGTAAATTCTTCTTCTAACAATAACACTGCATTCATGTTTATTTTAGTCCTTTAGATACTACTGTTACTTCTGTCATAACCTAATTTTGGGTTACTCCCCAAATCTACCCAAAAATAGCAAAAATAAAATAAAAGGGGGCCAGTGTCGGTAGGAAGATCAAGGTTAAAATTTTGGACATTTTCGAGAGCTCGATCGTACCTCTTTTGTGCCTAGAAAATGAAGGAAAATATAGATTGAAGGCTAAGTAATTTATTATTGGATAAATCTGCGTAAAAACTAAGTCTAAAGATATAATTATATTTTTATGGGCCAATTCGATTTAATCGTTGGCCAATTTAAAAGTGTAATTATGTTTGCAAATTAATTTAGGGTCCAATTGAAGGGTTTAATTAAGTGCAATGACTTAATTATACTTTAAATTGGTCAAATTAATTTTATTAAGGGATTAGTCGAAGAGAAATCAAGTTTTTGAATTTAATTCGGGTTCAATTGATGAGATTGGAATTTTCGAAGACCGAATTAAATTTTTTTCAAGCCAATTATGATAAATCAGGGGCTAGATTGAACGAATTGATAGTCCAATGATCAATTAAGGGTTAAATCGTGCAAATTAGAAATCAAAGACCAAAATAAAAAAGATGCACAAAGCTAAGGATGCTCTCGAAATTCTAACGGGGATACAATTGCATAAAATTAAAAGTTTAAAGCTAATTGGAGATGCAATTAGAACAATTGCAAATTTAAGGACCAAATCGTACATTCACCTTCCCAAAATAAAAATTTGCAGGTGTCTGCACTGTTCCGACACTTGAACAGTGCAGGGCACGCCTCTGCAGCCACTACAAAAATGCAGGGGCACAGGCAGCAGCTCCACACGATATGCATGTTCTCTTCCCCTATAAATTGCACGTTCAAGCATGCAGGAGGGACATTGATAGACAGAGGAGAGAATTGATGAAAACACAGGAGAGGCATTGGAGAACCAGAGAGCATTTTTACAAAAAAAAATCATGTAAAAACAGAGAAAAAAGTAGAGAATACATAGGAAAATTTATGTAAAAATTAAGTTAATCTTCATCCCCTCGTCTCTGGCTTCAGTTCTCTCCCTTACTTTGGAGCCTCTCTCTCTCCTTCAGCAGCCACCAACTCCGACCACCTTGAACCACCTCGTCATGCCAGAAGACTCCCCTCCATGCCAGCAGCCCAGCCCCCTCCTCTGGTGAAGCAACAACCCCAACGATAGCAAGCAAACTAGTCACCCTCCGACGTCTATTTCGACCACCATTAATAAAGGAACATGGATAATGCCTTTGTCTTAGACTGTGTCATTGGACCATTTGGAACATGTAATGGGTCTTTGCTGGTGTTTCTAGGCTGGTCTAATGGACCCCTTAGATGGACTTAAATGAAGTCCACTCAAAACTGACCCAAAACCTAAGTTGGAAAGCCCGTGACTTAATCCAAACAAGCCTTGGATCCTAGCTGAAAATAAAGTTTTAATTAAGCCCAAACAAGCCTTGGGTTGTAGCTAACAAAATTAAATAAGCCCATAAGGCTTTTTTTATAGTCTTCCATCAAGCCCATTAATCCCATGTTGTAGTAAGATTCTTTTGGCTCCTTTGTTTTCCTCACTTCATGGCCCAAATAAGGTTGTATTGGATCCCTCCTACACATGGATAAGATGTACTATGGTTTCCTCTTGATACTCCAATGGTCCTTGCAATTCTAACCTGGTTGAAACCTTCAAAACCAATGCATTCATTGTCTCTTTCAATGCCTTTATCTTAGACCGCATCATTGGACCATTTAAAACATGTAATGGGTCCTTGCTGGTGTTTCTGGGCTGATCCGCATCACATGGGCATTGACAGATTCGGTAGCAGTGTATTTCAAACAATTCGATAACATTGGCTTATTGGCTTTAGGCTAATGAAAGTGTAGACTTTGGACAATGAACAATCCAAAGGCATGCAGACACACCTATTCTAGTAGCGTGTGAGTTAGTAGGATGGACAAATGGTTTGTTGTGTGGCAGGCCAGGGGAGATGCATTACTGTTTTGGGGGGAAATTGGTCAGACATATTCAAGGTCTTTGGGAGGCAGTTTCTGTTCTATTTTCACGTGCTAGTACTTATTATAGAGATTGTATATGAGTGAGCATCATGCAGGTTCTGTAGGCATAATAAATGTGCATAGCACCCACACAAACAAACTTGTGTATACCATTTTGTGTTAATAAAAGGTTTGGATGGATTCCTATAATTTTTGGTGTGTTTGTTGTTGTTCGTATTCTCTTTTGCATTCCGCTTGTTTACAACATTAAAAGAGTGGGGGAACTCTTAGGTTCGTGGGACAAACTAGTAGGCAAACACGAGTGAATTGGTGAGCAAAAAGGCTGAGTCTAGTGGGACTAAATTGTTGCACAGGGGGCAAACATTTTGACGAGAAAATTGATCTTGTAACAAATGCCATGAGAGATTTTGATAGATTATTGGTTTGAATGTATTGTTGGAATAACTTAATATGATATATTCTTATTTAATATTATAAACTATTTTTTTATAACTAAACTTGGACTTAAGTTAGAGCATGTTTGAACTTTTTATTGTTATTGGGACTTTGATCATTCGATTTACAACATGTTTGAACAACTAATAATTTTGCATCATTAAACTTGGGTTATTGAACTCTAACTTCCATCATGCAATCTGTATTTAAATTTTGACACTTTATTATGTGGTATGGTATTTAGTGCATTACCTTTATCTAAAATTTGACCTCTTATTATGTGGTATGGTATTTAGCGCATTAACTTTATCAAAACAAATATGTATTATCACTAGTTTAGGCCATTCAGGTCAAATGAAGATAACATAATTTTTAAGCTTTTAAAATTATTTTAAATAATTAGAAAAATTAAGCAAAAAAAAAAAGTATGTTGGCAAAAAACCAAAAACCAATGTTTTGCTTTCAATTGTTTTTTTTAAATAACATAAATTTGGTTTAGTTTTGGTTCTTTTGTTGGGTTTAGTTAACCAAACACTAGTGATATCAAAAGTTAGAATATTCACTAAGAAAATAATTAAAAATCAAGCCTAAAAAATAAAATAATTAGAGTTAATTCTTTAAGACTGGATAGTACTCAAAATAGCATATTTGCAAGACAATCACGGTACAAAGTTTAGATACTAAGAAAAAAGTATTTATATTGTAAATAATTTGATGTACAAACTAATCATATTATAATCACGTTGAAAATTAAAATATAATTTAATTTATTAAATAAATAATTTTAAAAAAATTGTAATGTGTTGTTAATTTTTTTCATGGTTCTTCTATAAGAAAAATAACATTTATAAATTATTTATATGCATAAATTAAATTTTACATTAAATATTTCTAATATAAAAAATGATGATTTCTTCATTTCAGTATTTATAAATAAAAACTAAAACTAATAAAGATGTATTATTATACAATAAACTAAAAGATATTAGGAAAACACTGTGCATTGTGAGTGTAAACATTGTGGACTAGACATTTGCGATTTGTGCTTCACGTGTGTACGTTTGCTTTTTTTTCCCTCTTATGAATAGTGTATTAACGTTTTTGCCCCTCTAATAGGACAAAAAACGGCTTCTAGGCTAAGGGTCACGGAGGTAATTGCACGCGTACGGACCGGTCCTGTCCGGTTCGCCGCACCTTTTTTTTTAATATTTTTTTAAAATGACTAAATATGGATATAGCCCCTAATAAGACAAAATTGATGAATTATTCACAGGGCTAGACCGGTAATTGACCATCATTTTTTATTTTATTTTTCGAAATACTGTCAGCGCCTGTGGGACACGCGACCGACAGTATTCCGCCTCACGCCCTGTTTAGGTGGCATGTGGGGGATGATACAGTCTCTGGAAAATGGGTTACCGACATCTCTGTTGATGCGCTCCGCTTGGTCTTCCTCCCGGTGCGGCGCGTTTGGTCACACGGTGGACGTGGACGCGGCGGTGGTCGGTTTCACCGTTTCTCTCTCCCTGCACGTAAAAGTGTAGGAGAGGCCCCCGGTTTTGGTTCCTTTTCACTTCGGTCCCTTTACTTTGAATTTTGTGTATGGTCCTGATTTCTATTATATAAGTTTTGATTTAGTTCGATTGGGTCCTTCGATTGCAATTAATTAAATGTGAATGTTTCACTTCGGTCCTCCTTTTAATTTCTGGATTGGGTTTAAATAGCTTAATATATTCGGTACAGAAGTTTCAATTTTGGCAACTTCGTCCTTTAATTGAAATTGATAATAAATGTGATTTTCATTTCAGGGCTTAAACTTTTAATTTTTGATTTTAATCCCTTTATATTTGATTTTCATTTCAGCCCTCATACTTTTAATTTTTGATTTTAATCCTTTTATTTTTTTTATATTTCTAGAATAATCCATACTTTTGTCCATGTATATATAGGTGTGCTTAACACAACAACAACAACAAGAACAATAATAATAATAATAATTTAATTATTTTTCTTGCTTACTCTTTTGTTAATGTTTTTGGATGTTTTTTCTTTCAGGATAATTTGATAATTTTAATTGTTTAGCAGTAATAGCAATGATAATTTTAGATGTTAAAACTTCGATATTGCTATTTTTATAATAGAGTGTGGTAATCTGTTTTATTATATTAAATTTCGCATATATAGATATTATATTTTAATTTTAGACCAACAAATCCTGTTAATTTCTTTAATCCCAACAATCATAAAAATTGTTTGCTAAGCCACAATGTAGTGCGATCAATTTTTTTAATTTTCAAGTCAAATGATTTTTTTTTCAGGTAATAATTTTTATTTTTGTTTTATCATTTATTTTATTTTTTTATTTGCTCTTTTGTTATTGTTTTTAGACTTCTTTTAGTCTTTGATTTAATTTTGTTATTAATGCAATAATAATATTAATATTAAGAATAATAATAATAATAATTTTAGTTTTTGTTCTTACTTGCTTTTTTTTTTCTCAAGGTAGTTTAATATTTGTTATTGTTTTGACAGTAATAGTGATGATAATTTTAGAAGTTAACACTTCGATGTTACTGTTGTTATGATAAGATATTTTGATCTGTTTCATTATATCAAACTTTACATGTAGAAATATGATATTTTAATCTGAACAGTTGTAAAAAAATTTGCTCTGCCTGCAACGAAGTGCGGGCAATCAAACTAGTTTTTACTATATATCATCACACAAATACTATTCATTGCAATATTTTTTAAAAGAAATCTATGTTTATTTTAATTTTATTACTCAACATTTAATAATTTGAGATTATGATTCATGGTTTGCTATAGTTTATTTTCTATGTGGTTATATTAGTTTCATAACTCTTGTCGCAAGCTTAACGTATTAACCCAATTGACTCTTTTTTTTCCTTCATTTTAATTGACATTCTTTTAAAAATATCAAAGTCTTCAACATTAGATCTATTATAAATTAGGTTTCATGTATTATTTTGGTTTGATTTCTAAAGGTTATCCCAATTTTATAACTCGAGTCATGTATTTTATAGGTTAACATGAGTAGACTCAAATTTTTTTATTGAGTTATTTTCTTTAGATTTGTTTTTCAATTTTATTCTTCAATAATCAATTATTTAAACTTCATAAATTGTTTTGATTTGTTTTATATAGAATTATTTCAGTCTCATAACTTGAGTTGCATTTTTGGTAGGTTAACACATGCCATTTTTTGTGTCCCTTTTCAATTATTTTTAAAATTTTATTCATCAATATTATTAGTTGATAATTAATTTTGATTTGATTTATACAAAGTTATCATGACTCAAATTATATATTTGGCAGATGAATCCATTATGATCTAAGTTATTACAATACATTGTTGTCTCAATGTTACACAATTAAGAGAAATTATTTTAATTTTTTTAGATAAATTATATTTTTACTAGTTATCTATATTACCTTTAAATTTATCAAATTAACTAAATTATATCAAACCAATCCTTACATCAAATGGATTTCTTTTCCAACTAAAAAATTCAAAACACTTTAATATTTTTTTATATTAAAAAAAAACTGATTCAGGGTGCAGGATAGCTAGAAGATTCTTTACTTTATTAAATTTTTTTAAAAAAGCTTAAATAATCTGGTCAAAGTAAAATCCCAGGAGAAGGAATAAGCGTGAAGGGACAGAAGGGCTTTAAGGACGTGGTGGACAAAACTCGGGCTAGAAACCATATCAAACGACTCCCTTCGATTCTAAAACCCTAACCTGAGAAATTCACTCGCTCACTCACTCACTCACTCACTCACTCACTCTTGAAAACTTGCGAGCAATCATGTACGGTGGTGGTGAGTTTAAAAAATCCTAACTATTCTTCTCTACTCTACGTTTGTCTTGGAAATTGTTTCTTTTAAAATTTTGTTGTTTTGTTCTGTTGGTGAAAACAGATGAAGTATCAGCTATAGTCATTGACTTGGGCTCACACACTTGCAAAGCTGGTTATGCCGGCGAGGACGCACCCAAAGCCGTCTTTCCTTCTGTTATTCTCTCTCTCTCTCTCTCTATCGTATATTATTTAACCTACATTAGCAGCATTTTAATTTCTTTTTTAAAAAAATGCTTTAGAAACAAGGAATTCCTGTTTTGGATTTCGAAACTGGCAAAATGCATGTGACTGTCAGCTAGAGGTTTGAAGACTTTTATTATTATAATTCTGCCTTGTTTTAGAGGTTTTTCTTGGTACATGTTACTCAGGTTGTTGGATCGATGGATCAAATGGACGTTGATGACGCTACAAGCAAAAGTAAGTTATATGTAGGATCTCAGGCTTTAGGGTTTCGTCGGGACCATATGGAGGTCAGTTTTCTAATTATCTTGTCATGGTTTTGAGAGATTAGACGGGATATGTTTAGGCCATGTAATAAATTCAGGTTTTTTCCATCAGGTGTTATCACCTTTTAAGGACGGGATTGTTTCTGACTGGGATATGGTTGATAGCATATGGAATCATGCTTTCAAGTAAGAATTATTATCAAACACCCTGATTTCATTAAAAAAACAGAGAGATAAATTTTTATTATTTTATTTTGTAATATCTACATGTAAAATTTTACTGTCTTTAGAGAGTGTCTTTTGATTGATCCAAAGGAGCACCCGATGCTACTTGCAGAACCTTCCTCCAACAGTCAACAGCAGAGAGAAAGGTAAGCTGGCAATGCATGATATTCTCTACTTTAATGCCAGACGTGTTTTTTTTTATCTCTGTACATTAGCTGGAAGCAATCCTCTTGATCAAATAAATGATTTCTTGCTTGTTGAGATTTTATGAGAATGATAACTAATAATGCCATTGATTTTTGTTGAAGACTAATCTTGTGGTATGGACTATGAAGTTTTATCAAGGTCATTCTCTAGAAATTAGAAATAATTAAATAGTGATTTATTCAAAAAGGACGGAAGGAGGAAAATCTCCTAGTTTAGAAATATGTTCTTACTTCACTTATGGTTGCCATGTTAATCATATGATTTAGTCCTTGTTTCTAAGTGATGCAAGTTAGTTCCTGTCTTTTAAGGTTTTGTTCCTCCATTGTTTAGATTGACATTATTTCTTTGCTTGAAGTTAACTTTTTTTGTGATCTTGGCCTGAATTAATTATTGTTTAGCTTGTTTTTGTGCTGGTAATGAATCTCCATAAAAATATTGTTTGTTTGTGTTCTTGAAATTATTCTTTGCTTGAAGTTAATTTCAGTTTGTGAAAATTAACTCAACTTCTTGGTTTCGACTTATATCGTCATGCTGCTTTGATGCTTGCTGATTATGGCTGTGTTGTTGCATAACTGACAGGACAGCTGAGCTTATTTTTGAAAAGTACAATGTTCCTGCATTGTTTTTGGCCAAGAATGCTGTATGTCCCTGTTCCATCTTATGCCCACCTCTCCAGCTTGTAATTTCTTTTAACATGATTGGAGAATCTCATTCAATTTGGTGTGACTCTAGCTCTTCTTGCTTCCAGGTTCTAACATCTTTTGCATCAGGACGTGCTACCTCACTAGTTGTTGATGGGTAGGATTTATATTATTGTCAAGTCACGAGTGTATAATGTCTTCAACTGGCAGTGTCAGTGCCTTTCTGCACTTATTTTGCACTTGAATTTCAATCTTCTTACTACTTGCGTTATTTTAGTTGAAGTAATCACTTTGTCCCTTGTCTCCACAATGTATTTCTTACCATGTAAATTTTTTATTGAAAAGGAACAAAATACAAGAAAAGAACTGCTTTTAACTTTATAATATGAGGATGCACAATGACATTCGTAAAAAATGTAGTTTGGAACTGGTGCATTTTTCATCCTTGAGCTGTATGCTAAAACTTAGAACATTGAAGTTGTGCAATGACAATGGTGGGTAACATAATTTGAAATTGCTGCTTTCCTCACCATGAAAAGTTGATAGCAGCGTGCTAAACCTAGAGGATTGAAACATTCTATGGTATTAATTGGCAATTTTCTCCATAAATTGATGTTGACTCTAATCAATGTTTTGAGAATACAACATGGATGTTAACATATTTGGAAGTTTGAAGATTGCTTCTAGAACCATCGTATTTGCAATAACTGGTTATGGTGTGCCCTTTATTTTCCTTATTCTATTTGCCTTCTTTCTGCTGAACATATTGCTAATATAATGCTGAAACAATGGTATTTGTGCCAGTGGTGGAGGATCAACTATAATTGCCCCAGTCCATGATGGTTATGTTCTTCAAAAGGTACTGTTCTTTGCCTGATTGAAAATAATTGCTTTGGCTACGGAGCCTGTCTTTATTTTCAACAATAAACCAATCAATATCAGTCTTGCATTTTGTACATGTTTGTCATTATATTTTATTTTTAACTATTGAAATCTCTTTAACTTGAATCATTAGTAAACGTCTGGAATCCTGACATGCTCAATTTTCATTGGAAGATACTGGATAGTTCCATTGGAAATTATTGAATTTGGAGGGATTTGAAGTGACCAGCATGAAATCCCTTAATGAACTGAGAATTTGTGAAATGTTTTAATGTCAATGTGCTTGCATGTGAGTATGGAGGTCTCTCCTTTGGGTTTTTTCTTGGTCATTCCTTTATATCCAATTAAAAATTATGAATGTGTCCCTAAACTGCAAGATATCTGCAGAAATAATCTATCTTCAGTATGCCAAGAGATAACACTGCCAATATCTTCAATTGGAATTGTCTTGTTGTGGTTGTCAGGCAGGAAAAGAAATAGTCCTTTGATATTATTTTTTTGTTGGAGAAAGTCTAAAAATTCATTAGAAAAGAAGCATTTAGAAGAATCGCTTTGGGAATGAGACATGCTCCTAAAAGATAAAGGAAAAGGGACTTTAAGCATGAAAGCACTCCAAGCCTGTTGAATAACTGCTGGAGGAAACTCTTAATTGGATTCTTATCAAAAACTATCAACCTCTTTCACCAATCACTTGCCAGCAGCAGATTTGGTGTTGCTCTCTTCCTCTTTCCTAAAACTTTTAAAACGATAGAATTTGGCTAAGATCATGCCCCCTTTTAATATCTTAAAAGGTCTAATGCTGAGCTATCTGCCCATGACAGACTGACAGCCCTTTTCTTTTCATTTCTTTTGTTATTATAGGCAGTGGCCTCTTCTCCTATTGGAGGAGAACTTCTTACTGATTGCTTGCTGAAAAGCTTGGAGAGCAAAGGTGTCATGGTGAGTGAGTATAGGAATGAATTTGCTCTTTGAAAGATCGAGTTGTTTTGTCATAACTAAAACATGCTTTGTTTTACTCTTCAAAGTAATCTTTTTATTTGGCTTTGCAGATAAAGCCAAGGTACTCTTTCAAAAGAAAGGAAATACAGCTGGGTGTGTGTCAGGTATTTTTTTAAATGTCACTGGAAATTGTTTTGAGTTTCTATCTGTTGTGATGATGATCCTTTTTCCATGATCCTGCTAGATATCCCTCACATTTCTTTTGCTTTGTGAATTCAGATCTAATTGTCACAGTTACATTTTGTTCATTTGGATTATTTTTTTTAATATATGCCAATGATACCTCTTTCAAATTTTTTTAACATCACAGACAGTAGATCTTGATTTTCCAAGTACAACTGAAAGCTACAGACTCTACTCTCAGGTCTGTGATTAGCTTGACAATGTTCCTCCTTGTGAAGCTGAGAATCTTTTAATATCTGATTGTTTGTTTTGGAAACAGAGAGTGATTGCAAGTGATATCAAGGAATGTGTGTGTCGAGCCCCAGATACACCATATGATGGTGTGTATTCCTTATTGTTGTATTTGCAATTATTGATTACTTGTAGATTTTATGCGTTAAGATCACATGATCTACTTAACAGAATTTCTCGATTGTTTATAGCTTTTGTATGTGGATATGGTTTGTGGTGCTACCAATTTGTCTCTGTGACTTGTTCTTGTAGTTTGAAAACATTAGAGCTGCTGTCAACTTTCATTAATGTCGCTGTTCATTTAATTCAAGGCATCAGATTTATCCCAATATCTGTTTCCCACACAAAATATGACCTTATTCCTTTTGAGGAGTCAGAGCACTGGTGATGTTGAATTAATAAAGCAAATGAAACTTGTATTGTATCTTAGAAACCTGCTCCAAATTTTCTATCAAAGCTTTTACTTCTCAATGCATCCCAAAGTTCTGAAAGTACCTTTCTTTTTCAGAAGTAATGACAGATTTTCTTCATATTTCAAAATTGGTGAAATAAAATACTGTAAAATGTGCAAACTTTAGAAGCCTTCTCAACCAATTCATGATGATGAATGAACGATCCACTTTTTCCATTATCATGGCAATCATGCTTTTTATTTGTAAACAGAATTACTTGCATATTTATGCTGGTTGCACCCTTGATATATTACCTATAACAAGTTGTAATTTGTATTGAGTGTAGTGTTACAAGCATTCATTTATGCTAACCTTTCTGTTTCTTTTTCTTTCCTGTACAAATTCAGAAAGTTCGTACTCAAACATTCCAATGACTCCATATGAGCTTCCTGATGGCCAGTAAGTCCCATGCAATTCAATAATATCCAGTTTGAATGCTGTATGGGTTGCTTTTTACATTTAGAACATTGAATACTATGTTTTTCTATCTGATCTTCTGTTCTTAAATGCAAACAGGACAATTGAAATTGGAGCTGATAGATTCAAGATTCCAGATATTCTATTCAATCCATCCTTGATTCAGGTTCATGGCTCACAAATACTCACAATCCTTCTTCAATGTTCTGTCTGTAACTGCAATATTTTCTTCTTTTTTTGATTTCTTTTTTCTTCTTTCTTTTTTTTGGAGGTGTGTCCATTTTGGTTATTCACGTTATGGGATAACGTATCAGTTACTATAATTTTCTCCAAAATACTGCTATTTTCTTATTTTAACTGCATCAATGGAGGCCTATTATAAAATGTCTGCTCACTTTCTTTGTTACCACCACAAGTACATGTTACAGATTCATGGTGGACAAGAATTTCAGGATTTTCCAAAATAAAGTGGATAAAATGTTTATAATATAGGGTCACTTCTTTTATATGTTAGCTGTATCTTTACATTTGACTTTGTTTCTTCTTGTGGTTATTGAATGGGTCTTTTCAGAATATCTCAGGAAGTATTCTTGAAATCTTTTCTCTTCTGAATTTTGATGCTTCTTGTGCTTTAAATTACAACTTTGCTAAACATAAACACACTTCAATGATCGTTTAATTTGCATATTTAACCAATTATTGTCAAGTTCTTAGTACTTGTGAATCTGATGTTCATATGAAATATTCCTGGGTTGTTGATTTATCTGTGGGGTGAAAACGTGTATTGCAAGTCCATCTGGTATTTCATTTGTGAAAATTTTCAGCCTAAATTGTTTTGTGAATAATATCAGACAATTCCTGGTATGGAAAATTTTGTGGAGATTGCTCCTAATGCTTGTGGCTTGCCGCAAATGGTAAATATACTCTTTACATAACAAATTTGTTGTTGATCTTAAAAATAACTAGTTACCGTTTTATCAATTTAAGTATTTCTTTCTCCATGTTTGCAGGCTATTGAAAGCATTAATAAGTGTGATGTTGATATCCGAAGAGAGCTGTATAGTAGTATACTGGTAAAGTGCACAAGCTCATTATCAAGTCTGATTGTAATGTTGAAAGAAAATAACAAGCAAAATGTGTGGATGGCATAATAACTGATTATAATGGCAGATTATCATATCAGTGTTAGTTCAGTGAATTTCTTCAATGAGAAAAAGAAATAAAGGAAGAAATACATGGATTGTAGTTCAATATATTTCGTTTAAAATATTAATGTTGATGTGGTTCCTTTTCTTTCCTGTTTGATTTAGCTTGCTGGTGGAACAGCATCAATGCAACAGTTAAAGGAACGACTTGAGAAAGATTTGCTTGAGGTACTTTTCGGTTGAAATCTTGATTTGTCTTTTACCGTTTGAAATCAATGGGAATCCATTTTTAGCTTTCTCCATTTCAAGACTTCAAAACACTAGGTTTATCATCTCAAACATCTTGCCTTACATACAACATATATTTAGTATTCAGTGACCTGTAGTAATAAGGCAAAACTTTGTCATGCCTTACACTGTTAGTTCCATACAATCATACACTTGGAATGCAACATTTTTACTTGCAATTCCATTATTTGGTGCCATTGGTATGGAAAAGCTCATTGTATTACTGTAGCCCTTTGTCACACTTTCTTTTTTAGTTGAGACTGATAATAGATTATTATTTGCATGATAGAACTATTCTTATCACAAGTCATCTAGATATGAATACTAATTTCATATGAGAACAAACTTCTGTTTCCTCAGTGTAAAAAAGAAAGAAAAAAGGAACTTCTGTTTCAGGCTAAGTTACAAAATAATGGAATGATCATTCATCCATGTGCAGGAGTCTCCTCAAGCTGCCAGAGTGAAAGTGCTGGCTAGTGGAAATGCAACTGAAAGGAGATTCAGGTTTGATTAACTTGCTTAACAACAAACAACTATAGTATATTGGTATCTAGTGGCTTCTAGTGTATATTGTATTGCCAAAAAAAAAAAGTGAACTAAACAATAATGCATTCTCATCATTTGTAAGGTGGTGGACAACTGAAAAATGGTTTTGGGGGTTTGCATTAGAGATAGATCTGTTGAAGTATTGAGAATCCTGAAGATGAATTTAGAAATAAAGATGTCTAATAACTCAATAATTGAATGTTTTGTGGATAGCCAGATATCCCAAAGAGCAAAGACAGAAATGCCCAACATGGTGCAAAATTCACTACAAACTTGAAACTTTGAGGAGTAATTCCTTCAGTCAGTTTATTCCAATGTATGGTGCTTTGATGTACAAGTTCTCATATATGTGAGAAACAACGATGGTATTATTTTGCCAGTCTAAAGTCAGCTGATTACCATTCATTTAAAGTATGATTTGGGGATTGCCTTGTGTTTTACTAGATATTGTTTGTAGTTTTTGCCATATATTCTTTCATGTACAAACATGTGGTAGAAAAGCTGATAGTTTCTTTTTGTTGTGAAGCATTTCAAAATTAATTAACTGTGATATTTCTCCAGCTGACAAGTCCTTTTTTCTGAATAATTTATTTAGAATCTGTTTTTCAATTGATTGTTTGAGCAGTGTATGGATAGGAGGTAGTATATTGGCATCTCTTGGTTCATTCCAGCAGACGTGGTTCTCCAAGTCTGAGTAAGTTTCATCTTTCAGAGCTCTCTGTTATATGGATGCAGTTAATTACTGCAAGGAAGCATATTTTCAAGACTTGCTCCTTTTTTTCCTGAAGATTTCCAGAATTTAAATTTTAGAGTAAGCTTTATGAATTCAAGGTTGACCAAATACTACATCCTCAAATATAATCACGTGGAAATTGACAGGTATGAAGAGCATGGGGTGTCTTATGTACAAAGAAAATGCCCTTGATACTATATTTATGAAGGTAGCTGCGCAGAAGTTTCAGTTTTCTGGGAAGATAATTTTATGGTTGGTGGAGCTTTTCTCTAAAGTCATCTGAGCTCTAACATTTCTGGGATAATATAGCTTTCCTTCATGTTTGCAGCATCTACGTTAGCTTAGATTATATATCATCATTATCTTCCTGACATTGGTTAGCTTGGTTAGCATTAGCTTTGTATCAGTATTTTCCGTTCACTCATTCCATGACAATCTGATCCGGTAGCTTAGGTTGATGCCCATTTGTATGAACGGCCAGGGACTGTCTAGAAAATCTTACTATTTACAAACATGTTTTACGTTAATGCTAACAATCTATACTATTATTACTCTCACACAATATTTGATCATACCCTCTGCTATCAAAAGTTAAATCATAGAACTATAGAACTTCAACCTCGAGTCTCACAAATGGAGTTCCAGGACTTTGTCCATAAATGAAACTCGAAGCGTCTTGCTTTGCATGGAACTACTTCATTGGCTGTTTAGGTTTTGCTACCTTACCCCTTAATATGGTTGCATATCATAATGGTGGTTCTTGGAGCACAATCTAAATAAAAAATGGTAACAATGATGCTGGTAAATGTGTGGGAACAGAGTTAGAGAGGAAGGTTAATTTATTTTTTTCTTGTAGAGAATACAGTATGTATGGTTGGCATTGACAAAAAAAAAGATGGCTGATAAAGGAATATATTACATGTATTCTGTCATTTCTATTTTATTGTAGAGTATTTTATGTGATTCTCTTAGCAAGTTGTCTGAGTTTTAGATATCTTTAAGAATTATATATTCGGGAGGCTCAGTGTATTTTTCTGGTAGTTAACTATTGAAGCATGCTGAATTTAAGATCATGTGAAGAGACAAGCAATGGACTGAGCTTAAAGTTCAAATGCTAGTTGATATGTCGTCGACAAGCCTAAGTACAAATTGGTTTTTGGTTTAAAAACTGGTTATCCAACTTTGTTTTTTATGGTCGCTACCTTTTTGAAAAGTTAAGACATGGTCCTATAATTCTTATGAAGATAAAAGAATCTATTTTTATTGTTTTGAAGCCCAAAGAGAGAGTCGAAATACGTCTAAATCAAACTAGGAATCTATATGACATAGAAATTGTCCTTGTTTTGATGTATAATATCTCAAGTTCCAAGTGTTTAATAATTGCAAGACCAGTTTTGTTGGAAGGAAATTTTGATTATTTATAAAAAAAAATCAGAAATAGAAAAGTCTCATTTCACATTTTCTTTCATGAAATGGGCCTGCAACATCAGAAAAGAATAATGAAGTTAGAATTTGTGAACGAGAAGGAGAATAATTCCCTTCTCTGAAAGAATTATTTAGAATATGAAAACTTCTTTAGAAAGCAGCTAATGCATGTTTTTGTTACCCTAAGCACACCACAAACGGAGGAGGCAATATTAAGAAATAAAAGTAATCAGAGCTTAAGAGAAATAAGCCAAGGGCAACAGCCCTAACTGTTTAATTTTCTTATGCTCTTGAGTGATGTTTATTGTATTAAGTGTTTATTTTTAATTTAGCTATGAGATAGTACTTTATTCTATTATTGGTTTATGTAGCTTAATTATGATTATGCATATATATTTTTGAATGAATTAATTCAGTATTTGTCGAGCATTTCAATCTGAATTTAATGTTTGTGTACACTTGATCACTGTTTGCATGATTTGGAATTCGATTTAGGATAAAAAAGTGATAATGTTTTCGGTCATTGTTTAAAACAACATAAAGAATCTATAGGATAAAGATATTTATACAACTCATGTAATCATTAAGGTTTTATCATTCCTAAAAAAAAATTGACAAGCTTAAATTTTTTATAGAGATGCCTTGTTAAAATAATTCATTGATGTTCAATTGAGATTAATGATTAAATGAGTAAAACTTGATTATCAACAATAAAAAAGAAAATTTGATAGGATTAATTCAATTGAGAAATTCACATAGTATTAATTACAACAAAGTCATAAATCTTAGGATTTGTTAAACTTAATTTAAACATCATTTAATTATTTGCTTGCTTGTTTAAAAAAATTTAATTTCACAAAATTTTATAATTGAATCATCAAATAGATAGAGATTTAATAATTTTGGTAATTATTAATAAATTTTGCAAATTCTTGTGTGACAATACTTTATTCATTCATTTTATTTTTTATTATGATTCACGCACTTGTGATTTTGACCAACATTGGCAAAGCTCATCCATTAGTTAGAAAACTCTCTTATTGTGATTATGAAATTGTTGCCTAGGTAGGTGTTGTTATGAAATATATTTTTGAATTTATTTTTTATTTAATAATAATAATAATAATTCTTAGAAAAGCCAATGAATAAATTTATGAAAAATAAATATATTTTCTAAAGTCATGTATTTTCTTAACAATAAAATATCTTCTTCTTCTTCTCAAAAACAACTTATTTATCAAAAAGTAAAAAACTAAGAAAAAAATGTATAAAAATTATCATGATTTTAATTTAAAAATATAAGATATATAATTTTAATCATGCTTTATTCATGTCTTTTCTCTTCAAAAGTATGTTTTTTTTTTTTATGAGATGATTTGTTTTTAAGTAAAAACTTAAAAAAATCATGTTCCAAGCTTTTGGACTTCATATACATCATAGGAACAACGATAAGTCTATTTTGAATATCCAAACATGGTCTCGATGGGACAGTGCAACTGACTCGTTTATGGGCCTCCAAGTCAAGCCTGCATGCTTAGCTTTATTTTTTATTTAACAGGGCATACATATACTGGGTGGGGGTGTTTGGGAGTACTTTTGAAAAAAAAAAGATTTTTTATTTATTTTTTTTATTTTAAATTAAATTTTTTTAGTGTTTTTAGATCATTTTAATGTGCTGATATCAAAAATAATTTAAAAAAAATAAAAAAATATCATTTTGATGCATTTCTAAATGAAAAATACTTTCTAAAACAATCACAGTTACACTCCTAAACATTCACAATTGATAGTTAAGTCTTGATTAATTTGACTAAAAGATTAATCAACAGTTATAACTTTGAATTTTAACTATTTTATTATATTTTAATGACTTGAAAGTTAATATAAATTGTTTTGGGCTCTTTTAAAGCTAAAGAATAACTCAATGGATGTAGTTTCTACCTTCAATGATTACAAAAAGATAAATAGAATGAGCCTAAAAAAAAACTTTATTTGATGTGTATAAGAAAATTAGTTAAAAATTTATATAATGAAATATATTTTTATACTATTAAAACATAACTATCAAAATCAAAGTTATCATGACCACCCAAGAACTTTGCAATCTATTAACTTTCAAGCACTAAATATAATAAAAATAAAATTTCAAACTAATGTAAATATATAGAGAGGACAAGGAAGAAAATTGAAACTTGAGGGACCGAATAGAACTTTTATGTTCCATCTGTGGAAAAAAACCTTGTTTCATCTTTTATATTAATTTTGATCTTCAATGTGTTAATTTGATTTAAAAAAGAAGAAGCTAGAACTGCTAAATTTAACGCCGTCGTATATTTGATGACACATCAATAAAGAGTCAAAATAAATTCGAGCATAAAACAATGAAAATATACATGAAAAGGATACAATTGAAATAAATAAAATAAAGTAACTAAATTACAAAAACTGCAAACTTTCAGGTCTAAAATATAAAAACAGCACAATAATTGAAAAGCGCTAGCGATGTTTTTTGAATAGTAAAACCACCAGTTTCTCTGTATGATGTATAATTTACAATATAATAGTTGAAAGAAGTTTCCTAGATCCTTCACCTTAGCGAGTAATTGCGTAACAGTACAGTTGACTGTGGTAAGAGTCAAGGAAAGACCAAATCCTCTGTCGTGCATGGAAAACTAGAGTGCAGCTCCTGATAGACAATGGCACCCATCCCCGCCTCTCCTACTCCATATGCACTGATACCACTAGCTTGTCTTTGGAGCGAGAGAGAGAGAGAGAGAGAGAAGGACAAAGGTAGAAATGGAGTCTGATGAGCAGTCACCGCAACTGAAGGGGGTTGTCATAATTTCACTTCCACCACCAGATAACCCTTCTTTAGGTAAAACCATCACTGCTTTTACGCTCACTTATAATGACTACCCACAATCTCACCAAACCCATCAAGAAGACCAGCTTCCGATCTCACCACCACCACCACCACCGTCACAAAACCCTCAACTCCAATTTCCATCATCAAGGCTCTTTCTTGGTACCCCAAGAAAGCTGTTGTCTTTTGTGTTTCTCTCTCTTTTTGCTCTTGCTATTTACAATTCTTTGTTTACCAATACCTTTCAAGAATTGAAGAGTAATAATGATGATGATGATGATCAAAAGCCAAAGTCTTTTGTGTTTCCTTTATATCACAAATTGGGTTCTCGTGAGATTCCACTGAATGATCTTGCGAATCCTCTTCGGAGGCTTGTGTACAAGGAGAATTTGGTGGCATCTGTTGATCATTTGAATGGACCCCATAAAATTAGCAAGTTAGCTTCTTCAAATGCTGCTGCTGCAGTGGATTCGTCCACTATTTTTCCTGTTAGGGGAAACCTTTATCCAGATGGGTATGACTCAATTTCCCCCTGTTATTGAATACTTTTCATATGAGATTGTTGATGTAAATGACTCTTTGAATTTTTGATTTTGCATACATAGCAATTCTGAGCCTTATTCCTGGTCACACAGTGATCGTGCAATCTGGCTTTTTGCTAGTTGAATATTGTTGATGCATGTCAAGGAATAATGACTGTGGATTGTTGTTTTGTTTAGAGGTAGCAATTTCGAGCCTCATCGTGGAGAGTGATAGTGCATTTCGAGTTCCATTTAGCTTATTGCTGCTATAGGTTATTCGTGGAGCTAGATTAGAGAAGAAAAAAATCTTGTTTTAGTTGGATCCAATATAAATAACTTCGTATTCTCTTCTCTATTAATCTTGCTTTCATTTTTTCTTAAGAAGCAGTACCATGCCTTGCAAATAGCTAACTGCTGATATAACAAGCTCTATAATTTTTTTTGAAAACCACTGCTCTCGTCTTACATGCCCTAAAGTAAATTCCACGCTTTTCAGTTTTTAACCAAATATTGCATTTCATACAGATTATATTTCACACATATGCTTATTGGGAGTCCTCCACAGCCTTACTATCTTGATATCGATACCGGAAGTGATTTAACATGGATTCAGTGTGATGCTCCCTGCACTAGCTGTGCCAAGGTAATGGTTGAATGGTACTAGTCCTTGGGTCAGTTATATAAAAAGTAACTGTGTAACAATTATTTTTTTCATGACTTCACACATATCCTTCAATTTGTGTTGACATGTATCGAATGCTAGATTGATCTTTGCAATGCATATGCTGCAGAACTCGTCCCTTTAATATTCCTTCCTTTCCTTTGCATATATTTGTTCAATGTACAGTCTGCCATATCTTTTATTGCATTTATGTTCTCTCAGTTTCTTGATGAAATTTCACTGCCGCTTTTTTAATGTAATTTCTTAATCTAAAATACACAAAATACTAACACTGAAGATATCTATCAAACAAAGGCATTTCCTTTGTCTGCTTGCAAACAAGAAAGTTGGCATACAAGCATTTACAGCTTTAACTATTTAAGTGGAAAAATATTGACTGACAACTTAATGAAATCCAGTATTAGGCTGTAACAATGCAATAAATAATATGTGAAAGAAAGTTAATGTGCATTGTAGAGTGCAGACCAGGCAAACTTCATGTCTATGCTCTATATTCTGTTATCTGCATTTTCATTCAGCAAGGATGTGAGTTTGTGATAATATAGTTTAGTTAGTCCTTGATCTATGATGAAATCTCAAGGTTATAACTATTTTCAGACACAAATCAGCATGATTTTAATAGCTATGGTTAATGTAGGGTGCTAATGCCTTGTACAAGCCAAGAAGAGGTAATATAGTACCTCCAAAGGATTTGTTATGCATGGACGTCCAAAGAAATCAAAAGGACAGACATTGTGAAACATGCAACCAATGTGACTATGAGATTGAATATGCTGATCATAGCTCCTCCATGGGCGTTCTTGCAACAGACAAGCTTCTTTTAATGGTTGCAAATGGATCACTGACCAAGTTAAACTTCATTTTCGGGTACATCCTTTTCTCATCTCCAGCTTATCGCATTTTTTTGTCTACATAGTTTTGTTGTCAAAACATTGATATGTGTGTACATTGTCTCTAAGGTGTGCATATGATCAGCAAGGCTTACTTTTGAACACTATGGTGAAGACAGATGGGGTACTTGGGCTAACTAGAGCTAAAGTTAGTTTACCTTCTCAATTGGCAAGCCAGGGTATTATTAACAATGTCATAGGTCATTGCCTTACCACTGCTGTAGTTGGTGGTGGATATATGTTTTTAGGTGATGATTTTGTTCCACGTTGGGGTATGGCTTGGGTCCCTATGCTTGACAGCCCTTCCATGTAAGTACAGATTTTCTGAAGAGTTTCCCCATTTTATTTTTCCAAGCTTCCTCATGCTTTTAGTTTTGGAATCTTTTCTGGTGGAAATTGATATTTAAAATTTTCAGCTTGGAGGAATCCATCATTTTGGTTTAAAAATCTCTCATTTTTGGTGGAAATATTCTAAATACTTGTTAACAATGCGTTTCACTGAAGCCAATCCACTATCATTATTCCATTTTTCACTTCTCAGTGGCTATCATCCTGTGTTATTTAAGAATGATTAGTGAATAGTCAATTTGGAAATTGTTTTCTCATCAATTTTACTGTCTTTTCTTTTCCCTTTTCAGGGAATTCTATCATACCAAGGTTGTAAAATTGAGTTATGGAAACAGCCCACTCAGTTTAGGTGGGATGGAGAGCAGAGTGAAACATGTATTATTTGATAGTGGCAGTTCCTATACATATTTTCCAAAAGAAGCATATTCTGAATTGGTTGCTTCTGTAAGTATTTCAATGCCACTGGATCACAAAACACTTCATTCAAAACATTGTCACCAAACTAATCATATACCACATTGATGCAGCTTAATGAGGTTTCTGGGGCAGGACTTGTCCAAGGAACATTGGATACAACATTGCCCTTATGTTGGCGAGCTAATTTTCCTATCAGGTATGGAAGACAGATACATTTTTTTTTTTTTATCTATACTCGTACAGCACCTATAAATAAGTTTTCCAAAGATGTCTTTAAATCCAGAAGTCAATGACTCTTTAGGCTGTGTTTGTCGGGTCTTTATTGTGGCATCAGGAATGAATTCCTCTGGCCTCTTTAAATACCTGAGTCAGTAAGGTATTATAGATTTTACCTAGTACCCCATCAATTGTCATGCTCCATTTCTTTCAACTGATGTGGATTTTTCTTCAATGCTTCATGATACTCTGGAAAATTTATAGGATTTGTATCCCATCCATTGATTACAGCTCAATTTGTCTGTCTTTTTTTTTCCCGAGAAATTATTTTCTCATCATCTCTATCTAATTTTATTATCCTAACTTGGAAGTGATTTCTTCCTCTACACTCCATAGGCATATCTCTTCTCTATGCTCATCACCATCTGAATTGTTACCATGTCACCTCCAATGCAAGTAGCCTGGCTCGGGTTAGCAATTGCTAACCTCCAATGTTATTGTCAATGTTGCACCTGAAGCCAATTTTGAGACGCATCTTATATAATTTTTCCTTTTAGTAAATTGTTTATTTTATTGATTGGGAAATACTTGCAAGATCAACTATGAGACCTGAAAGCTGCATGCTTTGACATTCTATTCAGTGTTGTCCTTTTTTATTATAAAAGAAAAAAAGAACTGTGTAAGAACTTTCTTTTCCTTTGGTTTCTCTTTTGTTGTATGAAAATTTATGATGCACAGGATAGTTCCTCAAATCATATTGAACTAACATTTCAAAACTGTGTATTTTCATGCAGATCGGTTAAAGATGTGAAGAAGTTCTTCAAGACCTTAACCTTTCAATTTGGGACCAAATGGTTGGTTATGTCCACAAAGTTTCAGATACCTCCAGAGGGTTACTTGGTGATTAGCGTAAGGCATCATCTTTTTTTTGGAACCGTAATAGTGGATTAAAAGGAAAGGATAATTACAAGAGGGGCCTGATAGCCTAGCAACAAAGAAGCAGGGCTAGAGCAGGGAGCACAAGCCATGAAGGCTGAAAAAAACAAAAAAAGAATCCTAAAAAACAAAAAACCACAAAACAAAAGCCACGAAAAGCTAAAAAGGCCGATCATCTGCAGACCAAACTGCACGCCTGTCGAGCCCCAACCGCTCTCCACAATGGCCTTGACAAAGAAAACCGAAGCCCAAGGCATCCACCCCACCTTAGGCCCGAAAACAGGCCTTGAAAAGACTCATTCCGCCAAACTGATAGGCTGCGCCCTTGCGCTTCTAAAAGAAACTGCAATTTCGGCCCAAGACAACATGGAACGGGCTATCTGGGCTTGGACATATCCTCTGGGCTGAGACGAATCTCCTTGGCCCGTTGTTGGATGGGCTGGGTGAACTTGAACTACAGGCTGGGCAGGAACATCAAGCTGGGCCGAGTCTCCTTGGCCCGAAGATGGACGGGCTAGCTGGACTTGGACATCAGGCTGCACCGAAACTTCTTGGCCCGAATATGGATGGACTAGATGAACTGGGACAGCACTAGAACTCAGCTCAGCCCCTTGGAGATTCCATTCATTCATGGCCCACTCCGGAATGGGCTTGGTATGCTGGAGCAACAGAGTCCGAAGCTGGTGCAAGGCCTCCCCCGTGAGCGTGCGACATGTCTTCCATTGGTTCTGGAACACTCTTCGATTCCTCTCTTGCCAGACGAAATATGTTGCAATTGAGAGAGCATGTCTTGATAAGAGATGGTTGAACCTCTTCTTTCCAGTGCAATTAGTTGCTGCCCACATCAATAAAGGAATCCCATTCATGTTAGGGATGTTTAGGTGAACCTTTGAAGCAATGACTTCCCAAAGCTCTCTAGAGTAGCCACATTCAAAGAAGAGATGACCATGGGATTCGGGGCTTTCCCTGCACAGGACACAAACATTATCACTCATAATTCTTTGGACATGGGGTCTGTCCATTGTTGACAATCTCTCTCTAGATGCAAGCCAAAGAGTGAAAGCATAACGAGGAACATGCCCAGAGAACCAAATAAGGTCAGCAAGGGGTGACTGAGCTTTTTTCTTGCGTATGTACTCCCAAGCAGAGGAGATACTAAATTTTCCCGAGATGTTCCCTTGCCAAATAACTGTGTCTTCCTTGTGGGGTTGGGGCAAGAAATTAATGGAATTCCATATCTCTTGCAACTCCGGCTGCCCTGAAGGAAAATCCCAATTACCATCTCTGATAATGCTTGAAACCGTGGCTGTCCACGTGAGCCCAGTGCTAGCCATCATTCTTCCCTGCCTTTGATCGAAAATACAACCTCCATTTGGCAGCCAAAAGTCAAACCACAGCAACGTGCTTGTCCCATTTCCAATTTGATTTCGAAACATCCCTCTGAACCAAATTCTACTTTCAAGAATTTTTCTCCAAGCCCAAGAAATTGCCCCAGCCGCCCTCACATTCCATAATGATTTACCTTTCAACAGCTCTTGATAAACCCAATTAGCCCATATGGTATGCTTTGATGAAAGAAGACGCCATAGATGCTTTCCAGTGGCAGCTTTATTCCAATCCCTGATATTCTTGACTCCTAACCCTCCTTCTTGAAGGGGGTAACAAATCTGGGACCAGCTGACTTTTGCTCCATGCCTTTCCATAGAAGACCCACGCCAAAGGAAGGCAGCTAAGGTGCTCTCTATAGTCTTGATGATAGAGATTGGGAGAACGAACATAGTGGTCCAGTACACTTGCATTGAAAAGAGAGTGGCCTTGATAAGTTGCAGTCTCCCTGCGTAACTTAGCGTGGCCGAAGTCCACAACTTAATGCGAGCCAGTATTCTCTCCACTAAAGGAATGCAATCCCTTTTCGTTAATCTCCCTGTGATCAATGGAACACCAAGATAAGTGATTGGAGGGGACTTTATGTTAATACCCAACAGACGTTGAATATTAAGCTTTTGATCCAAGTCTATCCCAGTAAGAAAAAGAGAGCTCTTCTCGTTGTTAATACTTAGGCCAGACTGATTCAAGAAATCATCCAAAGCACTCTTGAGGACCGAGACCGAGTGAGCATCAGCATTACTGAACATCAGCAAATCATCTGCAAAGCAGATGTGGGTGATCTTTGTTCGCCCACATCTCCAGTGACATTTGAATGGTGAGTTCTCTGTCGCCTTCTTAAGCATCCCATTAAGACCTTCCATAGCAAGCACAAAAAGATAAGGGGACAGGGGGTCCCCTTGTCTTAAACCTTTGGAGGAGCTGAACCAACCCTGCGGAGAACCATTAATATTAATAGAGAAATAAGGTTTAATGATACAAGTCTCAATCCATTTGACCATTGTCTCTGGAATGCCTATGCATCTCAAGCCGTCAATAATATAACTCCATTGCACTGTATCAAAAGCCTTCCTCAGATCAATTTTCATTGCGCATCTAGGAGGCCCATTAGGAAGATGGTAACGATGCAACAGCTCCTGCGATAACAAAATAGCATCCGAGATTTGACGACCGGGGATAAAAGCTGTTTGCGATGGCCCCACCACCTTCGCAAGAGCATGCTTCAGCCTGTTTGCTATAACTTTAGAGATAGTTTTGTAAATAACATCACAGCACGAGATCGGTCTATAATCATTCAACGAATTCGGATTCTCAACTTTCGGAATCAGAGCAATAATAGCTGCATTAATACTTTGCGGCATACTTCCTGAGATGAAGAAACTCTTTATGGCTCTAGTATAATCCTCTCCCACAATGTGCCAACAGTGCTTGAAGAACAAAGCTGAGAAACCATCTGGACCCGGCGCCTTCCCATCAGGAATAGAGAAAAGAGCCTCTCTTATCTCATCATCCGAGACCATAATAGATAACTCATTCTGTAACTCATCATTGATGGGAGAGGGGAAGCTTCCAGCCGCAGCCCTACAATGGTTAGAGGGGACATTACTGGCCAAAATGTTCTTGTAGTATTTCACAGCTTCTGCCCCTATCTCCTCTTGGTCATGCAAAACATTGCCATCCCCATCAGTTAAATTTGTGATTCGATTTCTCGAGTATCTGTGCTGCATACTGCGATGGAAAAAAGTTGTATTCCTATCACCAAGCATAAGCCACTGAATCCTGGATTTCTGCTTGTAGAAAGATTCTTCATCCTTTAACAATTTCTGAAGAAAAGTGGCAGCCTCCCTCTCAGTTCTTCGAGCTTCCTCTGATAAATTTTTGTCAAGATGAGCCTGGGCTTTTTCCCACTGATCCTGAGCCTGGGTTACCCTTCCCTTTATGTCACTTCTATAGCACCTATGCCACTGTTGAAGCCTAGCTTTCACAATTTTAAGCTTAGTGATTAGTTGGAACATAGCTGTCCCCCGCACCTGCATTCCCCAAGCTGTCGAAATTAAAGGAAGAAAATCCTCCTGCTCAGTCCAAAGAGTTAGAAATTTGAACTGAGCTGGAAGCTTGGGCTTGGGGCTATCCTTCAAATTCACAACTATGGCACTGTGGTCAGATGCACTTCTCGGCAGGAAGGAGGCTTTAAGATTGGGCCAATGCATGGTGATTGCATCATTCCCAATTACCCAATCCAACTTCTTTAAGATCATATTCTGCTTATCCCGGCCATTGTCCCACGTAAATTTGAGCCCCTTATACGGCATGGAGTGCAATTGGGCTTGGTCTAAGCATTGCCCAAAATCCTTCTTGTGCCCAGCCCAGGTAGAATCCCCCCCTACACTATCCGCAGCGCTCAAAGTTGCATTAAAATCCCCCATTAAGAGCCAATCCTTGTGCCCCACGTGATAATTCTGATCAACAATATAATCCCAAAGAAATCGTCTATCTGCAGGCGTATGCATCCCATAAACAAAGGTAATTGTAATATTGACTTTGCACTGAATAAGCCCAAAATCACAAGTCATCCATTGTTGGTCCTCATGAATACACTGCACATTACATTCCTTGGGGTCCCAGCCAATCAGAATTCTGGCCACTGCTCTATCATCCTCGTTAGAGAGGAACTGCCAATTCTCCATATTCAAACCATTCTCAACAGACATAATATTATCCTTAGAAACTTTCGTTTCTAGCAACCCAACAGCAATCAACTTATTTTTAACAATCCAATCATGCACGTTTTTTTGTTTTTTTGAGCCATTAAGGCCTCTAATATTCCAACAACCTAACATAAAAATTATTTTTGGGAAAAACAAACTCTAACCGTGACTTCCAAGGACTAGAGGCAGCGTGCCTCTTTGCCCTTCTTCTTCGCACTCTTCTTATTCTTCACCTTAATGAAAGCAAGAGAAGAGGTTTCCCAGCCCACACTGGATTCCTCATCAGCAATGGACGATTGACTCTTAAGACAGGCCATTTCATTGTCAGTGCAACGCACTGGCTTCTCCACTTGACTACTAGTCCCCCCTTTGGGTTGCTTCTCGCCATTTCCCTCTTGCTCCTTATGCTTCACTGGCACTTCCATAACTCCCTTTTCACGCACAACTGGGCCCTGACCTTTAGTATTCTTTTTCACTGTAGGTTCATGTTGAATCCCTGTTGTAGTTGTCACTTCCTTTCCACGAGCAACAGTGGTCTTAACCATTGCATTGCTCTCCTTTGTCTTAGTTATTGCACCCACCGTGCAAGCTTGATCACTTCCATGTTGCACCTCCTCTTGAACACCCGAGGTGCCCTCATGGTTCTCATTGAGAGGACACTGCCTAGTAGCTATATGGCTGTTCTCCTCTGCTGGTTTGACTGCCTTCTCACTATCTGCACCAACTGGATTTTTGGCTTCGACAGTCTTGCAAGAGTGCCCAAACAGGTGACACTTGTTGCATCTTGTTGGTGTCCATTCGAAGTCCACCTCTATATGAAGTGGGTCAGGTGATAGAGGGGTGGTTATGTCAAAATTGTGAACAAGAGGCCTTGCCGCATCAATCTCTACACAAACCCTAGCAAAGTCTAGTCTGGTGCAGCTGAATGTATTAACACAAAGGCATCATCGTTAACACTAATTTGCACAATTGGTTGAAATGTATTAACACAAAGTCATTGTATGATGGGAATTCTGCTGTCCTGCAGGACAAAGGCAATGTGTGCTTGGGCATTCTTGATGGAAGCAAAGTTCATGATGGATCCACAATTATTCTTGGCGGTACGTTTATGTGACAACTTTAGCACTTTGTGTTGTAACTTGTAAAATTGGGTGCACTGTGAATCTCTCTCTCTCTCTCTCAATGACATACTTTTGTATACCAGGGATAAGCATCCCAAGAAGTCAACTTTGTGCCAAACATGATGCCAGACATGCTGCCATCTGGCATCATGTTCACAGAGTTGAGTTCTTGTGTTGCTTTGAAGCATGTTTGGCACAGAGTTGAGTTCTCATGCTGCTTCCCCCCTGTAGACTATATTCTTCCCAATCCCTTGTGAGATATGAAGTTGCTATTTTCTGGTTATTATAAATCCAGTCCAACTACATTGAAGTTGTTGCTAATTTCTAAATCTACGAATCCAGAGCCATCATCTTCATTCCTGCACATGAGATGCGAAAGATGCACACTTTTTTTCTCTTATTCAAAAACATTTCTTTTTTATCCTCATCATTCTATTTTACAATGCTCTAATGTAACTCCTTACAGATATATCATTGCGGGGGCAGTTGGTGGTATATGATAACGTGCACAAGAAAATTGGCTGGACGCCCTCAGACTGTGCCAAGCCAAATAGATTGGATAGCCTGCCATTCTTCGACAGTCTGCCATTCTTCGACGGGTAGGTCATCGTGGCACAACCCAGTTATTGTGCCTTCTAGTCTGGTTTTCTTCTCTGCTATGTAAATACGTACTGCTAGAGCTTTATAGCGAGTCTTCGATGTCAGAACAATATTCTCAGGACAACCATGGTAGTGGTACCCGTCCCTTAAGGGTGCATCTTTTGTTACATTTCTCTATTAACTACAACACATCACAATTCACGTTCAATAATTTTTGTAAATTTGCTTATGCTTAAACTATTTAAGAGTGCATTTGGCATGAGTTGTGAATATTAACTTGTCTTGGTAGTTCTAAAGTAATTTTATCGTGTATTTTGTACAAATGATCCGAAGTAATTCGTTTCAAGAACGGAGATGACATGATTTAAAATCATTCTAGTTCGATTAAACTTTGATTATAGAAATTTTTTGAATTAAATTTGATTTTATGAATAAAAATGGAAACGCTGCCTTTGATGCAATATCAGTATGTTACAGGGTTCAATAATACATCATCTTTGTCCAATTTGATTCTTTTACAGGGTTCAATAATACATTACAGTTACGTTACACCAAACGCAAGCCACTGCCTATCCATATCAACCCTCTCTCATTTATTTGCCAAAGAGATCACCTTCCATAACTCCCAAAGAGCCATGCATTGTTTCCTGCCTTCTTTCAGCTTCTCTCGGAAAGCCGCATGCTGGTTCTGTCAGCAGCCAAAATGAGTTCTATTTAACACATCTCAAAACTGATGCTAATTCAAAATATTGTCAAAACTCTGGGTCTTGTCATCCAACAGTTAGCTAAGCCTTCACAAAATTTCCTGTCCTTCAAGCAAGATCTTTCCCCACTTCAGCACTTTAGTATTATTTCCAGAACTTCAGACTTCTATGCAATCTGATCCAAAATCCATTAGCCTGAGGAACTATTGGCACCTCAATAGGTTCTTTGAAATTTGCTCTCTCACTTAGTTCTTCGAATGAGTCTACAAGATTTTGCAGCCTTGCAACGAATTCAATTAAAAGGGATGTAAATGTTGCCAAAGACAATGCACTGGCACTTTCATAAGTTTTTGATTCTTCAACTTGTGGCAGTGTGTCAGCTGTAAATGAATTTCGTGAAGGCCAAGATATTTGTTTCTTGAACACATCGTCAGAGGAAATACTTGGAAGGACGGTGGGCTTGATGTCCATGCTGGGGACATGCCTATCCCAACTTTTTGGCATAGTCATCGATCTGAGATCAAGGACAGCTTCACTACGGGACTTGTATTCCAGGACTTTATTTTCATCATCATCATCATCATCAAATGTCAGCAGGTCTTGGGGCTCTCCCAGCTCCTTTTCCCTATTCCCAATTTCCCAGGACTCGGCGTTGACAAGAAGGTATGACTTTCGATCCACTTTATTTTGCAACTCTTCTGCAGCCTCGTGTACTTCATAGAGTATGTCCACTGGACCTAGTTTCTCCATCCTTTTTACTTTGTTGCCGAGTTCAAGCAACACTTTTGCTCCTTCAGCACCTACTCTTTTCAGTTCATGATGAAAGACCTGTCTTCTTTCTGCTGGAGCCTACACATTCACACAATAGAAATTCAATCTTTTAAAAGAACAGTACCACTGGGATGTCAAAAGCTTTTATGTTGACAAAATTCTAATGCATTGCAGTTATAGATTCCACAATGGGTGCACGGACAAGGCACGAGTAAGACATGTTCGGTCATATGATTAACTTGGTCACCAATTCAGCCTGATTGACAAAACATGGAAATATAAAGCTACAGTTTTCATATTTGATGGTTCATGGATCATGCAGCATGTATTCTTTTGGCACTGAACAAACAGAGATTGCTCACAGGCAGAGCAGGATTTTGAGAACTGCATGAAACTATTTTCAGATAAACCAATAACGATCCATAAAAAAAGAGAATAAATGGATATATACAAAGAAAAGAATGAATGAACATTCATCAAAAATTGTTTCTGGTTTGCGAGGAATACATCTGGAATATAAGATGCAATGAATCATGATTCTAAGGTACATTTTGACCATTTGATTCATCAAAGACAAAGATACAACAAAGCACAGGGGAAAAAGAAATCAGTCAAACATCACCGAGTTATTACTTCAAAAAATATTTTTTGTTCAGTTAATTATTATCCCCTACACAGTATCTGAGCTTCCTGATATGGAACTGCAGCCACATAAAACTTCTATTTGGGCATACAATCACTTGTAACAAAACACCTGATATATTCAAATTCAAAACAATTCTTGCAAGACTACAATGTCTAGTTAGGCTTGGAATTTGTAGTATTCAAGCCCACCACAGCAAGACTTGGAAGCCTTTTCGGAAAGGAAATAACATTAAGAAAAAACTCCCAAGCACAACAATGCACAGAAGATATTATGGATGAGAATAAAGTAATTTTTTGTCCATACATGCATAGAAGCAAATAGTTTAGAAAAATTGCTTCCGCAATAAATAAATTTAGAGAAGAAAAAATAATTACCAGTGGGCCTACAAACTACAGCAATGTCATCAAGCATACCAAATCACCCTCAGGGCATATGGTTAAATAAATCTACTCTGTTTAGTTTCTACCGGTAATACCTCAATAATAAAGTTAGATATGGAAAAGCTTAACCACCTGAATTTCAGAAAGTATACATCCGTGTAGTGCCATGACCATGAAGGCGCAATGCCTCAATGCACCACTTACTTTGACATAGTTTTTCCATGGATAGTTGAATGACTTGTACGGACCATGAGGAGGTTCCCAAATAGCAAAACCCATCTTGGCATGGAAAAAAATAAGTTAATATTAATAATAAAATCCTCAGACATTGGGTTTCAGGTGTTGCATATTGTGTTGAAGAGATACCAGAGCATCCTCTTGGCTTGTGGATTCTACAGCTGCTCTGTAGTCACTATAGAGTGGGTCATCAGAAGCTTGATATGTAAGGATTTTTGAGGGGATCCTTTCATATTCTGTGCAATTAAGGTACTCATTAACACAACCTACACATAGCTCATAGAAATTAGTACAGCCTGAATAAATGAAGCTAAAAAGACACGACTTTTGAAGTGAAATTTGATAATTTAATTAACATGAATGAGATAATGAATAGAGAACATATGCGTTACAACCTTCTAATGAAGTTGCCACTCTCGTGAAATTTTTTGCCACCAAGGCGTGTAAATCCTCCCCCGCCCAGATGGGATAAATCAATATATTTACTGCCAAGCCAACCCCAGCACCCAGTGCAATAAGCAAAAATCGTGAAATAGCTGTATGGTTAAACTCCCCTGTCCTATACCCAGATACCATTATGAAACAATATGTCAACAAGAAGACTCGAAATCCATATTCGTAAGGCTTCATTGATGGGTACAGTTTTGCATAAGTTGCACAAAACCCTGGCAACAACAAAGCATTTCAGAAAGCAATACACTTAATAAACATCAAGGAGAAAGAATGGCAAGTTTCACCAAGTAAAAATGGATGCAAAACCAGACCTACTGAGAAGATGCTAAGAATAATAACAGCTTCTTCCCATGCTCCAGCCAAATGAGACAACTCTGCCATTGCCAGAGCAAGCCCTCCAGCTGATAATGTCCCAATCCCCCGGTTCAATCCTTTGCTAAAGGTTGCTCCTGAAGGAATTTATTTTTTAAAAGAAGCAAGGAAACTGAAATGAACGTGTATGTTATGTTTGACAATGATTAAAATGCATCTGATAAAAGATTTACTCAATCCCACACCATGTATATAGCTAAGATGAGGGATTTGGTTGAGATGGTTGGGTCATTTGGGATGAAGCCAACTTGAGCTTCAATTTCAAAGCACAAGGCTATAAAAGTAAAGAATGCACATAGTCAATCATGATAGCACTGAAGGGTTGGGAGGTGGAGAATTTGAATGAAGGCTTACTCTTTAGCAATTTTGCATTTATTAGTTGCTCTAAAGACCAGTAAAACTTTGTTGAATCTTTGAACAAAATGATGGTTGAAGAGGTCTGATGAAGAAGTTTTCGATAATTTTATAAGTTGGCACTATAAATCCTTTCAATTTAACCAAAGATTCTTATCAATATTCATTACTATCACCCCATGACATTTCCTTTCTCACTATGCTTGCAACCTTGTCACAATTTAATAGAATTAGGCGATGCAAATTCTGTACAATTCACACAAGCCTATAGTGATATATGTATAACCAAACTCTTTGTTCTTTTTATAAAATTAAGGAATGCTCAAATGCATAAAAAAAAAAAAAGGGAAGTTCATATGAACTTTCAAGAATTTACTTAGTGAAGATCCTAAATGAAAATCAGTAATTAAACCTGAAACAAAGTGAAATTCACCAAAAATACTACCCATAAACTAAATTAGAGTTTTGAATTACACACTCGTTTAGAATCAATATGCATTTACATCAATGTATGCGTAACACAAATATACAGAAATTCTTTCACAATCCAAAATAAAACAGCATAAAAGACACACAAATTGAATGAATAATCCAAAAAAGTACCACTAAAGAAAGAATCTCAAGATCGTTTTCATTAGAATACCCCGGACATATACACAGAAATACTAAGAATTTTTTTTAACAGTAACCCATTAACAAAATCAACCAAACCATACAGACAAACACAAGGAAAAGAAAAGGACAGAGAAACCAGCCAAACTTACCTATGCTGAATTCAAAGACAACAACAACAGTAAGAATAGCCCAGACAAAGTGCTGACTGAGCTCTTTAATCGGCTCCTTCAAGAAAATCAACAAAGAAATGAGCATCAAAGCCAAACCCATTTTAGCAGAGAAAACAATCTTTCTTGGATCAGATTTCCCCATTTGATACCCTCTATAAGCAAAATCTTGAACTTGTTTCCCAAGTCCAACGATCTTATCCGACAAGAATCTATAACTGCACCAATTTCTTGTGGATTCATTTAGGTTTTCTTGAATATTAGGAAAGACAATCTCTGAATAACCCTTAGTTGTTGAAAGAAGTCTCTCTCTTCTCTCTGCTAATGAGTGCCTAAAAGATCCCATTTTCCGAGCCATGGATGTTGGCTACACAGCTCTTGTGGATCTCTGCCTCTCTCTTTTCTTGCTAACAAGAATTTCCTGTTAAGTAAATATTTGAGGATTCTTTTGTATAAAGTTGGAGAAACTTCAATCTTTTATAAGAAAGAAACAAAAATATGAGATACAGTAGAATTTGACAAAGAACTGATTTTTCTGGGTTCAATAATTAAAAAAAGATCTATCACCCACTATGTTCTCCAACAAAACTAAAGGATTTGGTTTGAAGGGTAATATAGTCGTTTCCATAATATTTTACTTCGTCAGAGCCGAACGGACAAGGGTTATCTTACTTCTGACTTTTTTTTTTTTCATATTAAAATTATTAAATAGGAAGTACTAACAAATTGAGCGGTAATATTAAGGGTCTGTTTGACACAACTATTGTTGTTGTGGTTGAGGTTGAAAAAAAATAGTTTTATGAAAAGCGCTTTTAGCTGCAGTTTATAATTGAAATTTAAGTGTTTGGTTAAAACTATGGTTGAAGTTGAGTTTAATGAAAAACAACTTTGTGTGTGTTGGTTACCATGTTTTTCATATTGTTATCAACTTATAAAATTACTTTAAAATACACATATACCCACACATATATATATAAATATTTTGTTGGAATAATTTCATAGATTTATTAATAATTATAATAATAAAATATTTGAAAAAATGGGTAAGGATACAAACTACAAGAATTTTCTTTTACGCAACTTGGAAAACTGGATTTCTCAATGATCATTCTAGCATTGTTTTTAAATGGCATTACTACAATTGAATAAATACATCAAAATACAAACTGTGAAAAAAAAATTAACTAATAGAAAGACACATTTGGTTCTCAGCACCTAATGATACAACAAACAATCCAAAAAAAATTGGATTCTGGCATTTGACAATGTTATTATGGCCCCGTTTGTTTCCCGGAATTCACTTTCCGGGAAACCACTTTCCAAACTTTCCTGTGTTTGTTTGCCTTCC
Source organism: Salix arbutifolia (assembly GCA_025169955.1). Lineage (NCBI taxonomy): Eukaryota > Viridiplantae > Streptophyta > Magnoliopsida > Malpighiales > Salicaceae > Salix > Salix arbutifolia. The sequence goes on along the minus strand of CM045916.1, from coordinate 5,666,475 downwards.
GGAAAGTTGGTCAACGGAAAACACTTTCCAGTCAAAGAAAAATTTGGCTTGGTTTTCAGGAAAGTGTTTTCCGGAAAATTTGGGCGGAAAACACTTTCCGGAAGTTGTGAAAAATTTAGAAATGTCATTATTTACTGATTATATCAAATTTGATCCTCAAACTTTTGATTGTTATATATAATTTGTTTTCGAATATTTATTTTTCAATTCCATCTCTTAAAATTTAATTTTTATATTAATTTTGGTCCTTATTTTTATAATTGCTATTTGCTTTTTTCTTATCATTTTTTTATTGAAATTTTTTATCTATCAAATTTGGTCCTCATTTTTTTTATTGTTACTTATTTTATTTGAAATAATTTATGAAATGTTAATTATTATTATTTTAATTTATTCACCTTTCATTTTTTTTAAAGTTTTAGATTTGATCTCTATTATTTTGATTATTATTTATTTTATTTGAGATAATTTATGAAATTATATTTTTTTTCAATTTCATTCTCATTCAACTTTTTAATTTGTAAGATTTGTTCCTCATTATTTTAATAAACTTGAAAAAAAAATTAATTTATTAATAAATTATTTTCCAATTCATTTTCCATAACACAAACAAACACTGGAAAATGTTTTCGAGTTCATTTTCCATAACACTGCCAAACATCGGAATTCACTTTCCAGGAATTCACTTTCCCGGAATTCACTTTCCCCGGAATTCACTTTCCAAAAAGAAACCACTTTCCAGCAAACAAACGGGGCCTATGTTAGTGATCATTCTGATGAGTCCGTTTCTTTTTTAGCAGCCTGCTTTGGATCCTTGGGAATAGTAAGTCATTCAGTTGTCTTTCAACACTATATTCTGAAGTTGCCTGCAAAAACAATGGTGTTGGGAGAAAGAAGTATGTCATGAGTAAAAACAATGGGTGTTACCTCTACTTGAATACCCTTGCATCTCCAGCACATAGATTTAAATGCCTGTGTAATCTTTTCTCCACCAGCTTTCATTAGAGATATGATTCTGGTTGCTGAAAGTACAATGGCGTCAGGTTTTGCCTTCATAAAGTCTTCTACTTCAACCATAGTCAATACAACACAAGAGGAGAAGAATTAGTTTCTAGTGAATGGACAAGTCCCAACAGCATATGAATTGATCATTCATAAGGTGTGAAAATAGAAATAAAAAATGATAATTAAGAAAAAAATTCATTTCACTAACTCTGATTATCCAGCACTAATTTATATGCAACCAATGAATTCTCAAATAAAGATATGAAAATATGCTAGTATACTTGGTGTCCATAAGCTGAAATCAACTGAATTTTAATCAACTCAGCTAAGACTACAAACCATGGCAATTCCATAATTTCATAGTGATGAGAATTAAAAAATACACTTTGCAAGTAGAAAGCAACCAATTATGCATTTTTACACTAACACAACAAATGCAATCTGCTTTTTCCTTAAAGTGCATCAGGTCAAAGATATGCAATGGACAAAATACCTAAGCCAACTTTTTGGCAAAATACATTGGATGAGAAGAACGCATCGTCTCTAATTTTGCCCAATCTCCAAGTTCCTCATCAGAATCATCTTCCTCGTCAGAATCATCAAGAACAACCACCAGGTCCTACAGAAAAGCCAGAGAAATGCACCTAGAAAAAATATTCAAATAATTCTGCATTTTAAAACTAAAACCAAACAGCAAGAATGGACTGAAAAGGAAAGAGAAACCAAACCTCATCATAGTCATCGTCATCCTCATCGCCCCCATCTTCAACATCACCATCATCATCTTCAATTTCATCAACCCAAAAATCAATTTCAGATGTACCCAATGGCTCCATCTCACTGAGCATTTCCATGGCATCAAAACCTATAATGACTTTGTTGTATTTTGCATAAAAACACAAACTCAAGAAAGGAGAAGAGAGGGAGACGAGAGGCAAAGATGAGAGATGAGGGAGACGAGAGGCAAAGAGGGAGATCTGTGATGCAGAGAGGCAGAGAAGAGAGGGAGACGAGATAAGGGAGAAGGATGGTCTGCAATGTTGCCTTGCGTGTGTGGATTTCATGCCGCAGCTGCAAAAGCAGCTCTCAGTTGCTCTTGCAATCGCGGCGTGATTTTAATTTTTTCCGTGGGACCCATAGCCAAAAGCTGGGGCCCTGTTTGGTAACAATTGTGTTTGGAGTCGCGGTTCAACGCAAACGCAGGTTGAATCGCAACGCCAAACACCCACTAAGTGTCCATTTAGTATTTGAGGTTCTACCTGCGTTTCCTCTAAACATAGGTAGTTCAGTGTTTAGTAAAGGATACACCATATTTTTTTAAATTGTGGAACCCACTAAAAAATGAGGTCGAACCTCAATTTTAGAGAAGCAGCTTGAGGCTGCCTCTCATGGCATGAACCACACTCTCTCTCTCAATGACATGAAACCATTCAGGGATAAAAGACAAAGTTGTGTGCATCCTCACGGACACCAGTAGCAGTAGAAGCACTGTGCAAGAGAATCACTAGCAGAAGAAGCATCGACAGTAGCACCGATAACTCCCTCTCTCTCCTATAGTCAGCCGACATTCTCTCTCTCCACAGTCACCGACAACTCCCTCCCTCTCCTCCAGCAGCAATTCCTAGAAAGCACCACCATGAGGATGCTTCCCCTCCACGCCATAAGCTCCGTCGTGACCTCCTCAACAGCAGTAGCAAGCCCTGGCGTAAGGAGCAGCAACACCCTTCTAACGCTTCTCCCAGCCATCATAGACTATCATTTTTGACGTCACTACCACAGGAAGAACCCACTTGGCCTCCTCTACCCGTCAGAATCATCAGTTGAACCTCTTGTCACCGTCGACCAACTGCTACTATTCACGTGAATAACCCGCTACACTATTCACGTTTTAAGAAGATGTGAACAGTGTAGCGCACCGTTTCACTCAACATATATATATATATGATGGGCTTGGGCTGGACCTCCTCTCGGCCCAGCCCAAGTCTAGTAGAGTTGGGCCGACCCATTTAGTTGAGTCAACCTCAGTCTAATTTTTTTTAAAAAAATTATATTTAAAAAAAGTGTAGATAAAGATCAGTCCTGATGCAAGGGAAAAGCATGTGACTTCGTTTCACTCCACAACCTTGTTGTTTTTCGATTGAATATGAATGAGAACCTTGCAACTGGATTTGGCCTTAGAATTATATCTCTACAATTGGGTCGTAAATGTTGTTATTGATGATATTGTTACCAGATGTTACTCCTTGATCAAATAGCAAGGGATCGCAGAGGCATTCACGTATTGATTTAGTTCGTGATGAAATTGCAAGTAGTTTGATGAAAAATAAAAAAAAAATCTAATTTACTTGAATTATTAATTACATTTTATTGTTATGATTATTAATCTATAATATTTAAAAAACAATATATATATATATATATGTGTGTGTGTGTGTGTGTGTGTGTGTGTGTCCTTTAAAGTAATTTCACAAGTTGACAGAAATATAAAAAGCATGGTAACCAAACACACGAAACTATTTTTCATCAACCTCAAACTCAATTACAATTTTAACCAAATACTTCAATTTTAGTTATGAACCGCAACTAAAAGTGTTTTTCATGAAACTGCTTTTTTTAAACTTCAATGACAACAACAACCGCAATACCAAACATACCCTTATGGTGTTTGTATAGTTATTTGAGCGTGATTAAATTTCCTAACCTTTTCTCTCTCCTATCCAAATGAATTGTGATAGTTCAACTAAAATTAAAACTTGTACTTTCATTTTGATTTATATTTTTTTTATTCATTTTGAATTATTATTCATTGATTTTTTTAAAATAAAATCATTTCTTAGCACTTGGTCCTATTTGATTTTTATATCTAATCCAGTCCTTATTTTTTTTGAAATATATATATCATTTATTTTAAAATTCATATTTTATGATTTCATTTTATTTTTATTTTTATGTTAGATTTGCTATTTATTTTCTTATCTTTTTTTATAATTTTATCCTTTAACATTGAATTTGTTAAGAATTCAATTTTATAATTTTTTTGGGTTTCAAATTTGTGATTTGAGTCACAAGTATGAAATGTTAACTTGAGTTAACATCACTTTTTTTTAAATTATTATTATTTTAATTTTATCATTCAACATTGAGTTTATTGAAGATTAAACTTTTTATTATCATAGTTTTTCTTTATATGAGGATAAAAACAACCTCAAAATCCGGGGTAATGAATTTTCCATGCTAACTCAAATTGATTCAAGGCTTTTACATCTTCGCACATTATTTTATTTTTATATCAAATTTGATTATTGTATTTTAATTATTTTTTTCTTTTGATTTTTGTTAAATTAATGTTTTTTTTTAATTTCATCTTTCATTAATAAATTTATTGAAGATGAAGCTTATTTTTTTTTCTATAAAGATAATCTGACCTCACAACTCAGGTTGTAGATTGGTCATTTTAACTCGAATTGACTCAGAATTTTTATATCATGTTATTTTTCTATCAAGTTTGATCTTTATTCTTTTAATTATCTTTTCTTTTTTGCTTTAGATTATTTTTGAAATTGATTTTATTTCTTGAATTCCATCTTTTAACATTGAATTATTAAGAATTGGGCTTCATAATTCTTTCAATGTGATGATCCCAATCTCATGACTCAGGTCATGAATATAAAATGTTAAATCAGATTGACATATATTTTTGTTAATATTTTTTTACACCAATTTTCTTTTTCTATTTTAACTTTCAGTATTAAGTTTATTAAATATCGAGCTTTTTTATTTTTTATTTGTTTTATATAAAAATAACCTATTCTCATTACATGAGTCATGAGTTTGTCATGCCACTTTGGATTAACTCGTTTTTAATTTTTATTTTTTTATCTTATCATTTAATATTGGGTTATCTTATGGAATTCAATATCATAATTATTTTTTAGTAAGCAATTTTTTCTTCTACAAGTCATTATTATCACCTTTGCTCTTTAGATTCTATACATATATTGGTTTTGTTTTTTTCTATAAGGTCTATAACTTAAATTGCTTAATTTCTTGCTTTAAAACAAGTTAGTAGTGCTTGAATATTAAAGTTTTTAAGTTATAAATTAACTTGACCTGCGATGAATATATATATATATATATATATATATCGCCATCCATTTTGCATTGGATTGTCATGTTACTCTAAATTATTCAATTTCTAGGCAAAACAAGAATGAAATTGGCATGCGTATGTTATGTGTTTTGACTAGAAAACACCACTTAATTATAATTAAAGATCGTGATAGCATATCATTCTAATTTAGTAATGTAAGGAATTTGAGAAAAAGAAATTTTTTAGATAAAAAAAATGTTATTTTAAGGTTGGAATGGTATAGATGGAAAGTGTAGGTTGGGATTGGAGTTATGATTGACTTTAACCAGAGTAAATGAACAATATTGACTTTTTGACGTATAAGGCTTTTTTTATGTACAACTTTATTTAATTAGATATATTTTTTCATTTAATTGAACTTAGGCGTTCTAAAGGCCTAATTTTCTCTATAGAAAATTTATATTTATTTTCCTAGCTGGTTTATGATTATTTTTTATTTGGTTTATGATTCTTTTATTATTTCCTGATATTTAGTTATGATTATTTTTAGTATAAATAAGGTTGCTTAGCTTGTCTTTCAAAAAGACAAATTGAAAATAAATATATAAGAATAAAATTATCAATTAGGGTAAATAACTTTGTGTTCTTGTCTTTTTTCTTTTTAATATTGTTTTTGTCAGCATCAATTAGTATTAGAGTCTAACAATTCTTGATGGTTAGTTGCTGTGTGCAGCTAAATAACCATGAATGGAAAATGTGATCGCATAATAGCATATGCTTATGTAGAAACGAATAAAAAGGCTTTCTATTGAAAAAGAGATACTCAATATGTGGTGATAGAAGACATGTAAGAGACAAAATATGCCTAAGATACTCTACTTTATTATCATAATATATATGCACTTAGATTGTTTGGCAAATAATTAATTATTATAAAATGTCTCCAAAACCATTCTAAGGTGAGTATTGTGAAATTCTAGTGTTGGACTATAGAATAATATATAATAAAAAAACCCAACACAAATCTGTGTTGAATAATGCCTCCAAGTTTATAATGCAAGCAAAACCTCCAAGTTTCATCCTTATTTTTAACAAAAAAATTAGTGATGCAAAAGGGTTACAACTGTGTTGAATAATGCCATTTGATAATGTTTTTTTACTAATTTCTCAATTTCATCCTTGTGAGTGAATGAAATCCTATAAGGTCTAATGTTGATTGGTTATGCTCCATGAATCAAACCTTTTTATAGGTGATAATTTTTCTGGATCATCAAACAAATATTGAAACTCTTCCAATAATGTTCTAAGTGCTATATTTCCACTCTTTTGATATGGATCATTATACAATGATATTGTAAACAATTGACCAACAAAACCAAACAAGGTTTCCTTTAAATGTTTATATATTTTAGGTGTATTAACCATTTGTAATATGACTCCTTCTACTATGTCTCTCAGTTCTATTTTTCTTTTTAAATAAATCTTAATTTTAATAAAACCAAACAAGATAGGAGAATACCTTATTAACCAATCTACCCCTATACCTTCCTAACTAAAACAATCTCAAATCAACCTAAAATTATACATTTGCATGAACGAAGTTAATTTCATAATTACAACTAAGATAGTATTTTTTCTTATTGTTTCTTGTATATCCTTCATGATCATCTCATCAATGAAGCTGTGGGTAATACCAATGTTAATTAAGATAATTAGATTATTTCAAACACAACTTCCTTTATTTATGATAATATTATGGGCATAACTATCAACCAATACATTTAGTGATAAACCATATTCCTCTACCTCATCTTCAATATCAAATATCCTATTATTATTATTATTATTATTATTATTATTATTATTATTATTATTATTATTATCTCCTTCTTTAACTTTCATAAACTTTTCATCCTCGTTACCTTACCCTTCAATCATATGTAGTCTTTTTGTATTACATTGATGACTAAATTTGTATTTATCTCTATATTTATAACATTTTCCGTTATCTCTTCCTCTATTCAAGCAAAGATTCAAGAACTTATTTTAAACCTTGAACTACTTCGCTTTTTGTTTGGTTGTAGGGTTTACTAGGCTTATTGTTTGTTCAGTTACTTGTGCCTATTGGAGCAATAACCGTTATGGCCATTCTATTTCTCTTTACCATAGCAATGTTAGATTCTTCTTGTCATTTAGCTTGCTTAAAATCTCACATTAATGTTATTGGTTTTAAAGTCTTTAACATATCTTGACATCCTTTTCAATACCACTTATAAAACCAAAGATTTAATATGATTTTAGTAAAGTAAGGCTCATGAATGTCATGAGAGATTTGAGCTCCTCAAATATTTCAATGTATTATTATGTTCCTTTCTCTTCATTCAGCTTATTAAACTCCTCTACAATATGAAAAAATTGGAGTGTATTTGAATTCATCAATTCCAAAAGACGAAATAGGCTTGAGCATAAAAGATTAAATGATTTAGTTTTTGTTCATTATAATCTAAGGATTCAATAGAGGTAAAATATCAATACTATTATATTAATAATAATATTGAAAAAAAATCTATTACATTGATATTAATTTTTTAATTTATTTCATGTTTATTCTTTGTAGGAATTTGAGCAAAACAAGAGATGCTTTGGATCCCATTAGCCTTGATAACATTGATCTATTAAATGAATGGATTTGTGAAGAACCCAATCTTCTTGATGGAGATGATATAAGTTGGGAGAGTATTGAAGCACCTTTGTCCACTTTAAATTTAGAAGATGAAAAGATATGTTTTAATGAAGATAATGAGCTTGGTGGAAATGACCAACTATTGGAATGTCTAGTTGATGACTTTCCTTACATTCCACTGCAATATCAAGATCTTTATTTTTATATTAATGATGTAGAAGATGTTTGATTTATATTTCTTTTATTTTAGAACATTTTATTTTCACAATATTTTAGAATTTTAGAGATGTTATAAATTTGGTTTGAGATTATGTTAGTTTGACTTTATGTTTGTGTTGTATAATTTAAAATTAATTTATTTTGAATTTTAATTATGTTTGTTAAATTTTTATATATATATATATATATATCATACATATAATTAATTATATATGAACAGTACAATCCCGAAATGGCACGCCGAAACGCTCCGAAACCGAAATATTCCGTACCAATAGAAAAAACAAAATGACAATCGAAACAGTATTAACAAACTTGATATTATTCTAAAAGCTAAAAGAGGTTTCGGTTTTGAACAATGATTTTCACTGTTCATTTAGACTCAGATCACTGTGGATGAGGACAGTTAAAATATAAAATTATATTATTACTATTTGTCTCCTACAACTGACCAAAGAAGTCGCTTGACTGGGTGGTAAGAGCGCGCCCAGGCGAAGCGGGGCATGTGAGCTCAAATCTCTGTAGCAACGAATTTTTGGAATAGTTAAATTATAAAATCATATTATAATTATTTGTATCCTACAAATAACCAAAGAAGTCACTTGGTCGAGTGGTAACTGATGCGACCATATTATTTGATAGTTTCATCCATATTTAACTAGTGTTTTGCATATGTTTTGTGTATAAAATGCCTTGATATTCTTTGTTTTATGTTTTGAAGGCATTTTTGGATGAAAGATGCAAAAAGGAGGTAATTGGAGTTGATTGACATATTTGACTTTCAGTCGATGTTTTGTGCAGACCGGAAGCTCTAGAGATCGAAATGAAGTGATTCCAGTCACATTTAAAAGCTAACATCCATAACTTTCTAGAAAGCTAAGTCAAAAGAAATAAAATAAGAAAGAGCATGGAAATCGCAGCCTTCAAAGTCAAATCTTGCAATCTGCCGATGTTGACCTTTGTCCATTACAACTTTAATATCTCAAGCTACAGAAATCCGTTTGATGCAAACTCAATTTTTGTGGATTTGGGACTCAAAGACCTATAAACGCTACAAATTTCAGATCACAACGATGTGTTATTAAGTAGATATGAATTTTACAAGGGACAACTAAATTCTGTCAACTTAAGGAATGACTATTTTGTAAAATTGATATTAGGGTTTCTAAGCATATATAAAAGAAGAGAGGAGCAAGGAAGTTTTGTCCAGCAGCAAAGAAAACACAAATCTTCCTCCTCCAAACCCTAAATCATGTTTTCTTCCATCTTTTTATTTAGTAGTTCAATAAACATGCAATGCTAGACTCATTTTCTTGGTTGCAAGAACACGAAAACCTTCAGATTTCAAGAACTATGAGATCTATTTTTATCTCAATTTTTCAATTTATATGATGAATATGTTTGTTCTCCTATGCTTATTTTCCTATAATAGTTTATTTAATTGCTAAGAGCGGACTCGAAGTTATTATTGTAGACAATCGATTGCTAAGTTTGATATCAAAACCGGAGTTGTGGTATATAAACTTATGAAGCAACTAAGTTAATAATTGTAGCGGATCTATGTTATTAATCTTAGGGAGAACATTCAATCGAACTAAACATATATTGTGGACACCGTGTTTCTTAATTGATCAATTTATCTAGATTTTAATGCTGCCATTGAATCAAATTACTAGTGCGGACACTGTGGTTGTTTGATGGTTAGGGTAAGTTATACGGCGGATCCGTTAACGAACCAGTTTTAAGAAGAGATAAATATTCAGAATATAAATTGATGTGTCCTTTCTATGATTAGTTCTGATTTTTGTAGGTGGATGTTGATTTGCGACCAAGGTTTGTTTAATTGATAAATTTCAGTTTTATATAATTTTCGCTTAGTTTGCTTTAGCCTAGCCTAGACAACTTCCAACCCCCCCAATTACATAACATATAGCACGAAAATCTGAACTAAATCGTTCTCCTGGGATCGACCCCTTACTTGCTCTATACTATCTTGTTTGATTTATTTTAAGCTAGGGTAATTAATTTGTGCGATCACGACATCGCAATAGTAACGATGGCATGTCCGGGCAGAGGAGTTCGAATCTCCCCTGCCAGCGAAAATGATTTTTGAGTAATGAACAGTGTTTTTCACTGTTCATTACTGTTTGACATGGTTTTTTTTATGGTCTTTTTTTTAATAACTGTGGTGTCCGGGTCAGCTTATGTGCATCACGATAAATCTCTGAACCTACTATTTTTCTTAGATTTTTCTCTGTTTATTACTATTTGAAAATATGTTTTCCCCTTCTTTTTTTCAGGCCTTGTTTATTTTGTTTTTTTGATAATTACGGTGTACAGGTCATTTTACGTGCACCATGATTTTTTTCTCAAGTATATATTTTTTTTATAACCGGGATAGGTTACATGCGCCACGAATAATCCTCAGACCCACTATTTTTTACATTGTTTTTTTTCCACTTATAATTTTTTTTTATAACTAGGATGTCCGAGCTAGCTTACATGCACCACGACTATTATTTTATTGATAGCAAAAGGAGATCGCAATTTCAAACAGTAATAAATAGTGATTTGAACTGTGGTTTTTGTTGTTCCTTACTATTTGAAAAAGGTGAATTGAACTGTGGTTCTAGTGGGAGATGACAGGAGTGTTTGGGAATGTTTTTGGAAATCGCTTTTGAACAAATTTTAAAATTTTTTATTTCTATTTTAAATTTAAAAAATTAGTGTTTCTAGATGATTTTGATGTGATGATGTCAAAAATAATTTTTCTAAAATTAAAAAATATTATTTTGATGCATTTCTGAATGAAAAACACTTTCAAGAACATCCTCAATCACACTTCCAAACAGGCACGCCATGTGGTGAAGGTGGAAGGTAAAAAACGAATTGAACTGCTAGCTAATTTTTATCCTTTAAATGACATTTATTATATGTGTTTTTCATTTTAGTCCTTATACTTTTAATCTTGGATTTTATTTTAATTCCTTTATTTTTTATATATATTTCTTAAATGGTTCTTATTTTGTCTATGTCTATGTGTGCATGTTATTAATTTTTGTTTTTTATTTTCATTATTTTCACTGTTATTAAGGTTTTTTTTATTTAATGTTTAAATTTTAATTTGTGTTGATGATCATTTGAAAATTGATATTTATTATTTTTTCTCTTTGTTTTTTATTTTTATTTTTATTTATTCTTCAAGTCAAATAATCTTTTAAAATCTAATAATATTTTTTGTTTTGTCATTTATTTTTTTTTTAATTGCTTTTTTCTTAATATTTTCAGGTGTTAAATTTCTAATTATGATAGATAAGGCATTCAAAATAATGATAATGATAATTTGTAAGTTTTTTCTTATAAATATGTTAGAATAATTATGTATTTTGATATTTATTTAATATTAGCATCTTAAAATATATATAATATATATAAATAAATTCCCTAGGTTTGTTTTTAAAAAATATAATTAATATCAGTATTATGAAATTTGTGTCATCGATAGTATGAACAATAATAATTATAATATGAATTATTTATAATAATATTTATAATGACACCTACAATAATTGTGACAATTTAACGATCATGATAATAATAATGACAATTATAATCAAAATAATTCATCAGTTGATGTTATTTTTCTTTAAGGTTGACTTCTGCGGTTTTTTTATGTATAATATTTCATATCTAATATCATATAAACAAAAAATATATGAAGTGATACGTAGACAAAACGGGTAGAAAATTAGGGCAGTTTATCTATAGTTAAAAAATATACAAGCCAATTGCCCTCCACTTCACCGTACCCATAAACAAAATTTTTAACATGCAAAAAAAATATTAATGGTCTTAGATATTTTTTATAATGCTATATATCTGAGCAAAACAATCAGCCTACTAATACAAATAAAAATTCTAATAAAAATTAAAAGTCAAAACTAAGAGTATAGATACATAAATACAAATAAATTATTTAAAATTATACGAAAATTACTGAAAAAATAAAGGCATTGAAACTAAATAAAGAAATAAAATAATTATTTATTTTTTCCTTATAGCACTTTTAATTTTTTAAATTTAATCCTTCCATTTAAATTATTAACATTTTTTGTTTTCATTTCGGCCCATATACTTATAATTCTTTATTTTAATTCTTTTATTTTTTTAAATATATTTCTAAATAGTCTCTATTTTTATCCATGTTTATCGTGACACAAATCACTATGGACAAAAACAATAATGCTCAATTTTTGGGTCGATTCGATTCATTCGATTCGCTCGGTTCACCGGTCACATTAGTGCAGGTCTTTAATGTGATATTTTTGTTTAGTCCCTAAACTTTTAATTGCGTTTTCTAGTCTTTATTGTCATTATATAGATTTTGATTTGTTTTAATTGGGTCCTTCAATTGAAATTGATTGTATATTGTAGTTTCATTTAGGTCCCTATTCTTTGAAATTTTGAATTGGTTTGAAATCCTTAATCTTTTCGGTATCAAAGTTTTGAATTATTTCATTTTTATCTTTCCATGCAAATTTATTAAAAATCCTTAATATTTCCGGTATTAAACTTTACTAATTTAATTTAAAATATTAAAATAACCAGTTACAACATGTATAAAATCATTCACTTTCCTACATCGAAAAAAGCCTAGATAAATCATTCAAAATAATGATAATGATTATTTTTAGTTTTTTTTTCTTATAAATATGTGAGACTAATTATATGTTTTAATATTTATTTAATACTATTGCCTAAAAATATATATACAGAGAGAGAAAAACTCATTTCTAACGTATTTTATCTATTACAATTTTACTAATTGAATATTAAAATAACGAATTACAGCACGCAAAAAATTTAAGTTTATTTCTTAAAAAAAATATTTTTATTTATAATATTTAAGATCTAATATTACTGGGAAAAAAGGCAACTCATAAAAAAAAAACGAAACACTTTCCATTTCGATCACACAGTTCTTTTTAGCCAGAAAAAAACTCATTTCTAACATATTTTATCTATTATAATTTTACTATTTAAATGTTAAAATAACAAATTACAGCACGCAAAAAATTTAATTAATTTTCTATATAGAAAAAAGCCTAACATAGCGCATACACAAGTCAACTCGTATATATATAAAAGCGTAAAGCAATATTCAGTATTGGATTTGATTTGATATAATTAATTTAGTCGTTTGGATTTACTCGATAAAGACTATAAAATATTTTATCTATAGCAATTTTTTAATATATAATTAAAAAAGTAGCATGATTAAAGAGCATAGTGGGCATACTCTCTACCAATAAGCATTGCTGTGAATTGTAATTGAGAAATGACTATACTTGCATGGCATTATTAATCCAGTTTCATTTTGAAGGAAGAAGTTGAAACGTAGGCGATTTTGGTTTATTATCAGGTCCTTTAATTTAATTTATAATTTTGCATTATCCCCACATGGATACAATCAATCATTTTGAAAGAATTAAGTTATTATTTCCAAGATGATTGTGATTATTTTAAAAATATTTTTGAGATTGCAATGCTAAATAGAATCGAAGTTGAAATACGGATATAGTAAGAACATGTATTAGTTCTCAAGGAGCGTGACGTGATGATAAAGGATTTGAGATTTGCATAAAAGGTCTTGAGTTCGAGTCAGGACATGCATATGCATCTCTTGTAAGAGTCTGAACAACCAGAATTTTACACACTCACTTGAGCTCACGGTACGTTTTTCAGGATGGAGTTTTCTTAAATTCAGAAAAAAAAGGACAGGTATCACGATCATGTCATTCGGAACTTGCACTGGCAAGATAATCAGTTCAAATATGCCAATTTCTGGTCTTCAGCATATCATCTTGAATTTAGATGTACAGCTAGTTAGGTAGAAGAAATGAATAGGAAGTGCATTTAGAACACACACCATGCATGTATCAGCACACTCTCAACATGCACTTTCAGCTTATTTACTCATCTTTCTATCCCTAAATTCTCTACCCGAAACATGGCCCCTCTCCACTCCGAGCCTACTACTGCAATTACTTCAGTAGTTTTGCTTCTTCTCATCTCCAATCCACCCACAATCCTCTCACAAAATCCACCCATCCCCACTGCCCCAACAGTCTCTGATTGCACTCCAAGGCTGCTACCACTGGCCCCGTGTGCCCCATTTATTCAAGGCATGGCTCAGACACCAGTTCAACCTTGCTGCGACAACCTCAACCAGCTCTACCAAGAGCAGCCGGGTTGCATTTGCCTCTTGCTCAAAGACACCAACTTCAGCTCTTTCCCTATCAATCGCACCTTAGCCCTGGAGCTGCCTGCCCTTTGCAACGTGCAGATTAACATTGCTGCCTGTTCAGGTATATAATATTCAATCTGAACATTCCAGGTTGTTTTTCTTCACCATAATTCAGATCCCATTTTAAGACTAGAAATATTAACTGTTTTTTTTTTCATTATGAATTTTCTTTGGTGAATCAGGGGCCCCTCAGGTCGTTTCTAGTCCACCTGCTTCTCAAGCTTCCCCGGGAGCACCCTCCAATTCTTCTGCTGGGAGACACACCAACTATTCTATTGCTGGTATTCACAGTATTAATTTGGCTTTGAATGCATGTATTTCATTCTTATGTGAACCCTTTATTATCATTACAGAATGATGGTCCCCTTGTCAGTGTTAAGAAGTAGAAGGTGGTTTTATTAACAATCCGAGTCTGGTATTTTAATTCTCTTTCCTGACCATGCTTCCTGTTTTCTTTTGGAACTCAGCTTCTCCTGAGGTTGGAGGGGAGCCGAGATCCTCAATCATGGGAATCGGATTTCACCGGAGCACTGGTGTTAAGTTGGAGGCACAAGGTTCTTCGATGCTTCTGGTGACTCTGGGAGTAATTTCTTTATCAAAAGCATTTCGTTGGGTCTAGGTTAATAATAAGCATGTTGTGTTTATCCTATATTGGAATTCTTAGTCTCAGAATCTGGGAAAAAACACTACTTGTGTAAGATTTCTCTTCTTTGATTTATATCCCTATGCTACCCTTCTAGTGGTTTCAAACAATATCTAGCTATTTCTTATGGATGATTGTATCAGAAAGTATAACCAGTTAAGAGTGTTGAAGGCAAGTGCTTGAACGGCTTTTTTTTACCTCCGGAGATTTTATCGCGGAAGGCTATGCAATCATGAAATCGCAGCCAAACTACAGGTGTTATAATCTAATCATAAAACGAGAAACCTTGAATACCACCTCAACCTTAAATGCCACTTAATCTCTCAAAGTGAAAAGGGAGTAGTCTATGAAAATACATCTTAGTAGGTAGACTACGAACAATTTTTTTTTGTCAAGATGAAAGTATAAATATGAATTTCCCATTCTACTCCATGTTTTTTCCCTTTCTTAAGAGACTCCAGACACTCCTTTTCCTAAGCTACTTTGAGCTATCAGCTGCTTTTTTATCTTTGCCAAGAACGGACGTGCATATACATACAACTTGAATATCTTGAAAATGCCGAGTCTTTACTATATAACTGCATTTCTTCCCAAAAGTCCTATTCCAAATAATTTTCCAGATGGTTTCTCTAGTTAAGAATGGAAGAAGGGTCAAACCCCCTGCGTATCAACTCAAGTTTTCAATTGACAACTCTTTTCAAGTTACAGCAAATCAGAAGAGTCGCATAGAAACTGAAAGAGAGAATTTCAGACTGCACAAAAATATAGTGCGTTCTGGTAAACTGAACTCATAGTAGGAATTTTTCTGTATCAATATCTCACAAAATAATTACATACATACATTTGAAAAGCTATAAACTAGAAGCATTACCTTGTCAATCCAAGACATTCTTTTGTAGGATCTATATCATAGTCCAGAAGTAGTGATCCTTCACATTCATTATAGAGTGACTATTCCAAACTAGGTGCCACCTCAGTAGGATTGGAGTCGAAGACATCAGAATTAGATGCTTCAGGCTCTTCTAAGAGATCCCGTGACTGGATTGACTCCTTGTATGCAGGTGTCTCCTTAAAATCTGCTGCCCCTCCATTGTACGTAGCCACGGCAATCCCACATGCAACTAGCTGACAAAGATAAGTAGAGCATTAGTCCAAAAGAGTAACAAAGAAACCACTTCCACTAATCTAAACTGAGAGAGGAATTTATTGGAGATAAAGTAGCAGAGCAGAAATCATTTACACCACTTAAAAAGCTGCAAGCCAAGAGTCTAGAATATATAGCTTCTATAACAGGTAGCTTAAATTTTTTCACTTAACAAACTGAACTAAGGGTTCTCAGCTGTCATAAGCTTGACATGCACAGAGGTCAAGCCCAGATAGTTTCCCACTTCCATGTGCTTATTCTTTTTCTTCTTTTCTTTCGGAAGTGAAAGAAATAGTAAAGAAGAAAACTTTCATAACCTTGATCATAGCTAGTCAAATAGCAAGAAAACTAGTATTCTGAGTTGAAAAAAATTCTTTCCCTGAATATCCAAAAACATTTGTCTATTTGTATCTTCTCCGATTCTGTTCTTATTCGTTTTCTATTTTTCTTTCAATATTAGCCAGATCGCGCTTTGGTAAAGTAAAACACAATCAATTGTATTAAAGAAACAAACGATCACCCTTTTATTCTTCCATTACATTACTTAATACCAATTGTATCCTAAATCCATACACAAATGGAGTATTAATTTGCAGCAACTTGAAACCATAAATAAACATCTGCTACCCATTGATTTCTAAGAATTGTAGGAGTATATCAATAAGTAGATGATAATTGTAATTGCATATGAGATATAAGATCATAACAGTTACAAAAGAACAGAAGTTCCTAGATCAAATTTAGAGCCTTTTTGAGAGTGTGGTTGAGATTGATTTTCTTTAAAATTATTTTTAACATCATCACATCAAAATGATTTAAAAAACACTAAAAAATTAAAATTAAAATTAAAATATATATTTTTTTAAAAATATTTTTAAAACGACAATATTAAACAGTAAATTAATAACAACTTAAGTAATCACTCTCGAAAGTACAACCAATACTCAGAATTTCAAGTCTAAAAACTAAAGTTTCTTCACCCACAGTTTGTTGGGCAATTTTAGAGACTATCCACACTCAAATGACTATAAATAGATTCAGCTTAAATTTTGTTCTAGTCAATAGATTCACCTCGTCAATAGCATATGATAAGCAATTGGTAAATCATAGTCGTATTTACAACCTATTTCAAGCAAAAAGCCAGACACAATATACCATGCAAATGTGGCAAATAACTATAATTAACAACAGAAAGCCAGAAACAAGAGCAGCAATACTTGAACAAAAGATAAAGGTAGAGAAGCATATCATACCGCAAAAACAATACCAAAAGCCCACATATACTGCACGAAGAAGCCGAGACCATCCCACCGTGGACCTTCCCAAAAATCAGGCTCATCCCCAGGAAGCTCTGGCAAGAAATAGCCATCAAAATTCTCAACAACACCTGTATTAACATTTTCATCACCACCACTACCATCCCTTTTAATCTCTTCTTGGTCTTTGGTCGAAGTAGTTGAGCTCCTCTTGTTCTTGCTGTCAAACTTGCCAATTCTAGAGAAAGAGGAGAGTTTCTTGCTGGAAGCTGAGACTATATGGAGATGATCCTGAGGTGATCTTCTGCGTAGAAACAGGATATGAGAACGGCATGGAGTGTGGGTGTAAGGGTGGTGTCTCGTAGGGTTGCTGTAGAGGATTCTGCCTCCACCACCATTGCTATTGGCTATGAAGAGAGACATGAAGTCGGGTGAGGGAGTGGATGAGAGTTTGCGAATTTCAACACTAGTTTTGTGAGGATAAAATGCCAAGGCTATTTTTGAGTGTTTCTCTCTAGTTTTGTGGGCTTGGCGTGTAGTGGTAGGCCTAGTCCTTACTATGCATTAAAAATATCACGGTGTGGCTACTTTCAGTTGGTCCTAAAACTGTTGTCCATTTCTTATCTTTTTGCAAATATGTATCCTTGTTTGATGGATTCTTTTTCTTTTTCTTTTTCAATAATAATTTTCTTTATTTATTAAAGTTTTAAAACATTTTATCATAAAAACTAGAAATATATATGTATATTATATATTTCTTCTTTTGAATAAAAATACGAAAACAAAAACCAAATTCAAATTAAACATCTTTTCTATGATCTTTATATTTTGATGCACACAAATATTCTATTTCTAATCTCAAGGGTATTGCTTATTTTTTAATTAATTTATCATTATCTTAGAGAAATTTTTCACCTAATAACATCAAATGAAATACAAGAATAAACAAAAAAATTAAAAAATATTTTCACTATTAACGTGTCTATTAATAATAAAGTTCAACACCCAAGAACAATATTAATTAAAATACAATAAAATAATAGTCATGAGCTTCAATAAAGAACTGGTCTCTCTAGTCTTGTACAACTGTTGTAACAAATCTAATATATTGTTTGTAATTCTATTTTCCAGCTTTCTATTCCACTTATTTAGGCTTGAGATTAGATAATTCAGTTTGTATCTTTGTTGCATATATTTGATTGATTCATTAAATAGAAGTGTGGAAGAATTATATTCATCTCTTTCTCTCATAGCACATTGATTAGTATCAATGTTGCAGTTCAAACTCTCTTAAAGCTTACCTTAACCAAACTAAGCATACTGAAACACTCCAAACTCCCAATGCTCAATTTTCCTTAAACAATGTTCTTTGTGTACCTGGCATGGAAAAAAACTCGATTTTCATTTCCAAACTTTGTATTTCTAACAATGTTTCAATTGAATTCTTACCATTTTCTTTTCTTATCATGGACCTTTGAATAAGAGCAACTTTTTTGAAAGGTAAACCAAAAGATGGTGTCTATAAGTGGCCAATATCCTCACCCATCCTTGCCTTTTCTAGTATCAAAACCACTTCATCACAATGACATCACCGATTGGGACACCCTGCTTTCCCTATTTTACAACATGCTCTCTACAAATAACCTAGATTTATGTTTTTCTAGTTCTTTGACTTTTTCTTGTAATGCATGTCACTGCAATAAGAGTCACAAACTATCTTCTTTTTTTCCAACTCTACCATTGTCTCAACTCATCCTTTTAAATATATTTTTTCTAATGTATGGTCCTCCCTAATTCTTTCTTATAATGATTTTAAGTATTATATAATTTTTGTTGATCATTTCACTAAGTATATCTGGTTTTATCCTCTAAAACAAAAATCTAAAATGAAAGACATATTCATTAGATTCAAAGCCATTGTCGAAAAATACTTCAATCAACACATTTTATCTGATAATGGTGGTAAATATATTGATATTTCTAATTTTCTTGCTCTACATGGTATCTCTCATTTTACTACTCCACCCCATACACTCAAATACAATGGCTTCTCTAAAAGGCATCATCTCCATATTGTTTTAACAAGTCTCACACCCTTTTCTCATGCATCCATGCCTTTGAATCATTGGTCTCATTGATGCAACTATATTATTTGATAGTTTCATCCATATTTAACTAGTATTTTTCCTATGTTTTATATATAAAATGTCTTAATATTCTTTTTTATGTTTTGAAGGCATTTTTGGATGAAAGAGGCAAAAATGAGTAAATTAGAGGTAATTGACTGATTTGACCGTCAATCAATGTTTTGTGCAAAGCGGAGCTCTAGAAGTCGAAATAAAATGATTCTAGTGGCATTAAAAATCTATCATCCATACCTTTGTATAAATCTGAGGAAAGAAAAAAAAGAGGAAGAACATGAAATCACAGGCTTCAAAGTCAATTCTTGCAATCTACCAGTGTTGATCTTTGGTCATCCAACTTGAATATCTGGAGCTATAGAAGTCCAATTGATGCAAACTCAATTTTGTTGAATTCCTGATTCAAAGACCTATCAACAATCAAAATTCAATCCAAAAATGTCATATTATGGATATATGATTTTTCAATTATGAAAATTGAATTTTCCCAACTTAAGGGATGACTATTTTGTAATATAAAAACTAGAGTTTGTTTACATATATAAAAGAGAAAAGGAGTGATGGCCAAACCAGAAAAGAGATAAAAAAAATGTTTCTTCCTCCTTCATAAACCAAAAAAATTCATGTTTTGTTCTTTCTTTTTGATTAGTTGTTCAACAAACATGCAAGACTAAACTCTTTCTTGGTTGAAAGGACACGTAAAAACTTATGATTTCAAGAATTGTGATCTATTTTACCTTTTTTTTTAGTTTATATGATGAATATATTTGTTCTCCCATGCTTATTTTTCCTATGATTATTTATTTTAATTGCTAGAGTGGACTCTAAGTTATTATTGTAGACAATCTATTGCTAAGCTTGATATCAAAACTGGATTTGTGATATATGAACTTGTGAAGCAAATGAATTTAGTAATTTTGGCAGATCTATATTATTAATCTTAAAGAGAACATTCAATCAAATCAAATATAAATTATGAATAATTATGTTTTATTGATTAATAAACTTATCTAGTTCTTAAGACTACAATTTAATAAAATTACTAGTGCGGACACTATGATTGTTTGATAGTTAGGGTGAGTTATACGATGTATAACTAACCAATGTTATGAAGAGATAAATATTCAAAATATAAATTGATGTTTCATTTCCATGATCAATTTTGATTTATGTAGGTGAATGTTTACTTGCGACCAAGATTTGATTTCTTGATAAATTTCAATTTTATTTAATTTTCGCTTGATAATTTTTCTATTTTTTTTTGCTTTAGCCTAGACAACTACCAAAACCCCTACCCTCCCCAAATTGCATATCATATAGCATAAAAATATGACTTGAACCTTCCTCGTGGGATCGACCCCTTGCTTGCTCCATACTATCTTGTATGTTGTGTTTGAAGCTAAAGTAATTAATTTGTGCGAACATCATAACCAATTTTTGGCGTCATTGCCAGGGAAGGTAATTTTAGTTGATTCTTGTGCTATTATTTCTATTTGTTGTGATTGTTATTTATTTTTCTGAAAAAAACAAGAGAAACAAATGTTTTGCTTGCGATGACACTATTTAAAACAAATATTTTGGTGGATTTAGGTATTGGCCATTAGTTTCCTGAAAGGAAACAACATTCTGAACAAGACTAAATGCCATAGGACATTAGCCCTAACCTATCACGGCCAGATTCTGCTATTTTCTAGGGATTCTAGGCAGTTTTAGTTTTTAATGTAGGATTTTCATACAATTTTCATTGTTTTCAAGCTCTTGTGTGGTTGGTTTCTTAGGATTTTTCTTGACAATTTATGCCTGTAACCTATTATATTAACCACAGTCAAGTGCAAGTGGATTTTAAAATAGAAAACAGTTTACGCAGGTTACAAAAAAAGCTCGCGTCGACACCATGGTTATTGCACGACAACAAACACTCATGGAGCTTGCTGCTCCTAACATGGAAATCAACCATTGTGCATAAACATCAATAATAATGTCAACTTTGAGCTCAAATTTGGTTTTATACATTTGCTAGCAACATTCAATGGTCTTGCAGGAAAAGATTCTCATACTCATCTCAAAGATTTCCATGTGGTTTCCATTGGCATGAAACCGAATGGAGTTGATGAAGACATGTTAAGTTGAAAGCTTTCTCTTTCTCTTTAAAAGGGAAAGCAAAGACATGGTTTTTCTCTATTTTCCTAGGTTTTATTGGAACTTGGAATGCCATGAAGAAGATTTTCCTTGTAAAGTATTTCCCAACATCTCGAGTTGCCGACATAAGAAAAGAAATGTGTGGGATTTTGCAATCTCATGGAGAGACACTCTCTAAATATTGGGAATGATTTGAACAACTATGCATTCAATGCCCTCATTATCAAATACCCGATTAGTTGCCCATTCAATATTTCTATGAAGGATTGATGTCTACTTATCGTAGTACAATTGATGCTTCTAGTGGAGGGGCACTAGTAGATAAGACATTCAAGGTTGCACGACAATTGATCTCAAACATGACAACCAACTCAAAACAATTTGGCACCCGTGGAGACTTCTTAAGCAAACGAGTAAATAAGCTAAATATTTCTAAATTTTAGAATAAAGTTAATGATCTTACTTCTCTTGTTCGTTCTTTGTCTTGTGGAAATCTATAACAGGTGAAAGTTTGTAACATATGCTCCTTATAAGGACATGCTTCAGTTATGTTCCCAATAATGCAAGAAGATTACATTGAACAAGCTAACGCATACATAAAACAAAAGTGCTTACTGGGAGGCAACCCAACAAAAAAAATTCAGATTTACTTTCTTTTTCCTTATCATTTATTTTTTTCGTTTTACTTTATTTTTATCATTCTCTTATATTCTTTTTTATTTATTTCAACATTTAGGACAATATTGTGTTTTAAGTGTAGGGGTATTGGGAGAATGTTGATTTCTTATTTTGGTTTTCTTTGTTGTTCTCCAAAAACAAAAATAAATTCTATGTTCAGTCATTTGAACTCCCATTGGTATATGAGAATATGAGTATTATGTATGATAATTAAGTGGCATAGATTGTCGTACCCTCCGAGAGCGCAACGACCCTCCCCGTGAGCAGGGGATTCATGTCAAGGTTTCATCTTTATTTTTTATGGAAAGAGAGTCGCCACCTAGTATTATGGTTACTAGGAAACCTAAACTGGTCTTTCAGAGATTCTAAGGCAAGGGACTGGTTGCGTAAAGGGAAGGTTTTAGCATCCCTAATATGCCCTACCTAAGATAAAGTGCTTGGTGTTTCGGTTTGTCTTATGATTGCTATATTATTAATCTTTCAAAAATATATTGGTTAAATGATGATGATGTATTATTCCCGTAAAAATATTTTGGATATTTACCACTTAAAGGTTTTTTTATCCAAATATCAACAGTGAATAATAACGAATTATTCCCTCCAATATTTTGGATATTAACCCTTTTAGGATTTATTTATTCCAACACCAACAGTGAATAATAACGAATTATCCCGGCCAATATTTTGGATATTAACCTTTTAGGATTTATTTATCTAATTATCAACAGTGAATGATAACGAATTATCCCCGTTAATATTTTGAATACTAACCCCTTTAAGATTTATTTATCCAAATACCAACAGTGAATAATAACGAATTATTCCCGCTCATATTTTGGATATTAACCCTTTTAAGATTTATTTATTCAAATATCAACAATGAATAATAATGAATTATCCCTGTCAATATTTTGGATATTAACCCTTTTTGCATTTATTTATCCAAATATCAACAGTGAATAATATGAATCATCAAAAATAAGATTTTGATATTTTTGGAATATTGGCCAATACCCTTTGGATTTCGCAAACATGTTGTAAAATTCAAAAATGCAAGAAAACAATTTTTTTCTTCCAAAATGCATGCTAAAACACATTTTTTCTTCAAACTCCGAGATTTTTTTTAACAGAAATATTTTTTTATGCAAATTTAATATTTTTATTTTTTCTTAATAGGCTGGCTGTCCGTCCCCTAGTGGGCCTAACGGCCCAGCCAGCCCACTGTTATGTGGCATGGGCGGCACGGAGGAGTGAATTAATTCACTCCCCCGTGCATGAAAATGACAATCAATAGTAAATGAGTGGATTTTCGAGTATGATGAACGGCGAACCTGTTAATACCATTGGGTAGAGGAGATCGAGGTGGTTCTTCCGATCATGGTAGCGTCTTAAATGGTGTCCTGTGGTGGTTAGAGTGGGCATCGAAAGGGGCTGCCTTGGCTGCTGCTGCTGTCGTTTGTTGCTGCTTCTTCGCCGAAGTTGGTTGTCATTGCTGGAGGTGGAGCTGCTGGCGATGACGGGAGGCTGCCGATGGTGATAAGAGTGAAGCCGGTGGTCGGAGATGGTGGCCGGAGTTGCTGACTGAGAGGGAAAGAGAGAGGCTTCTAGTTTTATAGAGGGATAGAGTCGACTTGAGAGAGAGAGAGAGAGTAACTGCAGCGTGGGGAAAAAGATTATATGTTTTTTTACGTAAATTTCCTTTCCTACTTGCTCTCCTCTGTATCTTTTATTTTCACGTGATCTTCCCCCCTGATTCTCTGCTTTTTTCCTCTCTCTATTCTCCGTTCTTTTTTTTTTCTGTGTCTCTGCATACAAGTATTTATAGCAGGGAAGGCAACCCTTCGGCTGCCTATGGCGTGCACTAAAGGGCTGCTGCCTTTGCATTGCCCAGTAGTGGGTATTGCTGTAGTGGGCGTGCCTGGCACTGTTCCGGTAACTACAAAGTGCAGGCACGCCTGCAAGCGTAGATGATTTGGGAAAAAATACAATTTGGTCCCTCGATTTACAATTGCTCTAATTGCACCTCCAATTGGATTTAAACTTATGATTTTATGCAATTATATCCCGTTAAAATTTTGAGAGCAACCTTAGCTTTGCACGCCTTTTTTATTCTGGTCCTTGGTTTCTGATTTGCACAATTTAAACCTCAATTGACCATTAGACTCTCAATTTGGCCCCCGATTTCGCATAATTGGGCTTGAAAAATTCAATTCAATCTCCAAAAATTCCAATCTTCTCAAATCGAAACCGTATTAACTGAAGAACTTGATTTCTCATCGACTAAGCCCTTAATAAAATTAATTTGACCAATTTAAAGTACAATTAAGTCCTTGCACTTAATTAAACCCTTCAATTGGACCCTAAATTAATTCTCAAATATAATTACAATTTTAATTGGCCAACGATTAAATCGAATTGACCCATAAAAATATAATTATATCTTTCGACTTAATTTTTAACGCAGATTTATACGATAATAAATTATTTTAGCCTTGAATCTGTGTTTTCCTTCATTTCTGGGCACAAAAGAGGTATGGTCGAACTCTCGAAAATGTCCAAAATTTTCACCTTGATTTTCCTATCGACACCAGCGTCTTTTATTTTGTTTTATTTTTATTTTTAGGTAGACTTGGGGAATGACCCAAAATTGGGTTATGACATAGATGAATATATAAATTGAATGAATGAGTGTGCATGCAAGTTTTAATGTTTAATTGGTTTAGGGAATGACTCTGAAAATATGCCATGTTGACTTTATAGTGTTATACCAATGTAAGCTTTTGAGCCTTCAAAATTATATTCTTTAATTGTGTATTCTTTCAATGATCCGTATCTCTAGAACTTCCTTCATATATTGTTGAGATTACATTTGCATTACATATATACATGAAGATGATAAAGGTATTAGAAATTATAACCACTTGAACCAAAAGCCAACCTAAAGTATATTATCCTTAGTGAGCTCCTTTTGAGCTTGTTGATCTTTTCTTTACTATATCCATGTATAAGCCTTAACATTTTATATGTTTTCCTTTTTCCCTGGCCAAGGATTACTAAAGCATATACTTGTGACATCTCATGGAATTATGGTTGGAAATTATGTATAAAGAAAGAAGAAATGATGCTTGATGAAAAAATAGGCAAAATTGCCAAAGGTGAAAAAAATGAAAAAGAAAAAAGAGAAAAAAGTGTTCCTTTATGTTCGTAAGATTTTATGTTGAAAGAGCTTGAAATCAAAAGAAGTTAAGCATTGGTAATTAAAGATGGAAATTCTATGTGCTTTGATGACATATCTTGTTTGAAATATCACTTTTCAGAATACTCTAGTTTCTTTGGTTTAAACCTTTTCTTTTACTTTCTTTTACCTCACCTTAACTGTCATAACCTATTTCTGGGCTATTCCCCAAAATTTACCCAAAATAAAATAAAAAGGGGTCGACGTTGGTAAAAAAAATCAAGGTGGAACTTTTGGACGGATTTGAGAGCCTAATCGTATCTCTATTGTACCAAAAAATGAAGGAAAATACAGATTCAAGACTTAAATAATTTATTATTGGATAAATCTGGTAAACAATTAAGACATCTTAAAGTATAATTATATTTAGGATTTAATTTAGGGTCCAATTGAAAGATTTAATTAAGTGAAAGGACTTAATTATACTTAAAATTGGTTGAATTAATTTTATTAAGGGTTTAATTGATGAAAAATCAAGTTTGGGAGCTTAATTCAGGTTTAATTGAGAAGATTGAAACTTTCAGACACCAAATTTGATTTTGACCAAGTTAATTGGATGAATCGGGGGTGAAATTGAAGAAAATAGAGAGTTTAAAGCCAGGACCAAAGTAAAAAAGGTACGTAAAGTTAAGGCTGCTGTTGAAATTTTAACGGGAATACAATTGCACAAATATAAAGGTTTAAAGCCAATTAGGAGCACAATTAGAACAATTACGAATTGAGGGATCAAAGTGTATTTGGACCTTCTCCCAAGTTCTGATGATGTGACTGCACTGTTCAGTGACCTAATGGCGATCACATCAAAGTGAATTGAATTTCTTCTATAATGGCAATCACATCGTGCCTCAATCATTTCTATAAACCCCTATACCATCTTCACGTGAGGCGGTCACTGGGTAGTTCATAGACCTTTGAGACTAGGTAGAAAGCTTCCCCTTATGTAATAACCTTGAACTTGTCATTAGCTCCCCGATAATTCACACCTGATGTGTATGTACATACATTTGCATCCACATGAATCCATCACAGTACATAACATATCATCAATAGGTTGAAACATAAATCCCTGAAGAGTTTCTACCCATAAAGTCCACACAAAGAATATGGACAACTAAGAACATTGCTCGCCATGATGTTCACTTCCAAGAAGAAGTGGATTCTCTAAAAGCTAGTGTGGCTTGTCTTACTAGCTTACTCGAGCAAACATTGAAAAATGCTTCTGGAAAAGGTCCTTCAACTACACCTGCAAAAATTGCTCAAATACAAGTAATGAACCACCCTGAAGAGGTGCTAGGAGAAAGGGTCTAGGATCCTGAACAAAATCCATTTTTTGTACACTCAGCAACTCCAGCACCTGTTCAACCCCAGTGGTTATAGAAACATTTATTAATAAGTCCCACCAGACAAAGTCATTGGAGGGTATCTACCAAGATAAGATGGTGATATTAGAAGTAACAATAAGCGTCATTGAAGGGTTAAACTTATATGACCTAGTACAACTTGCAGAAATGTGTCTAGTCCCGAATGTTGTAAGACCAAAGAAGTTTCATGTTCTTGAATTTATGAAATACACTGGGACACAATGCCCCATTCCTCTCCTAAAATCATACTGTACAAAATGGACCAAGACAGTTTGAGTGGGGCAACATGAAATTGGTACATGAGACTAGACAGCACCAAGATCCGTAGCTGGAAAGATCTTGTAGATGCTTTCATCAATCAATAAAAGTACAACATGGACATTGCTCCTGACAGAATAAGTTTGTCCAACCTTGATGTCCCACATCGCCGCATAGTGTCCTAGGAGGGAATTTGATGCAAACCTCGTGATCACGCAACCCATAACCAGGAATGAGATCTGATCCTGGAAAGCCAAAATAGGTCTGATAGGAGTGTGACATAATGGAAACCTGTCCCAAGGCACCATCACTATTGGAATGAGTAGAATGACACCATGAAGCCAGTTAATCTTCGATAAGTCGATTTCAGTTCGTTCAAGAACTAAAGAATGCACAAATCACTCTCACACATAAAACTAAAAAGTTCAGAATTCATATTCATCAATGGCTGCCAAAATTTAGATAACATGAGTTTAAATAGTTCTTAAAAAGTAACCCTAATGGACCCTTTATGTGGACTTAAAAGAGGTTCACTCAAAACTGAACCAAAACCCTAAGTTGGAAAGCCCATGACTTAATTCGAAGAAGCCTTGGATCCTAGCCGCAAACAAAGTATTAAATAAGCCCAAACAAGTCTTGGACTGTAGCTAACAAAATTAAATAAAGCCCATAAGTCTTATTTATAGCCTTCCATCCAGCCTCTTAATCCTAGAAACAAACGGAAAAGGTACTCACCCATGTTGTTTCCAAGTTGTAGTAGGATTCATTTGTCTTCTTTGTTGTCCTCACTTCATGGCCCAAAAAAAGGTTGTATTGGACCCCTCCTGCACATGGATAAGATGTAATAGGTTCTCCTCTTGATACTCCAACGATCCTTGCAATTTTGACTTGGTTGAAACCTTCAAAACCACAAATCAAGCCCCTGAACATGTAATGGGTCCTTGCTGGTGTTTCTGGGCCGATTCGCATCAGAATCTTGTCGGTTTTGAGGATCACCACCTAGTTATTGAGGGTCCATAGGAAAACCCAATTTGTACTGGTCTAATTAGAGATTCAAAGATACAACACTAGTTACATAAAGGGAAGGGTATTAGCACCCCTAGTACACCTTACCTAAGGTAAACTACATTGTGTATCTTGATGTGATTTTAAAGGTTTTGATGGGTAATATGTATTCATGTGAATAAATCTAGCTTTTGAAATTTTATTATGGACTTGTGTACCAAAATAAAATATTACAAATGAAAATCATCTATTCTGGAAAGCAAATGAATTTTTGTGTATTGTAAAAAATATTCCGATTACAAATTGATTCACCGCTCAAAACCACGAATCAAGCCCCTGAACATGTAATGGGTCCTTACTGGTGTTTCTGAGCCAGTTCGCATCATCCCCTCTCTCCTCAAAAGGATTTGACCTCGAATCAAAATCGTTATGTTGTTGATGGCTCGATAATCAACACATATCGTCTATGTTCCATCCTTCTTAGGCATGAGTAGCACGAGTACAGCACACGGGCATATACTCTCACGAATATATCCCTTATCTATTAGCTCATAAACTTGGCTTTGAAGCTCCATCGTCTCCTCTAGATTGCTTCTATAGGCTAGTCGGTTAGGAATTGAAGCTCCGGGTACGAAATCAATCTGATGCTCTATCCCCTGCAATGGTGGTAATCCACTTGGAGTATCATCGGAGAACAAATCATCAAACTCCTGCAACAAAGAAATAGCAACACTAGACACCATATGATCAAGATCATCAGTATTAAAGTAAGCCTCTTTGTACACAAGTAAAATCATCGGCTTGTTTGTGAAATATGTAGATTTGACGTCACCCTCTCTAGCATAAAAATTAGGTTGTTTCTTTAGTTTTTCCGCTCAATTCTCATCACTCTTCCTGACTTTCTTCTCTCCTCTTGTCTTACCTCCACTCTTGGCTAGATTGATTTGGGTGTTTTTGAGTTGTGGTTGAATGGTCTGATTTGTTTGTATTTGGATGACTGTCTAAATGGGTTGTAGTCGTTTGGGTTCTGGCCGAATCTGTTGTCTTTTCTCCCTTTGATCCTCACCTTGATTTTCTCTCCCCATTGCCTCATGCTCACGTTTTAGCTTTATTTGATCATCATACACCTGTTTAGGTGTAAGAAGTACAAGAGTGATGGTTTTACCATCTTTTACAATGGTATACCTATTTCTAACCCCATCATTAATTGCCTTCCTATCATATTACCATGTCTCCCTAACAAGATGTGGCTTGCTTGCATTGGTACAACGTCGCATAGAACTTTGTCAACATATTTCCCAATCGAGAATGGAACCACACCATGTTTCACTTCACCACTATCATTCAGCCATTGCAATCTATATGGTTTAGCATGCTTAACAGTACTCAAATTCAATTTACTAATAAGGGTGGTACTCCAAATTGAAGATTAACACAACTTCCACTATCTATAATTAAACCACACACCTTGCTTTGTATGTAACAACATGTATGGAAGATGTTCTCACTTGGTTAATTAGATTCATC
Organism: Salix arbutifolia; assembly: GCA_025169955.1. Taxonomy (NCBI): domain Eukaryota; kingdom Viridiplantae; phylum Streptophyta; class Magnoliopsida; order Malpighiales; family Salicaceae; genus Salix; species Salix arbutifolia. Next base: position 5,636,784 of record CM045916.1, on the reverse strand, counting down.
TTCTTTGACCTGAACTTGAAGTGTGCGTCTCATAACCAAGGACTTCACAACCGGTAATGCTAACTCATCCCCATCACTATCCTTCAATGGTGGCATGCCTTCACAATAACATTTGTCTCATTCAGATTCCATATCACCATCTTAGTCATCTTCACCCACATATGTGTTTTCATCAACAAACTCTTCAAAATCAGATTTGGTATTTTGTACGGCTTTATGGATCGTATTTCCTCTGCGATTAGCCCCAATATTTTGTTTCTTTATCGCTTTCACATCATCTCTCAGATCCATGTTCATCCTAGACAACAACTCGAGTTGCTGACCTTAGGCTAGCAATTAGAAAGCAACGTCAGCGTTTGTGCCGCTGATTCGTTGTTTTCATACATCCTTTGAATCTGTAAAATTTGGTTAGTCTCATAAAATATATCCTCACCTCTCGTGTATCACACAAAAAATCAAGGTTTTTTCACTCTAATAAGACTACGCCTTTTACCTCAGAACTTGCTTTCCTTTGGTTCTTTAGGAACTAAAATCAACAAATCAAAGTCAGTAGTCTTTGTAGCGCACTCTAATTATGATTTTCAAACTCAAGAAGCAATAAAAATACTAAAAACAAAGCAAGACAAAACTACAATTATAATTTCGCGAGTAGCAATGCAAATTCGTACGAATTGTGGACGATATGAAGACACGAAATAAAACAGAAGCAAATACTAGCAAAAAAATTACTTGACTCCTAGATAACCTAAAATAGAATAAAAACAAAGAATTTGACAAAACTAAACTGTAAAGATCACGTTTTGAGACTGGACAAGAATCTAATCTTTTACGCAATTTTTACGTAACAAAATTTAAACCCAGAGTACATGACGTCAAAAATAACCTCAAATTCAATATTTAGTATTATAATACTAAACAAACATCAAAACTCAATTTATAGGTCGTTTTCTTACTCCTAGGTACCCAACCCCTTGTGTGATCCGTTTGCGGCAAAATTGAACCTCCAATTGAAAGCTCTAGTATACGATATCCAAATAAGTCCAAATTTAATATATGGTGCGATATCAATGCCATGGTTAGGAAAAGCTCTCAATCAAATCTGCGGGTAGAGAGAGAAGCTTTGGCTTCTATCCTCCCTCAACCTGGCTGGCTGCAACCTCTTCGCTGGAGATGCCTTCCTTCAGATAGATACTGCTTTCCCCTCCTTGACATATGGGTTCACCCTTTTGGTTGTTGCTCTCCATCACAGCTCCAACAACCCTATGTTCAGGAAACGACATATTCGACATGAAGGTCCCATAACGAGAGAAAGAGAGGAGAGAGAAGCCCAATTATAATGAAGGTAGTTCGCCCTCCGACGAATCTATTTTCCTCTCATTGTGCAACACTGACATCTCCTCTACTTAGATCTATTGGCTACCCTTCCCCCTTGAAGTTTGCACTTCTTATTCCCTTGGGTTTGACTCCATGGTTGCGGCTCTGTAGCAGTTCCATGGAGCAGATTCGGTTGTAGGACTAGATCTGCAGTCATAGGGTTGGTATGACCTTCACGACTCTTTAATTCAAGCTCCTCTCCTACCAGCCTTGCAGCGATGCTGCATAGTTGTGAGTCACGACATCACCCTTTGGTGTGAGATATATCCCTTTTGGGTCTCTAGAGATGTCATCCCTGGTTGTAGTGAGAGAGAGAAAGTTTCAATATATGTCAGCACTTCTCTCATTGATCTCATTGTTCTTCTCATCCTAGTGTGATTTGTGATTGCCCATATCGATGTGAGGTCTCTCCAGTCTGCCCATTGGCTATGGTGATTGAGCTTCCACCAAGTATTATAATGAATTTAGGGTTTTTTTGTTTGCCTGAGCTCCCACTTCCTCTAGGGTCTATTCCTATGTCTATTGTTTCCCTGTGGTAGCACCATGGAGTCCCCAGGAATCCTTTTGATTTCAGGGGCTATGTTTTACTAGAAATGTTGCTCTGTTACTGCATTCCCATTAAGTTTTGCTGCTTCGGCAATTGTGATTTGGAATGGTAGTTTTCCACCATTGTTGCTCCTTTCCTTTTTTTTCTTGGAGGAGTCTCTCCCTGGCGATGGACTGTGTTGCACTGACATAAGCTGTTTCCTAATAGCCTGCTTTGTGTGCTAGTTTTGTTGGGCAATTCAGTTGCCACTCAATGCTAAGTTGGTTGCGTGCTCAAAGGAAGTTGTCCCACTATTGATCGTGTAATGCTGGTTATGGTGCTAATGGTTTGTTTCCAACTAGGAGTGCTCGGCCAATCAGGGAACGCTGATTATCGGTCGTTGATGAGTTGAATAGGTTGTTGTCGGTTCAACTATGAAAAAAATTGTTTATTGGTTGTCGGACTAGAGTATGCTCTTTGGTTCAGGTTAGATGCCTTGTTTCTATTTGTTTAACTTGCTCTCGTGAGCCTATTCCCGTCAACAAAATTGTTATGTATATTTTGTTTTACTTGGTCTTGGGAGCCTGTTCCCTTTCACTTGCTTGTTTGTACATGTTTGTATCTTCTGACTTGTTGGTTTTCCAACTAGGTTTCAATTTTTTTTTATCTATAAAATTACTTACATTTGATAAAAAAAAAACAACAAAAACAACACAAAATCAATTGATTCTCCTCTTCTTCAGATCTCGGGTCTTTTCTTCTTCTCATTTGATTTTTTTTCAAATGGCAATGGGACTGCCCACGGTGGGGGATGATGTCGTTTATGGAAGCTGGGTGAGAGGGAGAGGCTGCCCTCAGCAGCGATACCATCTTCACCTCAGCACCGACGACCTCTCCCTTCAACATAACCAAAACGAGCAACAACAAAGCGACACAGCAACAACCAACCCACAACCAATAATAGTTAGCCCTCGCCTCCCTCGCTAGTGTGCAAGTTTTCTGTCCTCGATCACCAACTTCATCTCCTTCCACAACAACAATAGTCTCTCTATGACCTCTAGTAGCGACAACAAGTCTTTGGTGACAGAGCATCATCTCTCTCTTTCTCCCTTCTCCATTGTAGCAGGTTCCAACACCTCTCCCGGCCATAAGACTGACGTCACAACCACCAGCAAAACCAACTCGGCCTCCTTTACCTGGTTGTAGTAACAGGTACGTCGATCGTCTCCCTCCGTCTACCCCAACTTTACTGTTCACCTAATACGTGAACAGTGCAGAGTGAATTAATTCACTCTACACAAGTTTTCTTTTCTTTTCTCGAGTCAGACCTCTTCTTAGCCCAACTAGTTTGCTGGGTTAGGTCTAGCCCAAGTCCAATAGAGTTGGGGCCTTTTGGCCTAGTTTGGCTAGGCCAATACATTTATTTGGGTCAAACCAAATAAAAATCGCATTTAAAAAAAAAACAAAAAAAGTTTTTGTTTTTAAGCATGCGACTGAATTCCAAAGTTTTTCTAAGAATATTTTCTATAAAAAAATATATAACATCTTTTTCATGTTTTGAAATGAAAATTGTATATCGTAACCGGTTTACGATATACATAGGAAGTTGGCTATAATATAAAAAATAATTAACAATTATTTTGTTTTAGCTATTGGGTTGTAACATTACATTATAAAGTACATCCACAGATAGTAAATAAAAAGGTTCTAAATGCAGTGTATTTTTTTCAAAATTTAGAATGGTTAGGTTTTCGACTCCCAATGAGGTAGAGACTCTCTCACGAAGAGAGATCTACTTCAAGCCTTACAAGAGACCAACGAATAAAATTCGATATGTATCTCAAGTTATGACCAAAAGATTAAGGAAAGGTCAAACTGTTTTAATCTAGTCTTCTTCACCCAATCCTTGCATAATGATCTTGGTTCCACCAACAAGCCCCTCTTGAAGTCCTCCTTAGCCCTAAGCCTAGTAACTAGACCAACTAGAACCTTCAATGAATCATTTGATGGTTGGATCACATCACTTACATTATAAGACACAAATCTAATACAGAATACCTTATTTTCTCTAAAATCTATGGAAAAAACAATTTTTATTTAAAAAATATAAAAAAAATATTCTATTTTCGCGCTTCAACCAAATCCTAAAAGTTTTCCAAGTATATTTTCATAAAATGCATTTTCTCATTATTTAAAATGAAAAATAGATATTGTAACAAGTTTATAATTATTTATTAGTGTTTAACCAAAATATAAAAAATCCTTCACCAGTCATTTTATTTACTTTACATTTAAAGTTTTACGATTTAACTATAGACTTTAATATTTAGAGTTGTAAAACTACACCATAAAGTATACCTTCAAGTATTAAAGATACAAAAAATAAAGACAATGCTAAAATTGGGTTTTAGAATGGTTAGGTTTTGACCCAATAAGATATAAATTCCCCTATTAAAGAAGATCTGCCTTTTAGGTTTAGATGAGACCAACAAATAGAAAAAAAAACATTCAAATAACAATACAATTTATTTTAGATAGGGTGCATTGAGGTTTATAAAAATTGCTCGTGCTAGATTTTGTTTTTAAAAAAAGTTAATAGCTTGAAAGTAACGGTTAAAAAATGTTGCGGGAACTCATGGTGTGGATCTCTTGGCTAGTTTAAAAAGACGCTCAAGGGTAAGGGTTTAGATGAACCGTAACTTTAAAAACTATTTTTTTTATTATTGCTTAAAACTGTATTTTATTTTGAATTACGGTGAAAAAAAATGGCTTTAAAGAAACTAAAATTTATTTTTTTCAAACTCCAATCACAAATGCTGCTGCAATATCAAATACACTAAATCTTCATTCAATGATGTATTATTTTTAAATTGAGAATTAATCATTTATTCTGTCCATTTCTGTCTAAAATTAAATTCTATTTTATTTATGATTTCCTAACTTGCCGCAATAATTTTCTAATCATTTAGATCTATATCATTGAATTAATATTCTATTTGTTTTACCAAAACTAAATTTATATTGCAGTTTCCAAAATATAATAAGATAAATAAAGGCCACAAAACAAATATTAGTCTCATAATCATAACCACCGAAGCAAATGATTGTAACAAAACAAGGATACCATAACATTAAGCAGGCAGAAAGCCTAGAAAAGACAAGCTAAAAAGAACGATGATGGGTGGTATAATGGCTGGAGGCATTCGGATTGCACCATTTTCCTTATTGGGTTGATATGGTGGGGTGGTGTCATTTGCGGGCGGAGGTGGGGTTTCTAGCTCCAAGACTTTGATGATCATCTTCTGCCCTCGCTCACAATGCCCTGCAACTCCACTGATGAAATAGAACAAACCAGGCCTGTCCAACTTGAAAACAGAGTCCCCATCGTTGGAGAAAAATAAGGGATGAGCAGATCGGCATTTTTGGTACTCTTCCTCAGTCACTACCAAAACCGAGTCTTTGTTGTACTTGAATTCTGAAATATTCATAATTAAGCAGAAACCACATCTCTTTATTAGCATTGCTCTTAACACCATATTAAGAAAGAGAGAATGAAAAAGAAAAGGTACTTACGAACAGTGTCGTCAACTTTAAACCTATTTTTGGAGGCCCATTCAATGTACATTTGGCTATCTTTCTTAGGAATAGTCCAGCCATCCTCACCTCCTACTAGAAACTCAGTGGAAATAACGAAGTTGAACTGGAAAATGGAGGAAAAGATAATCAAGAAGAGGAAGACTTTGCATGAACCAGTGAAGAGATCAGATGCCATTTTTGAGGTGTTTTTTTTTGTTGAGAGAAAAGTAGTGCAATTTAAAAGGTAATTAGTGAAGTTTAGGTCTGTTATATATATATATATATACAGAGAAAGAGAGATCGAATTTAGAGGATTATGAGGAGCAATTCGTGTTGAATATTCGGTTGTGGGCTGGCTTGATTTTCTCTTTGACTTGGTCATGTGCATATATCTGTTTTTCAAATACGGCTTTTTCTTCAGAATTGTTGAGTAAATTCAGGTTAAAGGATATTTAATTATTGACCTGTTGTGCCAGTAATCTGTTCTATTTATTCCAAATGTAAATTGTTTGTTTCACTCACAACTTGTTATAACTGCATAAAACTTTTAGCCAAAGAGAAAGGAAAGGATTACCTTTTTATTCTAAAAATGTAGGATTGATACTTGTGCACAAGTTTAATTGGCATTCACGAATCACGACCGCATCGAGCCACAAAATTTTAGTTTCCGATTGAGTTCACCTGAACCTGTTTATACTATCCATTAATATTGATGTTGAATATTTGATACACACACAACTTTAACTAGATGAATCGATAATGTTTACCCATGTTTTCCAAGTTCATATATCATTTTTTTTAGTTTTGTGTACTGTTTATGTTTATTTGCTAGAAAGTAATTTTTATGAAAATAAATTTCAAAAATATAAATTGCTTTTTATCTCTCAAAAATCTCAATTTCATTACACATTTTCCGTTAACTTTTCATGTATTTACTTTATCTACCAAGTCTATAAATTGGAAAAGAATGTTAACGCTACCTTGTCTTTACTACGTCTAGTCCTGAATGAAAGGTTAAGTCCTACAACGGGTATTCAGTCAATAGACAAGTGTTTCATACTTAAAAATATGGGTAGGGTAAAAGACCATATAATAATGGGGTTTACGTTAAGGGATCTACTTCCAACAAGTTTGAAGTTAACTACTACAAAAAGTTATAACGGATCATTGAATTGCAATATCATGGTAAGCAGAATAGAGTATTTTTACTCAAATGTTATTGGTATGATATCACTGACAAAGGAGTTAGAGTAGATCCCCATAAAAATTAATTCAAAGGTTGACTCCATAACATCGACTGTCGCACTCTTCGCGAGATCGCGACGTCACGGCGACCCTCCCCAGGTGCGGGGATTCCTGTCGCTTTTTCTATTTTGAAAAAGGAATCACTACCAGATTATGGTTACTGGGAAACATAACTGGTTTTTTAGAGTCTCTAAGATAAGAGACTAGTTACGTAAAAGGAAGGTTTTATCACCCCTATTACACCCTACTTAAGGTAAGTTGCTTAGTGTTTTCGGTTCACCTTATGATTGTTATGGTACTGGTGTTTATCTAATTAATATTCCTAGATATGATGAATAGAGTTGGGTTCAAAGTCTAAAAAATACACTAGATATGTCTATAGAGTGCTAAGGAGAACGAATGCAAATCTCTTGAAATCTACGTTTGATAAATTTGCAGCCTATGCATTAAGAGACACTTAGGATAGAAATCTAAAGAGATTCAACGTACTCATTTTTCCCTTCAGTATTTCAAGTATTCGCGACTCATAAATCGCAAGAAAAAGTAACAAAAATTTAGAAATCTAAGGAAATTCAAAACAATTTAAAAGCCTATTTTTTGCCTTAGTGTTTCATGCTTTCATGACTCGTAAACCGTAGAGTCAAATATCAAAATGTCCCCAATTATAATCAAGGCTCTTTCAAAGATGGTTGATTAAATAAATAATATTGACATATAAATCCTAGAAAAGTATTTTGGTTATTTATCGCTCGGGGTTTCTTTACCCAAAAATTAATAGTGAATAATAATGAATTATCCCCAATAATATTTTGGATATTAACCCTTTTGAGATTTCTTTAACCAAATATTACTAGTGAATAATATATGAATCCCCCTAAAATAAGATTTTTTTATTTTTGGAATATTGGCCAACACCCTTTGGAATTTACAAACATGTTGTAAAATCCAAAAATACAAGAAAATAATTTTTGTATTTATGAAATCCATGCTAAAACATATTTTCTTTTAAACTTTGAATATTTGTTTTATTAAAAAAAATATTCAAGATATGTTAGGGTATTGGTCATATGCATGAAAACATTTTATATATATATATATATACACTATTATGGTGAAGAGAGGTTGTCTAATGAATGCAATGGATAATGTTGCAGGTGGTGATGATGATTGATGTTGTAGTTAATGATGTTGGTTGTGGTCTCTGGCAAGGAGAGTGGCGGTTAACCTGATGGGTTTTGTAAAAAGGGGATTGGAGACAAAAAAGAAAGCTAGGTTCAGTGCTACTTCTTGGTGATAGTGGTTATTATTAGTTTTGGTTTGTTCAGTTATAGAGGATGGTGGTGAGGTAGATTGGTAGTGGTGAATGGGGAGGTGTGTTGTAATGTCGCGGTCACATGAATTAATTATCCTGGTTAAAAATACAACACATAAGATAGTATAGAGCAGGAAAGGGATTGATCTCACATGGAAGGTTCAAGTTAGATTTTTATGCTAAATGATATGCAATTTGAGGGGGGTTGGAATTTGTCTAGGCTAAAGCAAAAGAAAGCAGAAAACTATGCAAAAAATTAAATAAAACCAAAATTTATCAAGGAAGCAAATTGTGGTCGCAAGTAAACATTCACCTACAGAAATCATAAATGGTCATGGAAACAAAACATCAATTTATGTTATGAATATGTATTTCTTCTTAACATTGGTTAGTTAACGGATCTACCGTATAACTTACCTAACCATCAAATAACCATTGTGTATGCACTAGTAATTTAATTCAATGGCAACCTTAACAACTAGATAAGTTGATTAATTAAGAAAACATAATTATGCACAGTCTATGTTTGATTTGATTGAATGTTCTCCCCAAGATTTAGAGCATAGATCCACCATAATTATTAAACTCAGTTGCTTCACAATTTCATATACCATAACTTCGATTTTGATATCAAACTTAGCAATAGATTGTCTACAATAATAACTTAGAGTCCACTCTAGAAATTAAAATAAATAATCATAGGAAAAATATACATGAGAGAACAAATATATTCATCATATAAATTGAAAAGAAAAGTTAAAATAGATCTCACAATTCTTAAAATCCAAAAGTTTTTGTGTCCTTACAACCAAGAGAAATAGTCTGGCTTTGCATGTTTGTCGAACAACTAATCAAACAGAAAGAAGGAAACATGATTTTAGATGTGTGAAGCAGAAAGGGAAATTTTATCTCTGAATCTAGCCCTCTCCTATTTTTTTTCTCTTTCTATTTATATGCTAAGAAACCTTAGTCTTTATTTTACAAAATAGTCCTCTTTTTAAGTTGATAGTTTATATTTAAGTACTTTAATAACTATTTTTCTAAAAAAAAGAAATAGCCCTGCATGAAATCTTCAAGATTTGACTTAGATTAGTTAAATTGTTGAAATAAAAACTTGAATGTCACTTTAGATGCTTCAAAATACAATTTGGACTCGTTTCTTCATGAAACCTATTTGGTGGGAGAATTCAATTGTCATCTTTTAAACATCATATATCCATCATATGACATTGTTTTAGACTAAAGGTTTTAGTGTTGATAGGTATTTAAGTCATGAATCCATCAAAATTGAGTTTGCATAAATTGAAATTTTGTAGCTCCAGCTATTCAAGTTGGAATAGCCAAAGGTCAACATTGGCAAATTGAAAGATTTGACTTTGAAGGCTAATATTTGCATGTTCCTCATTTTATTTTCTTGCCTTATATTTCCAGAAAGTTATGGATGTTAGTTTTTTAATATCATTTAAATCACTTTATTTTTCCCTTTAGAGCTCATGCTCTACACAAAACATTGATTGATGGTCAAATCTGTCAATTACCTCCAATTTACTCCTTTTTGCATCTTTAATCCAAAAGTGCATTCAAACATAAAACAAAGAATATCAAGGCATTTTATATATATAAAATATACAAAAAATACTTGGGTGATTATAGGTCGACGACTGGTTTTCTCTAGAAAACAAGATATAAGGTTGTTAGGTATTGTTTTGTGAGAGAGAATACGTGGGGAGATGGAAATAGTTTTTTTTGGTATTTTATTGTTTTTATTTTTTTTAATAATGGCCCTCCTTTTTTGTGTGGTACAATCACTTATTTATAAGTGATTGTCAAATTGTCATTTTCCTCTCATTTCTATGATGCACAAGTAACAAAAAATCACTATGGTCCCTCATTTTTTTCTTTGCACTTTTGTTCCCCTTATTCCATTTTTTTTATTTTTTGCTGAAAAATTTAACATTAACATTGACTTAAAAATCTCAATGTTTTTCAAATGAGCATGTTGAAAAGACCGAATGGGTTGAAAACAAATTTTTTAATTTTATATTCTCTTTATATATATATATAAATTATGTAAATAAATAAAAAAATATTTTTTGTTATTTTTCAATATTTTAGGAGTTTTTTTTTATAAAAAAAATGGATAAAAAATCAGGTTACAAAAAACATTATTATAGAAGAACAACATTTATCCTCAATAATAAACTTTATTACATTTAATACTAAATCAAATGTCATAAAATACTAGAACAAAAATAACAATTATAAAGTTCTAGAATCAACCCATTAAGGAAAACAAAATAACTACTTCCTACCAGGCTTATTAATTTCGTTCCGCCCGGAATGGCCGGAACGTTCCGTGCCATTAAAAAAACCGAGACGACACAGCGTCGTTTTCATCTTGGTTTTAATTTCGTTTTGTTCTGAAAATTCCGGCCGGAACGCCTCGGTACCGTTCATAATATTTTTTTATTTTAGAACATTTTACTATCATAATATTTTGGAATTTTTGAGATGTTTCTAATGTTGAGATTATGTTTATTTGACTTTGTGTTTGTATTGTATAATTTAAAGTTAATTTATCTTGAATTTAAATTATACTTGTTAAATTAATTTTTTCATATATATATATATAATTAATTATATATGAACAGTACAACCCCGAAACGGCATGCCGAAACATTCCGTTCCAATAGAAAAACAGCAACAGCGACTGGAACGGTATTGACAACCTTGCTTACTACAGCTAATGCAACAACCCTCGCTTCATTACTTAGTCGTAGGATCACTTCCACCTCAATTAATGTTTTACTTTTCTTTAGTTCCTAAAGTAGAAGCTTCATTAAGATATTTTTCCTTAATGGTTGTAAGGTGTTCTCCTCCTCCAATATTCTTCCTTGCCACAATGATGGTAAATGCCTTTGTCTTTCTTGTTGCCCCAATAGGTTTATTTGCTTTAAAGACAACACCTTTATTCATTTTATTAGACATTCTAGAAGATTGAACTACAAGAACTAAGTTTTTTTCCTTTTTAAGGGCTATTTCAACAATCATAAGCATATTAAGAAATTTTGGCAATATACCATCCAACTTGTTCATGCGATAGTTCATAATGAATTGCAAAATGTTTTTGGGTAATGATTGCAAGACCAAGTCAATACTTAACTCATAGCCTATATCAAAACCTAATTAATTTAATTTCTCAATCTAACCAATCATTTTCAAAACATGAGTATTCATTAAAGAACCCTTTATCATCTTGTAGTGAAACAATTTCTTAGAGGTCTCATATCTCTTGTTTCTATTGACTTCATCAAACAGTTCTTTGATATACATAATCATAGTATGAGAATCTATATTCTCATGTTGCCTTTGAAGTTCAGGTGACATACTAGCTAAAATCACACATGCAGCTTTTTCATCATCATAAATATGATGTTGATGTTCATTCCTAACTTTTTTTATAGTATCCTCATTAGGGGCATTTGGGATTTGATTTTCAAGAACATACAACCTATTTTTTTGTTTGAGAACAATTTTCACATTATAGTGTCAATCTAAGAAATTTAGTCTAGTCAATTTATTAGCATCAAATATGTTTTATATGGACATGTTACTATTTATTTTGATCTACCAACCTATTTATATAAATATAATGAATATTGTTTTCATACATACATATTTAAATTTCAAGTTTAGGTAAGGTATTTAATTCTAATTTGGTTTTCCACTATTTTCTTGCACATTAATAACCCTCCTTATTAATTAAGGAAATATCGATTAGGTTTTTCTAGTGGGGTATGATCCCATTTAATTTATTTGATCTTAAGTTACTCAAAAAATCAAAATAAATGAAATTAGATAGATAATGTAAACACCCAAGAAATATATATATATATATATATATATATATATATATAAAGGCTGACTTAGTTTGTCGCTGCCTATTTCGTGACGGGACAGAAAATTGTAAAGGGATACGACCAACGTCAATATTCTGTAATTAATTTGCAACGAGATGAACTTACAAAAAACTCAAGGAATGATTTACAAGATGAATAAAACAAGTTGGGAGAGGGGTGAAATTGAATAAATGAAATGATTATGATTTAAATTATAAGAAGAGAAGGGGTGGGGTAAAAAGAAAACATTTAAAGGAAATGGGGGATCTTAGTGCAATAAGAGAAATTGAGGAGTATAAATACCCCTCTTTTCTCTCATTTCTAGCAATATGTGAGGGAGAAAGAGAAGGAGATTGTGATATTTTCTTGCTCAATTAAAGAAGAATTTCGAAATAAAAGTGAGATTAAGGGTTACTAAAACCTATAAACATCAAAAACCCAAGGATTGGGAGCATTATTGGAAGGAGAAAGTGGAAGAAAAGAAGTGTTTGGCCGACACTTGTAGGAAGAAAGAGAGGAGAGGAGGATATTTTGATTTCACAAGCTATTAGGATCTTGAATCCCTCTTGGTATGGTGTTTCTTATATGCATTTAAAAGGTTCTTTACCTTATTACTTTATGGTTAAATTGCATGACTTTTCTTTATGAATTTTGGGTTAGGGTTCTTGAATAAAAATTTGGGGGAAATGTGGAATTGTGTAAAAGTGATGAATGTTGCATGAAATAGGATGTGAATGTTGTGAAATGAATGATTGAGCATAAAAAGAATGAGGGAAGTCTTGTTTCCCAAAGCCAATTTTCGGCCAAATGCATGTGTTGCAGAAATTAACAACTTGACAGATTCATGTCGTGACTTTGAGAGAGAATTTGGGTGGTAAAACAAAGGAATTAGGGTCGGGTTCCTTCATAATAGTTGTAGCCCTATATGTTAGCTTTCTAAAAACATAAATTTTGTACAAAAAGGAGTTCTAAAACTCCAGTTATGGAGAAACATCTGGGAAGAGGTCGAAATTCGACCTCTGCTGACAGTTTTGAGAAAAAGGGGAAAAGAGGTGGGAGGTCGCGAAACGATGTAGTGAGATGCATTAAAGGAAAAGAAACAGGTTATGTTTGAAAATGGGTGTTTAGAATGATATTTTTAATGTCAAAAGTTATAAAAGAATAACAAATGAAAAGGCATATTGAATTGTTTCGGTGGGGTTGTTACAACATGTGTGGTGTGCGTTTGTTGCCAAATTGTGTGTGTTGAACTGGAAATTCATGCTTGTCGTATGCTGGAAATTGATGTGTATTTTGCTAAGAATTACATGAGTGTTTCGGCTGAAATTGTGGAAGGATTTTTGCATGCCGAAATTAACAATTTTAGGATATGAAGGGGTAAAATGTGGAACACTTGTATATGATCATATGAACTCTTGAAATGAGTGTAGTGACGGATGTAGTTCAAAAATGCAAGTATACTAATCTATGACCATTGATGTCGCAGGTGGTGCGGTCGGGATTGGATCATCGTCAAGACAAGCTCGGCCTACAAGTGGAATAGGTAGGTGACTTTTACATCCCCTTTACATTCGTTGCATAGGGTATTACTCTGATATGAACATTGTCCTATTGCGTTATAGTCTATATTAAATGATCAAATACTGAAATGTCGATAAAAATATTGATTAGCTTCGGCTAATGGCATCCGAAGGGATGACCGGAACAAAATATTGATTAGCTTCGGCTAATGGCATCCGAAGTGATGGCCGAAACAAAATATTGATTAGCTACGGCTAATGGCATCCGAAGGGATGACCAGAACAAAATATTGATTAGCAACGGCTAATGGCATCCGAAGGGATGACCGGAACAAAATATTGATTAGCTACGGCTAATGGCATCCGAAGGGATGGCCGGGACAAATAATGATTAGCTTCGGCTAATGGCATTCAAAAGGGTGACCGGAACAAAATATTGATTAGCTTCGGCTAATGGCATCCGAAGGGATGGCCAGGACAAATAATGATTAGCTTCGGCTAATGGCATCCGAAAGGATGACCGGAACAAATGGTTGATTAGTTTCGGCTAATGGCACCCAAAGGGATAGCCAAGACTAAGATTATGGTTGTTAGAAAAGAAAAGGTGGTACAGCTATAAGCATTACAAGCTAATTTCATCAAGACTGTGTGATCATGATATTATTATTATTATCACTAGATAATTTCTTTCTCTTAAATGTTTTATACTGCTACAGGAACGCCACATCCACGAGATGTCTAGGGAACCGATGCACGGGAACCTATTTTTGCAAGAAATCATGTAGATTAAATTTAACTCAAAATGTATTTTGTATAATTCAATGTAATGAATGCCTGACTGTTAATAGATCTTTTGTTTAAGTTCATAATGACTAGGTGTAGGATCGGGATGTAAACCATGCCTATGTTTGTATGTTTCGATATGAAATTTTAAATCATGCAACCAAAAGAATATGCGTTATGTATGATTTACCTTTAAACGAAATGCTCCATGTATGAATGGTATTTGATGAAGTGGAGTGAACCGGTCCGTTGATTATCGTCTCCATGTGCATTTAAAAAAAACTTGACTTACCAGGTGAGTATGGTGTTAGTGCAAGCTTTAACATTTCTGATTTATCTCCATTTGATGTAGGTGATGATTTGAGGACAAATCCTTCTCAAGAGGGGGAGAATGATGCAAACCAAGGAGCTAGACATGTTGATCATACACTCGGGAATGCATCTGAATTTGCACAAGACCCTTTGTCACTTCCAAGTGGCCCAATTACAAGACTTAGAGCCAAATGTTTCAAGGAAACACTTAATGGGCTAATCCAAGAGATTTGGGCTGATTCTAAAAAGACCAAGATGCGATTAAATATAATCAAGGCTTAGTCCACATCATCAAAGCAATTGAAGAGGGTAATAATTATGCAAAAACGTTTCAGCATGATCTGACCATCAAAGGGCATGAATTTGATGAGTTCCAAGGGTATTAAATAGAGGAATGAATTTGGTCTTGAATGGTTATGTTAAATACATTGAATTCAGTCATTTAGCTATTTATTGTAGCCTCTAGAAGTCTAAGAGACCTAAAAACGTGGGGACTTGTTTATGTTACTGTTTGAGCTCTTTTAAAGCTTTAGTTATGACTTTGTCATTTAGCTATTTATTGTAGCCTCTAGAAGTTCAAGAGACCGAAAAACGTGGGGACTTGTTTATGTTACTGTTTGAGCTCTTTTAAAGCTTTAGTTATGACTTTTTCTATTCTTGGAGGGTTGTTCCAAGTATATAAATGGGTATTTCGAAATGAATAAACAGATTATGTTTTCTAGAAAATTATCATATTTGTGAGGTCTTGTGTTCCTCTTCGTTCTTAAGAGAACTCCTAGAACTTATCAAGTTAATCTTGTGGCGTTCAAACAACCAAACTTATTACCTTGATTGTTGAGAGATTCTCAGGTTTTCTAGGTGTGGTGTTTCAATCTTTTTTAGTCTTGGTTTTCATCTTGTTAGGTGACAGGTCAAGGCTCAACCAATCTTGTCTACACGATCTTGGGGTTCTAAACCATCATTCTTATTGGATTTCATCACAATTGTTGATGAAGTTCATATCATTTGGTATCAAAGCTTTGGTTCTAAGATAAGTTTGACTATCTTTCATTTTCTTTTTTCGTTTATTTACTGTTACCTCTTGTAGAAAAATAAATTGTCAAGAAAAAGGTACACGATTCCAGTAAGAAAGCTTCTTGTTATCAATCTTGTTTCTCACCATATTCAAGTTTAGAAAAAATCATCAAAAAAAAGTACACGATTCCAGTAAAAAAAAAAACTTCCTCTTATCAATCTTGTATCTCATCTTATTCAAGATCTTCGCCTTTTGGTTAGTTTTGGTTGTTTCTCATTTTTGAATTGTTGTGGCATTATTTTGAATTAGTTTTTGGAAGTTCAATTAAGAACTAAAGAAGACACAAAAGAGTGGAAAAAAAGGCAAGAGTGTGTGAGACCATAAGAGGGTAAAAGCCCTTTAGTGTGAAAACACGAGCGCAAGTGTATCAATTCTTGAGTGAAACATGTGAGGGAGTGCTTGTGAGGATTCTAACCTTGTTTTGCAGATTTTAAATATGTCCAATAATCAAGAAGATACAACCGAAGAAGTTCGATAACCTGGAGTTCCGATCCTCCAAATGCAAGCCTTGTTAGGGGAGATAAGGCATTAAGGGCTGAATTAGAACCTATTCATGATAGGTTGGACAGGGTAGAAGCAGAGGCTCTTAGGGGACATCAACAAGACATCCCCAATAGGCAGCAAGGTGGGCGTGTTCCGTAGCGGAATGTTGAGGAAGAGGTGGAGTTGGAGGAGTTTGATGAGCCATATTTGAACCGGGGCAGGTTTCAGCGTGGGAATGAGAATCGAGAAGCTAGGATGGGTAGGCCTAGGAGGGATAATGATTTGGGAAACATAAAGATTAAAATCCCATATTTTCAAGGTAAAAGTGATCCTGAAGTTTATTTGGAGTGGGAAACTAAAATGGAGATGGTGTTTGATTGTCACAACTACTCGGAGATAAAGAAGGTTAAGTTGGCTGCAATTGAATTCACTGATTACGCCATTGTTTAGTGGGATCAATTACTAATTAATAGGAGAAGAAATAGAGAGCCACTCGTGGACACTTGGGAGGAGATGAAAATGCTTATGAGAAAGTGTTTTGTACCCAGGCACTATTATAGGGGATTGTATCAAAAGTTGCAGAGGTTAAATCAAGGTTCCAAGAGTGTAGAAGAATATTTCAAGGAGATAGAGGTAGCTATGATCCGAGCTAATGTGGAAGAGGACCGGGAAGCCACTATGGCTAGGTTCTTGCATGGTTTAAATCGTGAGATTACGGATATAGTTCAGATGCAACACTATGTTGAGTTGACAGATATGGTACATCAAGCCATAAAGGTGGAGGAACAACTCAAACAAAAAGGATTGGGTAAGAGGGGACAACCTATGGCTAGCACTAGCCCATGGAAGACAGCTCCGAAAAGGGATGAATAGCTACAACATGGCCAAACTTTGAATCCTCTAAGAATTCCAAACCAATGACCGTTGCTACTTTAGGTAACACCGAAACTTCAAGTTCTAAAACACGTGATATTGAGTGTTTTAAATGCCCGGGGCAGGGACACATAGCCAGCCAGTGTGTAAACAAAAGGGTGATGGTGATAAACACCCAATGAGAGCTTGAGTCGGAGAATGAGAAAGAAGTAGATGATAATGACATGCCACCTCTGGAGGATGCTGATGATGAGCAAAGTGATGTGGTTGGAGATTTATTGGTAGCAAGGTGAGTTCTTAATATGCAGGTTAAGGAGGAAGAAAGTAACCAAAGGGAGAACTTGTTTCATACTCGGTGCTCTGTGAAAAACAAAGTTTGTAGTGTCATTATCGATGGAGGGAGTTGCACCAATGTAGCCAGCACTTATTTGGTGGAGAAATTGGCCTTAACTACCTTGAAACATCCTCACCCTTATCGGCTTCAGTGGCTGAATGAATGTGGCGAAATCAAGGTGACAAGGCAAGTATTAGTAGCATTATCCATTGGTAAATATGAGGATGAAGTGCTTTGTGATGTGGTTACTATGCATGCATGCCATTTACTATTGGGAAGACCATGGCAGTATGATCGGAGAGTTACGCATGATGGATTCACAAATAGGTGTTCTTTCACTCATAGAAAGCAACCTATTATTCTTTTGCCATTGAATCCATAACAGGTCAGGGAGGACCAATTAAAGTTACATAGATCAAGTGAACAAAAGAAAGAAAAAGAAATGAAGGCCGAAAGTGAAAAAAAAGATTTTCAAAAAAAAGAAAGATAGAAAAACATTGATCAGAGAGAAAAAGAAAGAGAAGGGATTTCGGCCATAGTAAGAGTAAGAGAGGAAAAATTCAATTACATTGCAAAAAAAAGTTAGATCAAGGAGGCATTATTTTAACACCAGCCCCTTATTGTACTCATGTACAAGGAGGCTTTTTTACGTACTAATGATCTCGTCGGTGCTTTGCCGAGCTATATTGTTTCTCTTTTGCAGGAGTTTGAAGATGTCCTTCCTGAAGAGGTACCTTATGGATTACCTCCAATCTGAGGGATTGAACATCAGATTAATTTCATACCAGGTGCGTCAATTCCAAACCGACCTGCTTATAGGAGTAATCCCGAGGATACGAAGGAACTTCAGAGGCAAGTAGGTGAATTATTAGAGAAGGAGTATGCGCGTGAAAGCATGAGTCCTTGTACAGTTCCGGTGCTATTAGTTCCTAAGAAGGATGGAACATGGAGGATGTGTGTTGACTGTCGAGCCATCAACAACATAACGGTAAAGTATCGTCATCCTATTCCTAGATTAGACGATATGCTGGATGAATTGCATGGTTCTTGTGTCTTTACAAAAATGGATCTTAAGAGTGGATATCATCAGATTAGGATGAAGGAAGGTGATGAATGGAAAACTGCTTTTAAGACTAAATACGGTTTATATGAGTGGTTAGTGATGCTTTTGGGTTTAATTAATGCTCCAAGCACATTTATGCGTTTGATGAACCATGTTTTACGTGCATTTATTGGCATATTTGTCATGTATTTTGATATCCTAATTTATAGCAAAAACATGAAAGAACATGTAATGCATTTGAAATTTGTCTTGGAAATTCTAAGGAAAGAAAAGTTGTTTGTTATCTCAAGAAGTGCACCTTTTGCACGGATAAACTTGTGTTTCTTGGTTTTGTTGTTAGTAACAAAGGAATTGAGGTGGACGAGGAAAAGGTTAAGGCAATCAAAGAGTAGCCAACACCTATAACAATCAACCAAGTGAGGAGTTTCCACGGCTTAGCTAGCTTCTATAGACGGTTTGTGCATGATTTTAGTAGCTTAGCCACACCTCTTACTGAAGTCATCAAGAAAAATGTGTCGTTTAAGTGGGGGGAAGAACAAGAAAAGGCATTTAAGCTGATCAAAGAAAAATTAACTAATGCACCTTTGCTTGTTTAACCTAACTTTGCAAAAACTTTTGAAATTGAGTGTGATGCTTCAGGAATAGGTATTGGAGCTGTTTTGATGCAAGAAGGTCGTCCAGTTGCTTATTTGAGTGAAAAATTGAGTGGTGCAGCCTTAAATTACCCTACTTATGATAAGGAGATGTATGTTGTAACGACCTGTAATTTTATTTTATTTTCATATATATATACTCAACGCACATGGTGACGATAATCAGCGAACCGATTCACCCCCACATCATTAAATACCATCCATACAATGAACATTTCATTTAAAAGTGAATCATACATAAACGCATAGTATTATGGTTGCATGATTAAAATTTCATATTAAAATATACAAACATAGGCATGGGTTTACATTCCTATCCTACTAATAGCCATTACAAAATTTAAACAAAAGGATCTAATAAAAGTTATGCATTCATTACATTAATTTATACAAAATACATTGTGATTTAGATTTCATCTACATGATTCCTTGTAAAAGTAGGTTCCCATGTATCGGGTTCTCTAGACATTTCGTGGATGTGGTGTTCCTGCAGCAGTATAAAACCTTTAAGAGGAAGTAATTACTTAGTGATAATAATAATAATAATGACCACACAGTCTGGCACTTAAATGAGGCATCAACAATTATAACTTCTATATATACTTGATGAAATTAGCTTGTAATGCTTAAAGATGTACCACTTTCTTTTTCTAGCAACCATAATCTTAGACCCGGCTATCCCTTCGGATGCCATTAGTCGAAGCTAATCAACCATTTGTCCCAGCTATCCTTTCGGATGTCATTAGCCGAAGCTAATCATTTTCTTGTCCCGGCCATCCCTTCGGATGCCATTAGCCGAAGCTAATCAATCATTTATCCCGACTATCCTTTTGGATACCATTAGCCGAAGCTAATCATTCTTTTGTCCCGGCCATCCCTTCGGATGCCATTAGCCGAAGCTAATCAATCATTTGTCCCGACCACCCTTTCGGATGCCATTAGCCGAAGCTAATCATTATTTTGTCCCGGCCATCCCTTCGGATGCCATTAGTCGAAGCTAATCAAACATTTGTCCCAGCTATCCTTTCGGATGTCATTAGCCGAAGCTAATCATTTTCTTGTCCCGGCCATCCCTTCGGATGCCATTAGCCAAAGCTAATCAATCATTTATCCCGGCTATCCTTTTGGATACCATTAGCCGAAGCTAATCATTCTTTTGTCCCGGCCATCCCTTCGGATGCCATTAGCCGAAGCTAATCAATCATTTGTCCCGACCACCCTTTCAGATGCCATTAGCCGAAGCTAATCATTATTTTATCCCGGCCATCCCTTCGGATGCCATTAGCCGAAGCTAATCATTCCTTTATCCACATTTCAGCATTTGACCATTTAATATAAACTCTAATGCAATAGGACAATATTCATATCAAAGTAATTCCTTATGCAACGTATGAAAAGGGAATATGAAAGTCACCTACCTGTTCCACTTGTGGGCTGAGCTTGTCTTGACGATGGTCTAATCCTGACCGCACCACCTGCAACATCAATGGTCATAAATCAGCACACTTGTATTTTTGAACCACATCCGTCACTACACTCATTTCAAGAGTTCATATTCAAGTGTTCCACATTTTATACCTTCATACCCTGAAATTGTTACTAGCATTTTATTCGTTTCTGTATAGGAGGTTTATTGTAGGAATCGGCAGCGAAACAGGTTCGCTGTAGGCTGCCACTTCGGCAGCGAAAACTGATTCGCGAACACTGCTTCGCGAAAACTGGTTCGCGATAACTGCTTCGCGATAACTGGTTCGTGAAAACTGGTTCGTGAAACTGATTCGCAAAACCTGTTTCGCGCTAAAGACATCACAGTTTCGGCAGCGAATCACAATTCGCTGCCAAACGCACACATGAAATTCTACAACGAACACTAATTCACTGCAGCCGATGCAGCTTCGGCAGTGAGTCGCAAGTCGCAGCAAAATACACAATTCGGCACACAATCCTTCAACAAATTCCAGCCGAAACACACACGAAATTTTTAGCAGAATACACATAAATTTCCCATTTTATTTCTGTTTCCTTGTTTCTCTTAGTTAAATTTCAGTTTCCTTCATCATTAGCTTAGGTCGTGGGTCAATTTCCTTAGGGTTTTCTTCTTAGGTCTTAAGGAGAAAAGGAAGGGGGATTCATGACCCATACCTTTCGGATTTAACTAATTTTGAGGAAGGTTTGACACTTTTCTTTCTCTTTTCCTGCTGGGTTTTCTTTTCTTTTTCTTCCTCCTTCTTCTCCTTCACGTTTTTCTTCTTCTTCCCTCTCATGTTTTCCAGCCCTCTTCTTCCTGTTCCTGTCCAATCTTCTCTCAGTCTTAATTCTTTTTTCCTCACACACTCACAAAACACTCTCTCTGGTTGGTTTCGAGTTTACAGAGGAAGGGAGAACGACTTGCTTGCTGTTATATTTTAGAGAAGGGGATCAGCCCTCCTTTCTCTCTCCTCCTTGTATTTATACTTCTCCTAAAATGTGATGGGTTGTTTGGGGTTGGTTTGGATGTATTCTTATCCTTGTTTTGCTCTATCCAAAACCGTTTTTATCTAATCCCACCCTCCCAGCTCCTTAAAGAATCAGCAGTGAAAACTGCGTTGCTGCCAATCGAGAAATCGACAGCGAAAACTACGTCGCTGCTAATTACTTAACGAAGTTGGAATGGCGCGAAACTCACCCGGTCGATGCGAATCACCGTTTACGGAAGAAATCAGCGACATAGCCCCTGATGTCCACCAGTTTTTGGCCAAATTCTTTCATTTCGGCCCCGAAATTGTCATTTTTGCTGTTTTAGGAAAGTCTCGTTTTAACCATAACTCTTGATTTAATTGTCTGAATTGATTTTCGTCACTTTATGCCTACTTAGGGCTTATAGACCTATCATATTCTGCGTTTATCTCAAAGATGTCATTTATGCTAAATTTATGGTTTAGTATCGTTTCCTAACCGTCATGGGTTAGGTTAGAGTTTTATATTAAACACCATTGTAAAGCCTCTGGTCGAGTTTTTTTTGTAATTGTTGAATAAAATTCTTTGAATCTTTGTGATTTCATCTCGTTGCAATTTAATTACGGAATATTGTCCTTGGTCGTATTCCTTTACGATTTTCTGTTGCGTCACGAAGTCGGCAGGGAAAACTAATTCAACCTTTAATATATATATATATATATATATATATATGTCTTGGGTGTTTACATATGCCTTGGTAAGGGCTTTGGAAAACTGACAGCATTATCTATGGCCAAAGGAATTTGTGATTCACACGGATCATGAGTCTTTGAAGCATTTGAAAGGACAACAAAAGTTGAACAGACGTCATGCCAAGTGGGTGGAATTCATTGAAACATTTCCTTATGTGATCAGATACAAGCAAGGTAAGGAAAATGTGGTAGCTGATGCATTGTCCCGAAGGTATGCTTTACTTTCCATTTAGATACAAAATTACTTGGCTTTGAATACATTAAGGATTTGTATGCACAAGATTCTGATTTTGGTGATGTGTTCAATGCATGTGAGAAAGTGGCATTTGGAAAGTTTTATAGGCATGAAGGATTTTTGTTTCGGGAAAATAAACTATGTGTGCCTATGTGTTCTTTGCGTGAATTGTTTGTGGGAGAAGCTCATCGTGGTGGTTTGATGGGTCATTTTGGTGTAGCTAAGACATTAGGAATTTTGCATGATCATTTTTTTGGCCTCATATGAAACGTGATGTGGAAAGATTCTGTGAGAAGTGCATCACTTGTAAACAAGCCAAGTCTAAGTTGAAACCCCATGGTTTGTACACCCCTTTGCCAATACCTAGTGAACCTGGACTTATATTTCTATGGATTTTGTTTTGGGATTACCTAGGACTAAGAGGGGGAGAGATTCAGTTTTTGTGGTGGTAGATAGATTTTCGAAGATAGCACACTTCATTGCTTGTCATAAAACTGATGATGCATCACATATAGCTGATTTGTTCTTCAAAGAAGTTGTTAGGTTACATGGCATGCCTAGGACCATTGTTTCTGATAGGGATGCAAAGTTTTTGAGTTACTTTTGGAAGACTTTGTGGGGAAAGTTAGGAACCAAATTATTGTTTTCTACTACTTGTCATCCACAAACGGATGGTCAAACTGAAGTAGTGAATAAAACTTTGTTTTCTTTGTTACGTGTTATCATTAAAAAGAACCTGAAAACAGGGGAAGATTGTTTGCCACATGTTGAATTTGCTTATAATTGAAGTATACATTCTGCAACTAAGTTTTCACCATTTGAAATGGTTTATGGTTTTAACCCTTTGTCACCTTTGGATTTAACTTCTTTACCTATGAGTGAACGTGTGAACTTAGATGGCAAAACGAAGGCAGAATTTGTAAAGATGATTCATGAAAAGGCACGACTGAACATTGAAAGGAGGACTAAACAATATGTCTAACAAGCCAACAAGGGACGCAAGAAGGTAGTGTTTGAACCAGGCAATTGGGGTTTGGTTGCACTTAAGGAAGGAGCGTTTTTCGGAAAAACGACGTTCAAAACTCTTTCCTCGGGGTGACGAACCATTTCAAGTAGTGGAACGCATCAACTATAATGCCTACAAACTTGACTTACCAGGTGAGTATGGTGTTAGTGCAAGCTTTAACATTTCTGATTTATCTCCATTTGATGTAGGTGATGATTTGAGGACAAATCCTTCTCAAGAGGGGGAGAATGATGCAAACCAAGGAGCTAGACATGTTGATCATACACTCGGGAATGCATCTGAATTTGCACAAGACCCTTTGTCACTTCCAAGTGGCCCAATTACAAGACTTAGAGCCAAATGTTTCAAGGAAACACTTAATGGGCTAATCCAAGAGATTTGGGCTGATTCTAAAAAGACCAAGATGCGATTAAATATAATCAAGGCTTAGTCCACATCATCAAAGCAATTGAAGAGGGTAATAATTATGCAAAAACGTTTCAGCATGATCTGACCATCAAAGGGCATGAATTTGATGAGTTCCAAGGGTATTAAATAGAGGAATGAATTTGGTCTTGAATGGTTATGTTAAATACATTGAATTCAGTCATTTAGCTATTTATTGTAGCCTCTAGAAGTCTAAGAGACCTAAAAACGTGGGGACTTGTTTATGTTACTGTTTGAGCTCTTTTAAAGCTTTAGTTATGACTTTGTCATTTAGCTATTTATTGTAGCCTCTAGAAGTTCAAGAGACCGAAAAACGTGGGGACTTGTTTATGTTACTGTTTGAGCTCTTTTAAAGCTTTAGTTATGACTTTTTCTATTCTTGGAGGGTTGTTCCAAGTATATAAATGGGTATTTCGAAATGAATAAACAGATTATGTTTTCTAGAAAATTATCATATTTGTGAGGTCTTGTGTTCCTCTTCGTTCTTAAGAGAACTCCTAGAACTTATCAAGTTAATCTTGTGGCGTTCAAACAACCAAACTTATTACCTTGATTGTTGAGAGATTCTCAGGTTTTCTAGGTGTGGTGTTTCAATCTTTTTTAGTCTTGGTTTTCATCTTGTTAGATGACGGGTCAAGGGTCAACCAATCTTGTCTACACGATCTTGGGGTTCTAAACCATCTTTCTTATTGGGTTTCATCACAATTATTGATGAAGTTCATATCAACATTTAGTACCAGTTACAAAAACAAGATAAAATGATGTCATTTTTAACTCCATTAAAATTCCGACCCATTCTAGATTTTTCATCCAAATACCGGTTGAAACGTTCCGGGTTTTTTTCGCCTGTTCCATTTCGGTCAGATAGTGTTTTTTTTAATAATGAATAATTTTACAATATCAATCATATCTTTTGATCAAACCGTTAGATTGCAATGAAATTTTATGATGAGTCTCTTGACATATTTATATATATTATGTTAAAATTTCAGAACAATCAGAGAATGTAATGACCTTACAAGATTGATGATGACATTCTCGTAATATTATACATGTTCATAATTTTGTTCAGAAAAATCATTTTATTGTGTTTTTTTAGATTAAATTACACAATTCTAAATAGTTTTTTTTTGGATTTGAACTAATTGTTTTTAATTAATATATTTAATAATATATGCATAAATACATAAACAGTACAACCCCGAAACGGCGCGCCGAAACGCTCAGAAACATTCCGTTCCAATTGAAAAAAAGAAGCGCCAACTGAAACGGAATTAACAACCTTGATTTATTTCTTCATCTAGTATTAGATAATAATTTCCTATTTAAATTCTTATATTTTTAAATTAAATAACATTTACATAAAAAATCAAGAGTTAGATGAGAAAAATATCAACCCAAAATAAAAAATAGAGATAAGGTAGGACATATAAAAATACGTAATAAAATTAAGAGTTTAATGTTTAATATCATGTATAATAACATATTAAAATACATAATACATTATTGCATAATTTAATTCTAATTATTGGCTTTATGGGTAATTTTTTTAAAAATCTAACATTTCAATACATTAAATCAAATCTAATTTGATAATTTCCCAAATAATAAATTTTATTTCATATAAATTTTCTTCTAAAATCAATTTTCAAAATTTAAAAAAAAATCATCACATTAAAATTCTTATTAATATCCTAAACTATTTTAGGATTAATTAAATAAAACCTCTAGATTAAAAAGCTCTCTTTATTTTTAATAAAAATTATTTAATTAAAGATTTAATTAAATAAATCCTAATCCCTTTAGGATATCATAAAAATCAAGAAATTGAATTAAATTTGTTTATTTAATTCTAATATAATTAGGAAATTAATTTAATGAGTGATTTAATTTAGGGTTTTAATTTTAATGTAGAATGGTTATTTTCTACATGGAGGACTAAACTCGAGATTTCAACTAAGTGATTAGATACAAATCATAATTCTCCCCTAAAAAAACCAAAAAAAGTTGAAGGGTAGAATCATAAATTTAACTCGTTTTATTCTTTTTCTTGTTGTAGCTACTGCTAGCGGGAAGGCACCTTGGCCTTCGCATATATCGGCATTCTTTCCAGTGGAAACCCAGGTTACTGTTGTGCCTAGCAGTAGCGGCTAAGGCCAGCATTACCTATAGCCGCGCAACCCTCAAGTGTTACATCCGTAACAGCGCACGCAAGGCTATTGTCTGGTGGGTTCTCTCCCTTCCTTGTGCCAGCATCGTCACTGCAAAACAACAAACCATATTTAATAGCGAACTCCTCATGGTTTTAAATAATTGTGGTATTTAAAAATAGTCTGCTCCGATCCGCAAAACAAAAATCCAACATAATTCCGGGGTATGAAGATCCAGACACAAACATAACGCAAGGAAATGAACGAGCCCTATTTGCTTGCTCGTGGCAGCCATAAATTAACCAAGAGATTAGGCAGGCAGACTTGTATTTTTGTAATTGGCTTGTTCGGAGCACGATGAGTCAATTATTTGCATTATCTGCACCACTGTGTGAAGCTTTTACAGAAAAGGTGGTTCGATGTTATTTTCTGTGCGAGCAAAGAGGAAGCTCCAAAAGGTGTACTATGTTACAATATTTAGTCGACCTTAATCACACGCACAAAGGGCCGGCATGTCAGCGTTTAATATAATTTATTCAAATTGGGGCATACGCATAGGGGTGAGCAGTAAGGGATAGTAGAATTCACTCGTTGAGACCAACAAGTACTGTCGTTTGAACCTTCAACATAAGTAAAACGGCATCTCCCCCTTGTATTTTCCTGGAAGCATTCATTTTGCATACTGAAGCATCAAATCGAGGGGCCCTCCAAAATGGGGATGGAAAAGGATTAAAACAGTTTCAATGATATAAATCAAAGACTTTATGGGCCATCTAATCAAATCATAACAGAAAGATTGAATAATGCACCTATCTGGTTGTTATCATTTACATAAAGAAAGAAAGAAAGAAAGAAAGAAAGGATGTTTTTCAAGAGTTAGTTTTACCGGGACTACTGTTCTGATCAATAATGGAAACAAGACATACTACAGCCTTAGTAAATAATGGGCTCTGTGCTGTTAGGGCATGGTTGAGCTCGCCAGTGAACGTAACCTAGACATTATAAAGGTGAAATAAAAAGAAGATCCTGCACTCACTTGAAATGGATCATTCTTGCTTTGAAGAAGACAGTTCAATGATCATGACTTCCCGTCTCTTTATTGAAGACTCCTTGGGATCCAATCTATTCAAATAACTTCTCTATCAACTCCTTGCTCTGCTTCATGGTTTTTTTTTATGAAAATAACCCTGAAATCCACATCATCTTGTAACCGCGTCATGATCTAGTAACATTATTTCCTCTTATTCAGGTACTTGCAATCTATAAATTACACTCTACAATCTAGTTCCTAGAAAAGACGTCAAGGAATTTTCCTTCATGGATTCAAACACCCTCATCAATCCTTTAGGGTTAGGTTTGCTATTTTCAAATGCGTTTATATTTCACTTAAGCTCTGAGGAGGAGGAGGAACCCGTGATATTTCAGGAGGCGAGGATAAATTATTACATCATCTTAGTTGGTTTTCATCTCATTCAAGATTAAATTGTTGTAAGCATTCCAGATGGAACAAGCTATTCCAAAGACCATCCTTTTCAAAAATAACCATATATTTTATCCAAGAAATCTCAAAATTCAACATGAACTTGTAGATTGTCCGGCAAATATATGCCAAATTGATATCATATAATAAAAACATTTTTTCTTGCAATAAGATTAAGGGTGTTTAAAAAAACTAGGTTATCTATAATATTTGTATTATCTAACCTGATTCAACCTATTAAATTCAGATAATTTAGATAGAACAAATGTTAATAGATTTAAAAAACCTAAAAAATAGATATCATAAGTCGGATAGTGGGTTAGGATTTCTAAAACCTAGTTTATCTAAACGAACTTGTATACCCTATATTTTTTTTTTGTTTTTATATTTGATAGTTTATATAATGAACATATTTTTTTATTTACTTAGAAATGTTTTGGCTCCAAAGTTCTTATTAGATTTATTTAACGTGAAAAAAAATCTTGTCTCTTTGTTTGGGGGTAGAAGGGAAGGGAGGTAACTAAAATTTAATAAGGTGTAAAATATAAAAATTAGACATTAACATTAAAGGCATCATGTCGCCTACAATCCATATTATAGACTTGCCTTTAAACATGGATCTATAAAAATTAGCAATAGAAACACATCTCATTGATATTTATGATATCTATATAAAAATGAACTTAACTTGATTTATCCAATCCGTCTAAGTCGAAAAAAATAAATAAATCAAAATTATAATTTATAAAATATGAAAATTATATTAAAAATAATGGAAGACTCGAACCTGGACATCAACCATTTAAGTAGTCTAAATAAGATAGAAATGATAACACCATTGAAATTCAAGAAAAAGAAAAAGGAACTTAAAATGACTAGTTTCCAAACAACAAAGTCCAAGAAATATTGGAAAATAAGTTAACGAAGCAACAGCTGAAGAATCATAGCAAGACAAGTCACCGAAATATTTGCTTTGTGGAGAATGGTTCGGCCCCTTGACATCTAGATTCCAAATTGAACCTTGGGAAGAGTGAAATACAACGAAACAACAGAATTACTCGTATAAATGTATTTTTGAATAATAAAAAAAAGGCCTTTTGATTTCATCCACAAATGGAATTCGGTACTGGCAGAGGGAGCTCACCATGGAAATGAAAGCACTTAGTCTAAGCAAGACTTTTTAGGGTTTTATGCTCTCTTCATCACCCACACTTGAAAATGGTACAATTCATCACCTTTTATTCATAGTTATCAACTTCTTGATAGCAACCTTAGAACAACTAGCTCTCCATATGATGTGGTCCTGCTAATTATGCCAGTCTATGCAGGTCAAGCTCAGCTAGAGAGAGAGAGAGAGAGAGAGAGGATTAAGTGGAGAAAACGGCATGTATAAATAGAAAGAAAGAAACTACAGTGCAAGAGAGGGGGAGGAGGAGAAATGAAAGCCTGATTTTATAAATATGGGGTTTTGTATTTATGTCAAGAGGTGATTGGCTAGGGTATCCTTAAGATAGTTTTAAGAACAGCAGTGGATCACACAGTATAAAGCCACCCACAAAACCCTTCCTTGACAATGTGCAATGTGCTTGTGACTGAGATATGATTGTATGAATTATGAAGGAGAGAGAGTATGCTTTCTTTTTTATTACAATTATAATTATAATTATAATTATCATATAAAATATTATAAGATTTGAGGTTCTTATTGCACGTACATTGTTTCTCCTCTTACATCTCACTGCCCACATCAATTGTAGCTTCTTCTTTTTTTCCTTTTCTCCCTTCAATTTTTTCCATTTTACAGTCGCTCACTAAAGTTTTTTTTCAAATTTTTCTGTTTAAATTATGTTGAAATAACTCTCTGTGTTACGATCTATTTTTAATTATATGCTCTCACATATATCCATTTTGTCATTGCGACGTTATATTGAAAACTTTGAACTTTAATTTGTCTTTAAACGAAATAATTAAAAGATCAACTATCAAAATTGATATTTAAAATTTACAACCTCTTACTACTTATATTGCTCAAAAGACACAAGAAAGTTCACCTAGATCCCTCAAGTTTAACTTTATTATATATGATCCCCAATCTTTATGGTTTAGACATGTTTATACTTAAGTTTTTTTAGTTTAGTATGTAGATGTTTATAGAAAAAAGAGAAAGTCATTAACAGAAGAAGAAGAAGAGACAGAAAGCTCTCGAACAAACAAATTTGAGCTTCAAATAATTATAATTTTTATGTCATTGGATTCCTCTTTGAATTGGAACTCGATAAGAGTTGTTTCTACCATCAACAATGCCCGACGAGATAGATCGGAACTCAAAGAATTTTCTTATTCTTTATTAAACTAAATTGTATTTTGTGGTAAAGAATAAGGTTTTAAAAGTCCATTTGATGTTTTCCCATGATTTTATGTTAAAAAAGGGTTGGAATTTGAGCTTTAAGAAGCTAAAAACTTATAGATCACTATATATATATATATATATATTAGTGAATGATATTTCATTTATTTTTTAAAAAATAAAACCTAGATGTGTTAGGCTTAGCCAACCATGTCAAAGTATACTTGGACTAGATATTTTTGGGCCAGATACACGCGTCAATCTTTCTAGCCCAGGTCCCTAGTTTTTTTTTATAAAATGTTTTTTTATATTTTTTAGTATAACCACTTTAAATAAGTTTATGATAATATATTCAAAAAAATTATCTAATTATGTCATATTTTTGAAACAATATTAGATATTTTTATGTTAATAGTAGCAATTATATATGAAACTAATATGTTTAATTTCTTTAAAAAAATTATATAATTTTTATTGGATTTACTATTCATATAATTGTGTATAAACTATTCATATGATTGTGAATAAATTATCATTTATGATTTTTTTATTGAAATATTCTTTTAAGATTATGATTAGTTTTAGTTTAAGAACTCATAAAAAATACATGTTTTGCCAAAAAAATATATATATAAAAGGAAGCTTTGATGAACGAGATACATCCTTTTCTTGTTATTTCAAAACAATAGATTTCTTTTTGAATTTCTATTTTGATACCTTGATTTTGTATTCAATAAACAATGGTACCAATAAAACATTAACTAAGAAAAAATATTAATAAGAAAAAAGAATTTTAACTAAAAAAATATTTTGTTAAAAAAAATTAAATCATTGTTTATCTTATGCATATCAATTTTCATTGTCATATAATTTAATGCATCACAAATCAAATATTTATTCTTGTAATGTAGGTCAACTTAGTATTTAAATCGTGTTGATAATTTTTTTTATAATTTATCTATTTTTTGAATTATTTTAATAACCATGAGTATTCTATTTTTAATTAATTTAAAAAATTTATGAAATAAAAAAATATATCCACAAGAACAATAACTTCTAGTAGCAGTAGTATTAGTATTGTTTATGGCAATATATATCCTTCTTTTATATTGTAAATTAATTTAGAATCTTTTTGCACATACAAGTTAGCTCCTAAACCAATAAGTACGCATGGGTTTGGAAAGAAGCCAACAAGCAACATTCTCGCATAGACTTAGACTTGATAGAGAGACACCAGTGAGTGTGTGTGATGGCCTGATGGGGTTTCCCTTTTAAGTGAAAGTGACATGTATGTTGTGTATACATTCACAGTCAAAGCAAGCACAGGGTCACAATAATACGACCTCTGAGTTTAGGAAATAAGTGTCCTACCATTCTAGGGTTGGACGCAGCTCGCCACGTGGAGGATTAAAAATGAAATGCAACTACTATGAACCATGAGAATCCTGGAGTTCAATGTTTGAAGTCTCATCTCACCTGCTAGCAACCACGTGAAGTGGCACCAATACTAGGTGCTTCCTGTCCACTCACTCCCCACAACATTGCTGTCCTCTCTCTCTCTTTCCCTTTCATGCTTTTAAGCCCAAAAAAACACCAACTTTTTAAACAAAAGAAAAAAATTTGATTGTTAAAGAAAAAGATGGTTCTTTGTCTCCCTTAAATCCCCTCTCCTGGGATGCCTAAACTCCCACGATCATCATTCAAATCCCCACCAAGACCCCCACCACCCCCATCTCCCATTCTTACATCCCCCATGGACATGCTGGAGTCCTTGTGCTGTGATGTCTTTCTCACGCCTAGCTAGTCGGAAGGTAAATGGATTTCCCCTGTCTTTCTCTATCTTAAACTCACCAAACATGATTGTTGTGAATTAAACAAGCATACACCCACGATTAAACAGTGGCAACAGCTGTCTTTCTCAAGTTAGCTAGCTAGCTAGGTGTCACTGGGAGAGGGAGGAAATTACGGGGAGCAAAAGATATGGAAACAGCAGCAAATTGCTGTCTTTCTCACTTATGATTTCCATTGTTTGCAGATAATTAAAGTGAGTTTGAAAAGGATGTACTTGAAAGAGAGAAGTGGAGAACTCTTTCCACAGGAAGCATTTTAGGGAAGACTGCATTGGTGCACATGTCGTTCTCAACCTACTAGTCCACCGGGTAGCTCTACGGCGGATAGCTAGGTGTTTTTTGGTGCAATTACAAAGCTCAAATGTTTCCATTAAGCAACAATGGCTATGACCCCGTGTCTTATAATGACCACCAAGCTCCTAACATGCCCTTTTTCAGTGATATTATTTCCAATTCCAAACAATATGTGCCTCCTCCTATATCTTTTTGCCACTTGCCCTCTCCTTTTTTTGCTTATGATCAGCCAGAATTAGAAGACCATTCTACTCTTCTCCAGCAAAGCTATGACCTTTTACTTCACCAGCAACCCTTGAGAGCTACGGCTACCAGTACCGCTCCCTCCCAGAGCACTGTTGGTAATAACATGGTGGATTCGATAACTGAAATCTGCAACAAGCAATCCCATAGCAGCACTGATCAGATCCCACGAAAGAGATCCTCTAAGAAAGATCGGCACAGCAAGATTAACACTGCTCAGGGACCAAGAGATCGGAGGATGAGATTGTCGCTAAAGGTTGCCAGAGACTTCTTTGATCTGCAAGACAAGCTACGCTTCGATAAAGCTAGCAAGACTGTTGAGTGGTTACTCACACAGGCAAGAACTGAAATCAAGAAAATATCTGGGGGCTTCCCCGTCATGAATTATAGCTGCAGTACGACAGTTGGCGCCAAGAGTGCATCTTCTACATCTGAGTGTGAGGTGCTGTCCGAAATCAATATCGACTCTACCCTTAAAGTGAGCCGTGTATCTAAGGGCAAGTCCTCACTATGTACTGTCAAGAAAGAGAGAAGGACTAGTAGAGCTTCCTCATCACGTAAAGCTCCATTAAACCCTTTTGCAAAGGAATCGAGGGAGAAGGCGAGGGAGCGAGCAAGGGAGAGAACGAAACAAAAGTTGCGGAGTCGAAGTCGAAGACTCGATGAATCGAAGCTTTGTGAATTAGAAGCAGTGAACGAAGAATTAAATCAATTTGCAGGTTGCTGGAGTCCATTCGAAACAGGTGATCAAGAATCTGGTACTCACAATATCAATCCTTCCTTAGAACTCCAACTGGTTGAAGCTGAAGTGCCTTTCTATCAAGAGAAAGAGCAATTAGATACTCGCGAGGGGATGATTGATGAAACCTTGGTGAGTATAGGCAAGTGGAGTCCCTCTTTTCCCAATCATCTGCACAAAAATGGAATTCCTCAAGAGGTAAGCTCCAAAAGGGAAATTTCTTTATTTTCCAAGATGTTATATAGGTTTGATTTTGCTTAATTACTCTATTGAAATTAGTTGATACACTTGTTATTCAGATTTCTGACCATATATATATATGTGTATATATAATTGGTTGCAGAATCAATTCACAGACTTTCAATATCCATTGTACAAAACATGGGATCATGAGGCCTACAACATTGACGGTATGTGCTAGCATGGATATTCATCTTTCTCGCCCTTGATGTGTCGAGTGGACAAAGATTTGAAGAATACTATGTATGGCTTGTCTATCTGTTTGGAGTGTAACATAAAAGTTGTATCTTTACATCATGAGATTTTCTTGTGAAGTGTTTTCTCAATGATTGTTAACTAGTTAATTTTTATTTCTTTTTAATGAAATCAAGGGTTGTGTGTTTCTTTTGTTTTAGCTTCCTATAGTAAGCATATAACTCATGGGATATATTCTTTGAAACTCCCAAAGAGGGCTTCATATATATTAAATAATCACAGGTTTTTCTGTCTTTTTATTGTCTTCTAGGGTTAGATCTCTACTATTTTTTACTTAATATGCAATTCTTAGGCTCTGCAGAACTCCCTAAGTCCAATTAGTCCTCTTGATGGGATCAGCGAAAAACAATTGAAGGAAAAATGATTGAATAGACGAAAGGTTCATCCACTGTCCACTTTCAAGTGTGTCTGGAGCTCATACAGAAATTTCAACGCATGCATCTGTGATCTCATTTATCTTTAACTAGTTGGATCAAAAGGGTTGCAAGTTCAGCTGTGGATAAATTTGAGCTCTTTCTTGCAACCTAGAAGCTTGAGTTGATCAGTCTGTGCTGGAACATTGAAATTAATCAACTATTGAATTTCAATAGTAATGCTCTGATATTTCAGAATTAATAATTAAGTTTTGCTATCCATAGCAATAAAAAAGAGGTTCGGACCAGAAACTTATTATGAAAAGAATGTTTATATTAAATTACCCCTGTTAAAGTATCAAGAATAAACAATGTACACCCAGATTTGTTCCATCGAGCCAAATATCCAGAATTTAAAATCTATAAAATTAAAAGTACACAATAAAAATTACACCAAATTGTTACACTAAACTCAAATCTAACTTTTAACTTTTGAATTATTCCAAAGATTCTAGATTTACAGGCAATAAAATGAAAAGAAAGAACCCAATCCAGTCAACCAGGAGAAGAATCTTCTGTGGAATTTGTAAAACTAGGATTCAGTTTTTTCAGAGACAAGTTTAAGGTGATACCTCTAGTTAGATAGAGAGATGAATACAAAATAAGAGGAATCCTTTTATAATAAAGCGTGTTGAAAAGTAATTAACTCAATTTGAAAATGTAAATAATAAAAAAAAACAAAACAAAACATGATCCCTTTATAAAGCTCTTGACTTGCAGTTGTATAGCATATAATTCTATATAAAATTAGCAAGTTGAGTCGTGAATTTACTAATTTCAATAGTTCATAAAAAATAAAAATAAAAAGTTAATTGTAACATACAACACAATAATAAATTTCAGTTCAAATTATTGAGAGAAGTAGCATATATGGAATAATATTAACAATTTTCCCTTCAAGAACATGAATTAAAGACAGACTCCATCCTGGTCTCCCGTTATAAGAAACTCTAAACTATTAAAGACTTTCTTATTTGCGGCGGCCCTTTCATTCTTCTTCTTTTTTGTTTTGGTGTCAACTCAAATCTAGACTTTAAATCTACATTTGATTTATGTCCGAGTTTTTAACTTTTTTTAGAGGATCAATGAAATTGAGTTGTGCCTCTCAACTTTGCTATGTTATGGTGGTTGGAAAGGATTGACAATGTTTGACCATTTTGGATGGTTATAATCTTATTAATAGTGTTAAATTCAATTATGGATGTATTTTGTAAAATAAAATGCCGTTGTTGGAAAATCCTAGTCAGGAAGTTGATTTTAGTAAACTTATGGTTAAAAAAAACAAAATGGTATTCACAAGTAAACATGCCATCACTTTTTCTTTATGAATGGAATCATAATTATTATGAATGAAAAGAAAAATAAAACCTATCTTATTTTGTTATTATTGATCCATTTAGTAAAAGTGAAATTGAATTTGTAAAACATTTCTTGTGTCATAGGGGTTTTATATATTATTTCAAGGTTATGAAATAAGTCCCCAATAGGCGTGGCAAAGTGACAAGTGGTTTGAGCTCTGTATTGTAGATCTTGAATTCGATTTAAGATGTGTATATTTTATAAGAATCTACAATATTCAGAGTTTTACTAGCTTTCTCGGACCCACAAAGCATGTCTAGGATGTAAAATTTCCTCGCATCCAATTTTTTTTTTTATGAAATAAGAAGATGGTATCTAGGATGTAACCCGTGTAAATAATAATTAGTTTGTACTTATAAATGTTTCTTTGCAATTTAATTTTTTTTTTCTTCTATAAACTAACAAAAAACTTTTTTTTTATTGAAATTGCACTTAATTATTAAGAACCATCGTAATTATGGAGAGATTAGCTATAATAAGAAAGAAAGATATTTTTCTTATGATTTATTTAATAGCTCTATTTAACAATTCATTTGTTATGAAATAAATCATAATGTTCTTCTTTGGAAGTAACAACATATATACTTTTTGAATCATAATTGAACAACAATGTTAGTAATTAACAAGATTATGGAATAATTAGTTGAGTTTGTAGGTAAAAAGATAAATTATTACAATCCAGTAAAGTTTTTTTTAATAATTAGTAATTGGAAGGTATTATAATGTAATAAAATAATAGATACAAGCTCCGTGTGTCACCTTATTTTCACTCACAAATAGTCCTCCATAATTTAGCAAAGAATACCTTAAGTCCCCTGAAGAAGAAAACCTCCGAATTGAGCCGGTAAAATGTTTGAAATATGCTTCGTGTGATTTATTAAAACATCAAAATAAAAATGTGTAGAACTGACCTCACATAGTAAAAAAAAATCATTGCCTAGGCCCACCATCCTCAAGTTATATTGGTTGGCATGTGAAATGGGAAGGTAATAGTCATGATAGCATTGCCTGGGTGATCACTGTAGCTCAGGCAGGCAGGCAGGCACCCATTCAACCTAGCTTTCGGTCCGAGGCATACGTACAGACACACGTGGCAGCCTGAGAAGAGAGTGCTATCTAGCATTTGTTCACTCTATATCTTCGGTGTCCCCGTAGAGTTGTGTTTTAATGGCGTCGGGCAAGTTCGGATAAGAGAAAGAAAGTACAATCAGCACAACTGTTCATAGATTAATTATCATATCTACTATTATTTTGAGTCTCGAGTTTCAATCAGGACTCGCAGAAAAAAGAAAAAACAAAGAGACTAGGGATGACGAAGAGCATATTCATTTCTCAGCATACGTTATCTTGTTTTTGTTCCGCGAAAATCCAAATTGATTGCAAAGTTGGAGAAGAACTCATCAGCTGTTGTCTGTTTTTCATCAGTAAAGGTTTGGATTTGATGGGGGTGGAAGAGCAGGATGGTGGATCCGGGTGGAGATGCTAAATAAACAGCGAAGCTCTCATGCACGAAAAGTCATAGCCACTCCCAAACCAGTTCTAAAGAAACAAAACATGCATCTCAGGAAGGACACTCAGATTCCAACGAAAAAGGCATCGATCGATTCCTCTTTCCTCTGTACTTCTTTAATGGTGGAAGCTGTGAGGATGCCAGTGAATATTCTTTTCCTTACGGACCCTCCAGTAAAATCGGACATATATTGAGCATCCTCCTCTTTGTGCTGACTTCATACTCTGATTGGAGCGGCATGCACAATATTATAGATCACAATTTTATGTTTAATTGGTTTCCAACATCATTGTTGGCTTCTATTCACCAAGTTTACTGCAGAATCTTGTGCTTCTTCAGGGTTTTAATTTCATGTTTTCTCTTATAAATCCTATAAAGAAACTTTTATTAGCCATTACGTTCCAAACACGAAAAAAAGAGAGAGCA
Source organism: Salix arbutifolia (assembly GCA_025169955.1). Taxonomy (NCBI): domain Eukaryota; kingdom Viridiplantae; phylum Streptophyta; class Magnoliopsida; order Malpighiales; family Salicaceae; genus Salix; species Salix arbutifolia. The sequence goes on along the minus strand of CM045916.1, from coordinate 5,599,574 downwards.
GGAATTAGATGAATAGTTACATTGATATACCTATGTTGCAGATGTGTAACTAAAATTTAATAATGTGAGTTGTCTTGGTTTTATAACTCAGATCACAAGTTTTGAAATGAAACTATAATTTTAGTGTGGGCTGTCTTTGAATTTGTTAAGTTAACTATGACATATCAAATTAATTTTTATTTTTATTTTTATTTTTTGCTAAAGAAATACATAAACAACTTCTAAATATTTTTTTATATTAAAATAAATAATTTAACTCCCAATAAATACCATAGCTATAGATCAAGTGGCCAAATATAATTTAGAGAAACAACAAGACTTGAAATAAGAGGAACGTGATCCATGATTCATCACTTCATGAGTTAGCTAGCAGCTACATAATTGACTGCTTGTCATGTTGACAAAAAAAGAGAGCCACACTCAGACAGAATACCTTACAACAAATGCAATGACAACTGCAAGAACATGTTCCTTGCACGCATGGAAAACTATTATTTATTCTTATTAGAAGTAGTTAGTTATTTGCTTTTTATTTATCCTGACGAACTAGACATGGATGGCCCTGGTAAAATTCATTGCACCGAGCTAGCATATTCACAACATGAAAGCAACTCATCATCTGACACTCAACAAGAAGAAGACAATCTCAGCCGCACTGTAAAGATTCTCAGGAACAAGAAGAAAATAAAAAAAGTAATGAAAATAATCTTGAGTGGTATAAGTGCTTTACTATGGGCTATCATGGAGAGTCAAGTTTCTTTTCTTACTTTCTAAACAGTGCCAAGCAATCAACTTTGTGTTTTGGATAGCTATTCTTTGCGAGACCAACGCTCCCCCGCTAATAGCGGTTGTTTTTGTGGTTGATATTGAAAAAAAAAAAATTTATAAAAAATATTTAGCCACAGTTTATAATTAAAATTGAAATATTTAGTTAAAATTATAATTGAGTTTAAAGTTTAATGAAAAGAAATTTTATATATTTAGTTACCATGCTTTTTATATTACTATTAACTTGTTACATTACTACACACACATACTTTTTAAATATTGTAGATTTAATAATTATAATAACAAAATGTAAATAACTTAAGTAAATTAGACAAATTTGGAAGTATATATAAAAAGTAATTGGCTTAATTTCCCATTTTAATTATGTAAATACTAAAATTTTATTTATTCATTTATATTGGGTGACTTGTATTAATAATAGAAAATGACCACGTGGTGAGACTAGAATTCTATCCCACAATCAAATCCTCAAAGAGCTGTGGAAATAAGGGAGTGGATAAGAATTGTTTCCTTATCCATTTCATAGTACCTGATAAGTAACCAAAAGGAAAGTCTTGCAGCATTTCAGAAAGTAGCCTTTATCCAAGATCTGACCAAAGCTATAACAGGCTTTACCATTACAAAAACACTCAGTGGGAGTGACTGTGGGTGTAGTCGGTGCAATGGGTGTTTGGTTTTACGGGGGGAGAGGGGTGCTCGGAGGGTGTTATGTGGACGGAGGCCGAGGGTGTTGATGTGCTTCCCCTTGGAGTGTGTCTGAGGAAGTTATGATTGAGGGAGAAAGGAAGGTGGGTGTTGATGAGGGAGAAGGACACTAGTATGGATAAGGGAGAAGGCTTCGGTGTGGTGTGGCTGAGGGAGTGCAGGTGGGTATGGTTTCGTTCGGTGAAAAGCATCTGTGAGATGCTTCTTAAAATGAGTTTCAAACTCATTTTTTTAGATGGGATCCACAATATAAAACTATGGTCCAGTTATTTACCAAACATTTTGGTTTTGCGGTGAGCCTCAACCGTAGAGTCAAACACTAAGAGTAGCATAAGTGAGTTTACAAGTTTTACAGAAAATGCCTAATTTTGCTCTGTTTGTTTTGTGTTAAAAGGATGATCATTCTACAAATTTAATACATTTTATTTTAAACAAAAATCGATTTATTTCGTTAATCACTAACATTCCACTATCACAATAATTACCATATAAAATTAATATCATTTTCACTTTATCATAACTATTATTATATAAAACTCAACTCAACTTTGTAGGTTGACTCAGAACTCAAAAGACTCAAGATCTTTATCGCGTTAAATAATAAAAACTTGAGCAACTTGAGTTAATCACAATATAGATTGTTTTTTTTAAGAAAAAATTATATGAATAATTATACTACACTTTACTTTACCATTCCATCATTTTATCATCACTTTCTTCTTTTATTTTTCTTAACTCATAACCATCATCATCAACACCTTTACTATTATAATAATAGTAAAAAAAACTAATATGAAAGAACTAAAACTCTTTCAAAATGGTCAATAGAAAAAATTAGAAATTCAAATAATAAGAATCATATTGGATAATATAATATTTAGTAAATTCAGATTGAATACTCAAATTAAAATTCTACAAAAGGTTTGGAACCAAAATTAAAATAATAATAAACACTAAACTTAAAATTAGTTAAAATACACAATAAACAATCAAAAGAGTTAAACTATATTTTTTTGATGGAGGAGACACATAAAAACAAGGGGGAAGTTCAATGTCACCAAACTACCACTAGTGACATATTACTATCTAGAATTTTATATTTGAAAAAAAAATATAAATTTAACTTATTGTTATTAAAATTAAAATATTTAATAAATAGAATTTCATATTTAAAAAAATCGTATTTGAAAAATCAGTTCAGAAATGAGCTTACTAAAACATAAATTTCCGTGATTAATCTCGGATCTAGTTTAGTTTTTTTTGGTGAATCATTACATCAAAATCCGATTTTTAACATTTTCTTACAAGATAAAAAAAATCACTAGGACCAGAAACAATTCCCATCATTATTCTAATCCATCAAACATGTTTTTTCCCTTTCTTTTAATTAAGACAGATCTAATTTCTTACTATTTTCCCTTAAATATATAATAAACCTTCCATCTTTTGGTTTTGTGATTTGTTTTGTATTTTATTTATTTATTGAAATTAATTGAATAATTAAAAAATATTCTATGAACTATGGAAAAACAAATTAAATTATTAATTTAAAAATAAATAAAATAAAATATTTCTTTTGGTACATCTTAGGTGGGTTTTTTAAAATATATAGTTATGGAAAGATTTTTTTGTTTATTAGATTTTGAGATGGAGAAAAAAATCATTTAATATTGTAGAAATGTTTTTGTTTTTTATAATTTCTCATATGAGATGATTTTGTTTGTTTTGTAATGGAAGCAAACGACCTTTATACGGATTAGTTAATGATCATGAATTATTAATGAAGTGTTCATTAAAGGGATGTGTATTTTTTATTATTATTATTCATTGAACCAAATATTACTCAAAATTAGAACTTAAAGGAAGCATGTGTGAAACATTAACCAAGTATAGAATTTGAAGGGTTGACATGATTCTTTTGCCTACTCTGATGAATGAGAGGCAAATGTAGTGTAAAGTGATTGTGAGTGAGATTTATGATAAAAAGGTTAATCTAGTTAGAAGTAGATTTTATTGTGAAATAGTTTTCGTAATATTATGAGCATGAGTTTTATTAATAAGCACGCCTTTGAGATATTTTTATATGTAAGTTTTCTTGTGAAGTGTTGGACTTGGTTATTCATTTTGGATTGTGATCTAGTCCTATTATTCTAATTGTTTAGTGGTGAACATTAATGACAATAGTCTTGCTCTTGTATTACAACAAGATTTGGAATTTTTGTAGCACAACTTTAGGAATATTGAGTTAACTACATGGTGAAGAATTATTGTTAGGATATGAAGTATATGAAATTAGGGATTTTTTTATCCAAAGATTATGTTATTTTGAAACTTAAATTAGATTCTGATTCATATAAGTAAGTTTACTAAATAGAATTGTTGCTCTTTAATAAGTAAAGCTTCTAGATAAGAAGATAATTGAAATGATACAAAGGGAATTTAAAATAACTCCACCAAGTCATCTTAATAAATGATGATGATATTTCTAGTTCTAGTGCATGTTTGGTATATGGATGAAATTTTTGAAGCGCAATACTTTATCAGTTTTATATATTATATTTTAATAAGGGATTGTGTTGGTCTACCCAATAAATTAACTAGAAAATATATCACGGCCATTGAATAAAGCTCTAAAGTAAAGTTATGTAATGGTGAGAGTATCTTTATGTCAGAATTTTGAGGCATTTAGCGTAAGAATTGTAACTATATATTTTGTTGTACCATGTATACAATTGTTTATATCAATTTATGATGTTGATTTGGGTTAGTAGCAAGTTGGTTTGGATTACATTATAGAATAAAACTAACACTAATTAAAGACATGATTTTTTTATTTTTAGACCCCGTTTGTTTGCTGGAAAGTGGTTTCCTTCTGGAAAGTGAATTCCGGGGAAAGTGAATTCCTGGAAAGTGAATTTCTGGAAAGTGAATTCTGATGTTTGGCAGTGTTATGGAAAATAAACTGGAAAACATTTTCCAGTGTTTGTTTGTGTTATGGAAAATGAACTGGAAAATAAATTATTAATAAATTAATTTTTTTTTCAAGTTTATCTAATATATATAAAATATTTAATCACTTAAAATAAAAAAAAATAAAATCTAAAAAGTATAATGATGAATTTTTTTATTATATCCTATATTCATACATAGCTTATTTTATAAAATATAACATTATATGTCATATCATATTATAGAGAAATAAGCTTGTGAAATATTTTTTAAGTAAAACTTATTAATATATATTTTTTTCAATTTTAAAAGCTTAAAATAATTTTTTTTTTCATATGAAGAAAGCCAAATTAATTTATGTTAAGAGTTATATATTTGGGTCAAGGTGAAATCTATGACAAAGGTAAGTAGTTCCTTGGACATTCATCATGTCTTTTGTGCAACTTTGGTTAACTGCTGCCATGTGTCTTAAATAGATTCTTGTTTGCAGCTTTCACTCTCAAATTGCCAAATTCAGACCATTGATTCATCACTTAAATCCTGCATTAAGCTGAAAGAGCTCCGACTTGCTCGTAACAATATCAAGGCATGTGCTTTGTGCTTCCATATTTCTTTCTGTCCTGCGATACCGAGGGCAATTTTTATCGTTTTCATACGAAGTTTGAATATTCCTGTTAAATTGCTAATTATTCTCTGAATGGTTTAGACTCTTCCAGCTGAATTGGCTTATAATAAAAAGCTCCAGAATTTGGACCTGGGGAATAATGTGATCACAAGATGGTCAGATGTAAAGGTGATGGATATAGAGGAAGATTTTGTTTTTATTTTTGGCTCCAAGTGCCTAAGATTTGACCAAATAATTGCAAAAATATAAAATTTCAGGTGCTGAGCTCTTTAGTCGATCTGAAAAATCTTAATCTACTGGGAAACCCTATTGCTGAGAATGCGAAAACAACCAAGAAGGTGATCTACTTTTTCATTTTTGACATCTTTGCTGCTTTGCCCTGCCCTGCTCTTCCATGCTCACATGATTATGATTATTGCTGCAGGTCATGAAATATTTGCCAAACTTGCACATATTCAATGCTAGCCCTGTAGATAACAGTGCCAAGAACGAAAGCAGCGGTAGAGCTGATGACTCTTCACTTATCCCTACCAATGAGCTGGGCTATCATTCAGAGAAGAAAAAAGATCATGCAAGGGATGTGAAATCCTCCAAACATGCGATGGATCAAAGAAGTGGTCACCTTGACAATGTTAGCGATGATTTGGAGAAGGATTTGAGGCATAAAAGGAAGAAAACAAGAGGTGAAGTCTCAAAGATCGAAGAAGCTTCAAACTGAAAGCCATTGATGCATCCCTTTCACATTCAACTTCGAAGCCATGAATGATAAAAAGTGAAATTAGATCAATGGTACACAACTTTAGATCAGAAGAAGGCCACAGTCATCTCGTGGCAGCTTGGCCAATAGTTAAAAGATTACAGGCTCATCCTTAACAATAGTCACATTTCCTCGACTTTAGGAAATGTGACATCAAACAACATCAATTATTTTTGTGCCCTTCTTCCAGCCAGGTTTGATGTCTATCTTTAGGATTTCTTCGACAGTTTTTGGCTTGCTGCAAGAAAGTTACTAATACATCAAACGACTGAAAGAAGAACGATGCCAACCAAAAAAGAATAGTGGCAAATGATAGCCGAATGGGAGAAAAAACACAAGCAAACAAACTGGTGGGGTAGAAGTCAGTGCCATAAAATTCTTGATGCTCACATTTCACATCTCTGTAACTAAGATGGGTCTTGTGAACAATATATTAACTTCTAGAGTTCATTCCATCTCATTTCAAAGTGCCTAAAAGCTATGTATGGCAGCAACATTATTCAAAATAAGCCAATTGAATTTAGATTTTTTGTGTATCAGCCATGAATGACTTGCTCAAAGCCTTAAAGGACAACTATCTCTGATTAACATTGACCACCATTAACCCATCCAATTCAAGCTTTCAGTTTTAGAAAGCACTAAGCCTGTGATATCAACGGGAAATTGCAGTTATACTACGATTGGCACCATATATAACTAATGACTTGGACTAATTGATGAACTGAGATTGTGCTAGCTCGCTTCAGAGATTCATACTATTTTAGTTTTTTGGGCCATTTTATCTCCCCAGAATTCTCAGAAAATATAAAAACAACATCTCGCCTCAATCCTGAAGATGATATATATCCCTTTTATTTTCTGTAAAATATTAGCAAAAGACAGAAAGAAAAAACTACCAAGAGATATATATTCTTTTTTTTTCCTGTAAAATATTAGCAAAAGGAAAAAAGAAAAACACGACCAAGAGATAAGTAAATCTAAAAAGTGCAAAAACACTAAAAGAAAAGGAAGAGTAGCTAACCCGAAATCATCAGGAACAGAGCGAGAAATCCTCATCTTTCTTCGAGTTCCTTTATAAAACTCTTCCAATGTGCAAAGCAACTTGCTTTCAACAGGCGCCGATTGAGTTGAGAGAGAGGGCTGAGGAAGAGAAGAGTTAGGGTTTTTGATTTGGGTTTTGGTATCCGGAAAGAGAGAGGGCTGAGGAAGACAAGAGAGGTGTTATGTGTTTTATCAATTCCGGAAAGTGTTTTCCTTTTGATAAGAAAAGGAAAACACTTTCCTGAAATTGAAAGTTAATTGAAAGTTTGACCGGAAAGTTAAGGAATTAACTTTCCTTTGACCAACTTTTCCAATGTTTGCCAAACATTGGAAAATGAGGAAATTTAATTCTAGGAATTCAGTTTCCTTGAAACAAACATGGCCTTAATCTTATTTTTAGTTGATCACGTTGAACAAACCCACACAAATCAACACAATAACTCAAATTAAAGATACTTGAAATTTAATATGGATACCTCTATATACCATAATTGTCACTTAAAAATTAATTGCAATGATTGAGTTTTTTTATCTTTAATATTTTTATATTTGATAGGAATCTAAAAAATCTTATTTTGATTTGAGTTTACATTATATTTTTTGTCATGTCAAAAAAGTACTTTCAACAAGCTTGATTCTTATTACTTCTTAAGATTATTATTTTTAATTAAATCCCCACTGTATATATTTGAAATAATCGAACATGTTAGAAATACTTTCACAAACATTATTTGAATATGAACTATAACGATTCAAATTTATTTTCAATCAATATTTGCTTAATTTATATTTTTGAGACATGAATGTAGATTTAAGAATAAGGATTTAATTAAAAATATAATTTTCATACTTGCATACCTCTAATAAAAAAATTAAAATCAAGAAAGAAAAAATATAAATTATAATTCAAGACAAGTTATGGATTGTTAAGTGCACACATTAAATATTAAAAACGATAGGATAGGTTGCAAAATACGTGATGCATATATTGGAGTGGATAATAATTAATCCTTCTCATGTTTAAAGTTGTAACAAAAACTAAATTCATGTCTCTCATGAAATGTGGAATAATCTTGTCCAACATCATTTTCTCAACATTCCATACTACCTATTATCTATTTATCATTTATTTGTTTTTATAGTTTGACGAAGTTTACTTATGTTTTTATTAAAATATTTTTTTACATTCATGGGCTTAATTGCCATTTCCTTTTCTGATTTGAGTGACTAAATCACACATATCATAAAATTAAAGAATAAACAAACTTTCAAACTGAAATGATATAAAAATAAAATATAGTGACTAAAATAAATTGTTGTAAATTTTCAAAGACCGGAATTTATTGAAAAAAAATTATTTAATCTTTTCTCTCAAGTGTGTACTAAACACAAAAACAAGAACATTTATTTGATCACTCCAATCTTATCTATTACCTCATACAATCCATTTTCACGTATTATGTTATATTCATCATATCCAATATAAATGTTCCAATATAATTCAATAAATCAGAAAACATGGACAATTGTGGTTTTTGCTTTTGAATTTATAATGAGAAAATTAAATTTGATTTATTAAATGTATTTTAATTTAAATTAATTTTCATTGAATTAAGGTGAGATTTATTAGAAATATACCTTGAATCTAATTTAAATATGTGTTCATAAATATTAAGACAAACCTTAAAATACCTATATAGATATTCTCAATTTCGCTTTCAAATTATTTTCGGTATCAATTTTACCTTTAAAATCTCAAAAATCTTCAATTAAGGACTTCCATCTTTGTTTATGGCTTTCAATCCGTATTTCCATCTAATTTCTAATTTTTTTTTAATATGAAGTGATATTACTTTGTAAGAAACTTAACCTTTTCATTAAGTATTCTAACTTAAGTCTTCAATAGATAAATCTAAATAGTTTGATAATAAAATTGATATAAAAAATATATTAGATGCAAAATTGATATTATCATATTGATTTGGTGGTATATTTGACGTTCGCCCTAAACAGTAAGTATATTTTAGTTGCATAGTCCATTTTAAAAAAATAATGACAATCATCTTTGTCGATTGTTAAGAGATAAAAAATAAAACTTTAACCAAGTCAAAAATAAGAAGTGATAAAAAAATATGGAAAACTGTTTAGTCTAATGCATTTGAAAAAATTAATGACAATCATCTTCATCAAATGTTAGGGATAAGAAATAAAATTGCAATTAAATCAAAACAGTAAGAATTTTAAGAAGTGATGAAAAAATTAATGACAATTATCTTAGTCAATTGTTAAGAGAAATCAAAACAATAAGTTGTTTAAGTAGTGATAAAAAAATATGGAAAACTCAAAGAGTTAACCAAAAAAACTGCCAAACCCTTGTGTTTATAGGCTTAAAAGGCTGGCTTATTTCCTTCATGTAATCCCAAATCACATGATAAGTGTTTTTAATCTATAATCTAAATAGGGTAGCATTTTGCATGGAATTCTACGATATAGTTACTTGGATTGGACACGAGTAAAAGGCATGTACGTACCAATCAATACTAATTTATCACATATATTAAAATTAGCAAATATAAATGGATCCCTCTTAACATGTGCACATTTCAAAACTTCGATAAATCTTCAAGAAAACATAGTCAAATTGTTGCTCAAAACTTATTTGTAAGCAATCATGCTATTAAAATCCAACAACCACAAGCAATTAAGGTCATTAAAATAGCTTTAAGACTAAATTATGCACACATTGCTTGGAGGTTATAATCTATTAGATGTGATTTGACCAGGCTGGCTACAGTTATTGAACTCTCACATCCCATGGGTAAAAATATGCTTCCCGTTAGAGACAAAGGCTGAAGGACTTGTATTGATGATTTGTCTTCGACGAAGTTATCCTCGTTTCAATTTATAAATGTCAATTTCATATATATATATATATATATATGGCTAGTGTGTGTATATATATATATATATACACTATTTAGGGTTTCATTTTCCAAGTTAGTCCTTTATCTTTTCCTCTCATTGTAACCTCTTCGATCTGTCTTCTAACGGATCTGCTGTTTTTTCTTCTGGGGGGTTCTTTTTTAGTGGACATACCTCCCTTTATCTCTCTCTCTCTTAAAGATCTAAGAACAAACGGAGTGACTTATTGCCTGTAATTTGAGATCATGACTGAGATGAGACCTACATGACAAAGGTTGAAACGGAGTGACTTATTCCCTTTATCTCTCTCTCTCTCTCCCATCATGACTTATGAAGTAGTACCCAGAGGTTGAAACGGCCGGCCGGCCGGCCAGCTTTTTTGGGAGAGGATCTTTATCGTTATCCAGCCCAGTGAGCCGCAAAGAAGGGAAAAATAAATAAGGAAACACGAGCCCTAGTAATCCATAAACGACCCTATTTAGAGTTGGAAATGTTCATTCTATATACTATTTCCTACAGATCTCGACCATTTCATCATGGGTTTTAATTTCCCAGAAATGCGCAGATCAAGCTAAATCACTGGGTCGGAGTCAGCCAAAACCCTAATTTAAAGAAAGCAGATCAGCTGCAAGATGTCCTTTTAAAAAAAAACATGGAGAGAGCAGAACTCTGCGAAAAACAAATGATTACCTGACATAACAAGCAGATTTGTTCATTATGAAGAAACAGAAAATCGCCCAAAAACACAAGCATTGATCAAGCCAAGAAAACATGACCCAGCTCAAGAATTAGCCTTTTCTGCAGCATGATCAATTTCCACCCGCACACATACTAAAGTAAGAAAGAGAGAGTCTTGTAAACCCTAGAGTGTTAAACTGATAAAAAAAAATTCCTGATATATTTTCAATATGAGACTGAAAATACGATCCGCCCATGTTTAAACTTGAGAAATTCTTGAATGAAACAATGCCTTAGAGAGAGAGAGAATGTGAAATCAAAATCCGCAGATTAACTCAGTACTCCCAGAAAAACCCTAGGAGAGAGAAGAAAACATCACTGAGTGGAGTCAAAGGTTGTGTTGCAGCAGAAATCATAGTTACAGTTCATAGCTATGCTTGACAAAAGAGAATTAAACATATCTGTCTTGTCTTTGAGTGGTTGGACCATTTTTGAAGAAGTGGAAAACACAAAAAGGAAGAAGAGTGGCTTAATTATCCGACCAACTAAAGAAAGATAAAGAAGAAAAGGGAAATGACATAGATAGTACAATTTGTGCAGAAGATAGAGTGAGTGATAAGTGATAGGTTATATAATTGGAGTTGTTTTTTAAAATGTTTTTATTTGTAATTGTATTAAAATGATATTTTTATTTTTAAAAGTTATTTTTGATACCAAAACATTAAAATAATTTAAAAATATTTAATTTAAAATAAAGAATAAAAAAATTTCAATGTTTTTCAAAAATACTTTTAAAACTCAATATCAAACAAAGCCTAAAAAGTCTACCTTTCCATATATGTGGGTGTATGCAATGTAACTCGTTATTTGTGCAGGAATATTAACTACACCCCACAGGCCTTTCGGGTCATTCATGATAGAATCTCTAGCACTCTTCTTCAATGCGACCTAACATGTACACCACTTGTGATTTTGATTTGCTTAGCTCGCTAGGTACCTACTTTTTAGCCAGGGACAGGGAGGACCACGATGGTTATAGTTGTGATGAGGACTAACACTTTTAATTAACTGTTCGGGAAGATAATTGAGGTTAGTGATTTAAAGTATTTTTAAAATTAAAAAAATAAATTAATTTATATGTTGTGAAAGCGTGTTGTGGGTGGAACTTTATCACACAACTATTATGTGCCATACAACTATTATAACAAGAGATAGGATTAAACGAAAGGGTATGTAGCTCAAATTAAAATACCAAGTTGTGGAAATATCCCTGAAAAGGGAAAGAAACAAAACAAAAAAATGCTATCCGTGTTTCGAGTTCTTTTCGAATATTACGAAATTTTGTTCTTTTTTACAAGGAATCCAGAACATGACTGCATACTACCATCAGTAATAAGACATAAGAATCGATGGAGTTGGCATTCTATGCTTTTAGTAAATTCAGATGCTATCGTGTTAAGGGGAATTAGAAACAAATCATCCCACATCTCTAAAATAGAGGTGGAAGAGAAATTATCGAAAATGAATTCTTAGTTCTTGCTGCTTTCTAAAAACAAAAAAAAAAGATACTTTTATTTTAGTTTTAGGATAGAAAATTTCTAATTTTAATTTCAATATATTAAAAAAATTAAACATCAATTGTATTCTGTAAAACAAAGCTATGAAAATTATATAAAATTTGGGTTAAGCATTTTTAATAGGTATGAGATCTATTGATAATCTTGTTGAAATATATAATGATAATAAATATACAAGTTATATATATATATATATATATATATTTGTTGATTTATACTAAGATGATCTTTCCAAATACAAATAAATAAAGGATTCTACAAAGACTAGGACTATTAGCTGCGTGGTTATGAGGGATGCAATTTTATAGTGATGGATATGGTATTCAAAATCTTGATGGGAGAGGAAGAAAGCATGTGCTCTAATTCGTTGCCCTAGTTTTATTATGAGTGAAATAGAATTACTAGATGGTGTTGACATATATTTGAAGCATGAGAGTGAAAAAGATTGGTGGATCTTCATTGGGGAGTTATTAAACATAGAGGGAAAACAGTTCAAATCTAATTCTATACTTAAATAGCCTTTCTATACTTGGAGATTTATTTTTACTAATCTTTTTATTAGTTATTAAGATTTAATTCTTTTTATGAATTAATAATCTCTCGTTTATTGAGGATTTTCTTACTCCCATAAATGTCCTCTTTTCTATTTTTAGTGGTTCTTATTTAAGTATCCATTTTATAAATCAAAGCATAGTAATTTTATATTTTCACTCAGTTTCTCTTATTGTCCTTTGTCGTTTCTACAATTCACTTAAAAAATAATATTTATTAATTTCCTTGTAAGACAGTAATGAAAAAAGCTAGGGGTAAACATGGAATAACATTTTAAAACATATGTAGCTGAATCTTCTCTTACCTCTCTCTAACCCTCTTGCTCTTTTCATTCTCCAGTAGTAGCAAATTTATCGATGGCAACACCTCCAGCAAGTCTACATCACGGGTTGGTTTATTTTGTGTTCAATTCTACTTTTATTGAGAAGTAGGAAGCTTCAGCTGATATAATATAAACTTCCAGTAATGAAATGAGTAAATAATCTTGTAGTTGAGATTTACTTTTGTTTATGACAAGGATGAGTGTTACTAATAATCTTAAAGAACCACTCATACTAGTCCTTCCACTGCATTTAGGGTTCATGGAAAGATAGTTATTACTAAGAAATTAATCACATTTTCTACAATGTTCCCTCTTGTTCGTGTGATCAAACTTGTCAAAGAATATGTATTGTTGCTAGACCGAATTTGTTGTTAAATGTTCCCTTTTAGCGTGTTTAAAAAGGTATACTTGCTACTTTTATTTGGTGTTTGAAATGCACCCCATTGATTAGCATATTAATGTTTAAATGTCTATAGCCTATTTTTATTGTTAATTTATATGATCAACGCAAATTTTAATTATTTTCAAATTGTATGTTTTCATGTAAAACTTGGCAAGTACACAACACACTATGGTTTCGATTTTGGGTTTGGGTTTGGGTTTGGGTTTGAATGATATCTAATGGATACCCAACAAATGGACAATAGATTCTTGATAGATATCTAATGGATAACTAAAACCGGATAAGGTCGAGTTTGATTTATGTCCTATCAAGTTAAGGTAGGGGTTGGGTATAAAACTTAGGATCGAGTTCAGTTATGGATATTACAATACCTAACATATGGGTACTTATTGTCATCCTTAAATATAGCACAACATAAAAGTTAAATAGTTTAAGGATGTAATTTGATTTCTATAGATTAAAACTACATCGTAAAAAAATATTTTATACTTTCTTTTTGGCTTAAAAATCCACAATCAAGGGCTGTTTTCTTGTTCAAAATCCTTAAATTTAATTGTGTCTTGTCAAAATAATTTTGCAAAATTTTAACTATTGATCTCAAGTATTATAAATATATGTATGGGCACGATGAGAACTCAAGAAATGACACTAGCCAGAACCTCAAGCTAGATGAGCCTAACAAGATAAATTCACAAGATTATGTATTTATTTTAGATTATGTTATCAACAAACAAAGGATATAACTACTATTAAAAGACCGAAGATAGTTGTTCTAGCTAGAGGCCATGGGCTTTTTGGGGGTTCTATCTATTGTAAAGGGGAAAAAACTCTTATATACGAAGTTGTATTATTTCAAATACTACATTAAAGAGTTTTATCACTTCAAATTAACTTATATATCCATAACAACTTTTTAATTATAAAGCATCAAGTAATTGTTCGTTTACACAGGCAAGCAATGTAGTCAACATAAAAAGAAGTCATAAAAAATGATTGGATTGGGGTTAAATGAAGATTGAAACTAAAAAAAAATAAAAAAAAAATGATAAAATAAATAGCACAATGATGATAATTACAAGTAGCCAATTTGTTTTGAATTGTTAATAGAAAAGTTTACCTGAGCTAACAAGTTAATGCTAATAAGTGCACCTAGATGGAGATTAATATAGTTATTACATTTGGCAATCAAGGGCGATAAGTATTCAGTTGATTAAGAGGTAAGAAGGCATAGGGTCATAAGTATAGTGACAAGTTGCAAGTGACACTTCTAATGTTTTAAAATATTTTGAAAAATGGAAAGAATAATTCATGTTCTTTTAAAGAAATTCAAGGACACCTCTAAGTTATTTAGAGTTGTATTGCTTGCTACTCTAAATGTCATTATATCGGTTTTAATTTAGTTCGAGTGAATTCTATGATTCCAAAAATTCCTTAATTTATGCATCTGTATATTTATTTTTGTGGTGCATCTTAAAAACAAACACACCCTGAATTTCATGATGAATGATCGACTCCTCGAGGTTCATCAATATATTATATTTCAATTTTCATCCAATTGCATCGCCAAAATTTAAAATTTTCAAATCTAATGCACAAGTGTTAAGATATGAGGTGTTTATAAAAGATTGAAGACTCATTCTTCATATCTATTTTCTTTTATTTACACACACACACAAATAATCAAATTAAAATAACATTGTTTCTAAAAAGAGTCAATTTACAACCTAATTATTTCGAGAAGTTTATTGTAGTCTATATTTTTATTTTTGTTTCTATTTGGTCCTTAATTTAGTGCTTTTTTCCTTGTATTTTTATAAATTACAATTTAATTATTATATTAAAGAATATTTCTCAATATGCTCCTTGCATTATTGCTTTTAATCATGTAATTGTTTTGTCATATAATCCATTACACAAACCTTTCTTCTTTGTTAGTACTATTTTTTGTATAAAAACACACCTCATTCCTTTTATCACTAAAAAAACATACCACATTAATACTACACAAATAAGAAAGAGAAAAATAGATAATTATGAACCTAGTATGATTTGAAACATGGATCATGCTAAAAAAAACCAAATTGATCATCAACAACTGCTATTCATATTAAATTAAATGTAAAGATCTAAATCACCACTTACCTTTGAGATTGATTGTTGAACATGAAAGCTAACATGCATGTAGAGAAGAAAAAATACCTCAATCAAAAATCTTCCTTCAAAGTGTGATTATTCATATCCATTGATCTTTCTTTAATTTTGATCACCAGTAGTAAGGAAAATAACCTATCAAATGGTATTTTGGGATTAGCATCAACTTTGTTTCTTTCAAACTATTTTAACAATTGCAATAAATAGCTTAATCTTTATCACCTCAAGTCTTCTCTCTCTCTCTCAATATATCTTCTGATTAAACATGATTAAATCTTCTTGATTTAATCCTTGCTTTCTAAATTTAATTTTGTTTTTCCTACCATGAAATGGCCCGAAAAGGAATTGCTATGTGAATGGTCACTTATAGAAGCTTAAACCTAGTGTGGGAGATGACAAGAATTGAAGAGTCCCTGCTTTTTAAAGCATTGATTTATTTGAGTTTTGGTTATAACTCACTCCTAATTCAATTTTGTTTATTTAAGTCCTGTTTTCTAAATTCTTAAATTTTTTATAGGACCTCATTTGTTTTACAGTTCAATCTTTCAGCTAGGAGGCATCACTAGAAAACAGGTTGAGAGATAGAAAATCTTTAGATGGCCATGATTTGATGACCAACAAGTTTGTTATTGATTTCTATTATAAGAGGAATTTCATTAAGATATTTTCTACACCGCATCTTGCCAAAAACAATTATACCGAAACCGGGAAAGAAAACACTTCTGGCTTAATTTTGTTTTATTGGATCAATTTAGAGGTGTTCTAGGTTGATGTATTTGTTTATTTTTTAGGTATTTATAGGTAAAATTATTTGGAAAATGGGTTTTTAATGTTCCAGAAGTCATACTTGATTTCTTAATCACCTTCGGTGACTAGAGAAGATTGCAGGTGACAACAGGTCGTCTAGCAAAACAAACTAACCATTCACTTTTTTTAAAAAAAGAAAAAGAAAATAATAAGTTATCTTCTCTATAAAATAATAAAATAATAAAAGAGATGGGTGGCCCTGGGTTTTCAGGCCTAGCACGCCTAGGCTCTTGAGTGTTAGTAAAGCCTAATTACAATCCACGTATGTGTGCATGCTAGTGCTCCTTTCAGCCTGTAATGGAAAACTCTGAACCTATGACCTATGAAAATCTCTTATAATCTTCAGTTTTGACTATTTTGCATCTTCAAAAATCCCTACCCATGCCCCCAATACAACTTTGTTTTTACCACATCAGGACCAAATAATAGCCATCGAGGTTACTATCCTGTCCCAACTCTCTTTCAATTTCCATCCACTGAAGACCAAGTTTCCCAAAAGATGATGATCATTATCTGTGAATGCCAGAAATAAAAAATCAAATTAAGCTGCGCAGGTTTGGGCTGTTACCTGGAGTATTGTTGGCAACCGGAGGATTGCTTTCTCCACGATATTAGCTTTGCAAGTCCAAAACAATGCTGTCAGGATATTGCCATGGAACACCGCCACCTCAAAACTTCACCTACAATTATAATTTTTTATTATGAATAGAATCCAAATTTTATTAGAAATACTTAACAGGTAAATCCAAACAAACACATGAAGCCATTAGGATGATGGACACAAAGTATTAACACTAGAGGATCTCATTCAGCATAATAAATAAATAAATAAATAAATCCCATCCCCGGATGACAAGAACCGGATATAACCCGAGAGAGCAATATTCAATAGAGATAGAGCGACTTCCACATGCTCTCCAGACACTCACTGGGCGCAAATGTAGCCAACATTCAAGAGATATGTAATTTCAGCAAATATTTTGAGATTTCACAACACAAACCACTCAGCATGAAGTGATAATCAGGAAACTAAATTCCCAACCAGAAACTGTCTAATCTGTGTTGTCTGAATCTGGTAGCCGTAGCTCAGCTGGATTTCTTGGAACATTTATCTCACCTTGCAATACACCACAAGATCCATCCATCCAGGAAAGAAATTGCGAGGCACAAGAAGGAACCTGAGAATCAGCATAATCGGTCCCAGCAGCTGCCTCTTCGTAGAGATAACAGGGCCAGCTCCTACAAATCTCAAAAGAAGATCTTTAATAACACAACTGCAGCAGCTACACCAGATCAATCCATAAAACTGAACTGAAAGAGATAATCTGATAAATTCAAGGTGAATGAATGAAAGAGATTGAGTGACGAAACAACCAAGTCATGCAAATATATTGTGATAGTAGAAAACGAATTTCGCCTGAAGAAATCATATAACGACATGGGCCAAGACTGACACCTCACAGCAAGAACGTAGCAAAATCATATGGAACACATTAGAGAGATAATCTCATAAGAAATGTCGATCCATAGTATACAAGGTTAATTTCACTAACTAAACTTAAATTCTGCAACTCCTTCATCTTAATTCCGGCACTTCAACATGCTCCCCTATAAAATAAAGATGAAGACAAAATCCCAGAAAAAAGATAAACTCAATTGTGGTAGAGAAAGGATAGTTATTGTATACAAATCATTAAGGTACTTCTCAATCACTAATAGGCTACATAGGTTATTTATATTGCCAAAAAAATTAAGGATATATATGTTTACAACTTGCTCCTATGGATGTGTATGGAACCAAAATTAACATTCTTATATATGGTTATACTTTGTCCTTATAATTCAACTAGGAATATAAATGTTTATCTTTTATCATTGATTAATAAGTTGAATTAGTTATAGTTAGTTGGTGTTCTGACATATGATGTTTTAAGAAAACAACAATTTTAAATGATTTTATAGTGTATGTGGTGGTTTGAAGTTATAGCACACAAATAATTAGTTTGTCCATATTGTATGAATAATAATAAGACATTTACAATTATGGTAAAGCCTTTTGTTTTAATTATCACTAGAGGCAAAATTGATTCATAAACAACAAAAATAATTTCTTAAAGGGCAAAATGTATGTGACATTATCGATACTACCGAGTGAACAAGTGTAAGAAGTAACAATATGAATATGTTTGGTTTTTATTATTGTCACCACCCAATTATGACCTTATTTTTTAAATATTTTCAAAAAAATAAAAAGTAGCAACAATATGAATATATCAATAAATGTGTATATATATGTGTGTGTGTGTGTGTGAGAGAGAGAGAGAGAGAGAGATTTATTTGCATTTTTTTTATCATTTTTCAGCGTTGTCTCAAAAAAATTCAAATTTTAAATGTTTTTTCAAAGCATTTAGCTTTTAACGTGTTATTCAAATTTTATTTCCCTTTTTGAGTTGACATTAATGCTACTCTGTTTTGAAAAAAACTTAAAATAACAAAAAGAAAAAAAAATTGGACAAAAAGACCAAATTTGAAGAGGAAGAAAATAACGAGCCAAAAATAAATATTTTACCTATAAATTAAAGTGCAAGACACTCACAAAAAGGGGAAGAAAATTGAAGAGAATTTTAGAGGGTAAAAAAATGTTTTACACCCTTTCCCCAAACAAAAAACCCTAAACCTAAACTTAATAACCTAATTTTTTCTCTTCTCTTGGTAAAAAAAAGTGAGGTATACCTTGATAAGCTAGATTTGATCTTTGTATTAGTAAAGAAAATATGTTGCGTCATTCAAAACATAACTTTATTTCATTAATTCATGGTTGCTAGCTTTGCAACATACAATTCACTTATATAATGTTTCAAATAATCCTAATGGATCCCCATGTGTAGGCTAATTTGAGCCCACTTACAAATTTGATCTAAACATGTAATGATAATCCAAAAACTAATAAGAGAATAAAAATCCAAAATTGATATCCTAAATATGCTGGTATTAAATTTGTCATCTCTAAAAAGTACTAAATAGACTAGAAAATCTGATGTGATCCCAATATCTTAATTTATCCAAGTTAACTTTGGACCTCATGTGACCAAAATCCATATTCATTAAAATGAACCAAATAAGACCAAACATACACTTAAAATAATCTTTTTTGCCTAAAAGGAATTAAACAAGAAAAATCATAAACTTGTTATGACCTATATCCCAAGCGTTTCCTGAACTCCAATTGCTTTGACATTTTACCCTCACATGGAAGCATCACTTTAGAATCTTTTGGTAAAGTTTCATCTCAATCCAATGATTAGATATGAAGATATGCTCGATAACACATATAACTGAACAATAAGAAACTTTATGTCAAAATCTGAATTTAACCATGTCTGGATCGTATCATTTCCTCCTAACTAAAAACAATATTCATCTAACCCTCCTACAAAACCCTTTCTCTCTCACATCATTATAGACCCTCCCATATGTCCCCACTAACAAACCATACCCTCACCAACCCCCTAACATTTTCTTCTTGGCCAACCATCTTCATATTCCTTTCCATTAACCAATAAAACTAAGACCTAGCCTCATCCACCTCAATCATCACCCCTAAACAATTGCATCTTTCAATCATTTTAGGGCTTTGTTTAGTTGTGTGATTTAAGTTACTTTTGAAAGTGTTTTTTATTAAAAAATACATCAAAATAATATTTATATTTTATTTTAAAAAAACCATTTTTGACATTAACACATCAAAATAATCTAAAAACATCAAAAAAATTATTTAGAGTAAAATTTATAAAAAAAAATTATTTTTTTCAAAACCGTTTTTAAAATGCAGTTCCAAATAAGGGACTACTTGAGAAACCATCATCTCCCTACTTTAATTTTCTTAATTAGTCTACACACCGTAAATAACCACCCCCTCTTTTGGCCTTAAATCTTAAGCAAATGCCAACACCACCTCAACCCTTTTAACCCATGGCAACCCAATCTTCATACCCTTTTTTCCCTGTCTTTTCTAGGCAACCACTATGAGATCAGAACATACCCTCCACAAAGCCTCCCTTTCTTAGCAAAAAATAGAACCACATTATAACATCTTTTTGTTCAAAACCAGAAGATCGACACCCCACCTTTAGTCAAACCTTTAGCAACCTTTCACCAACACCATCAGTCACCATCGAGCACCAACCGTGACCTTTAACAGTCACTAGTTATCACTTCTCCCCCAGTTAACAACAACAACAGCAACAATCACCAAGAATAAGGAGAATTAAATCTGAAAAATAGGAGAGAAAACTAAAACATGTTATGTGTGTACTTTCTCTTTCTAGGTCTCCATCAATGGCACCGTAGCCACAAAATAGAAAATAAAGAGATGACATTTTAGATCCACCTATATTTTTATTCCATTGGCAACAAGCTATGGTTTCACATGCTGACAGTGGCATGTGGATACATGTGCCACCAGTACTCCTTGCAGTTGTTAGATGCTTTCCAACACTGTTTTAGAGTTCCCAGTGATTTTCTCTAAATTGTTTGTAAATATTTAATGTTTGTTAGAATTATTTTTAATGTTTTGGTGTTTGTAAACATATGTATTTTATAAGGGTTTGATTAATATAGTAAAAAGTGAATGTGTGTGTTATTTTTCCTTTTATTTTTTTATTTAGTTTCAAATAGATGATAAAAAAGGATGAAAAGATAAAAAAAATGAACATATAAAAAAATATATTTGTCTATGGCTAAGTCTTTAAAAATACAAAAAATTACATCGTTTTGTATTTTCATATAAAAATTCAGAAAAATATGTATTTGCATACATTTTAGGATTTAATAACTAGGTTACTAAATTGAAAATAAATTTGGAAAACATTTCAATAATTCATACTTTTTAAAATCATGATAATGGTAAAAATCATTATATAAATATTGGACATATAAGTTGTCTAATATTCAAATATCTACATGTATTTTCCCTAAAAACTTATTTTGGGCACATGAGCTTATAATATAATTCAAAAGGTCATATTTATTCATACAAATAAATTGTACCTAATAAAACCTTTAAACCACAACAACTCTCACAATGCAAATTACCTGAGGTAAGACATATTATAGGTGTTTACCTTTCTTTTACACAACCAATTCTTTACCCTTAAATCTATGATAAAATTAGTTCATCCAATTTTTTCTAGCAAACTTGAACCAAACAATTAGGTGGAGACTCCACTGACCCCATGATGTTGTGCATCCACACGCAAAAATTATGGTAAGTAGGTGTACCTATAATTGGATACAATTTAGTATAGTTTTACAGCTTTTTTATTGGAAGACTAATCTAATCCACCATAATATGGATGTCGTACATTAAGAAGGATGTTTTTTTATTCTTTTTTACAGGGACATAAACATGAAGGGAAAACAAAGGGTAATATAAAAGCTAGAATGGATATAGCTTTGTATTCGTGAGAATATGGAGTTAATTATTTGAGGCCTTTATATTGTAAAGCCCAAAGCCATACTGATGTGGACCACCTCATAAACACCAGTAAGGACCCATTATATGTTCTAAATGGTCCAATGATCCGGTCTAAGACAAAGACATTGAAAGAGGTATTGAATGCATTGGTTTTGAAGGCTTCGACCAAGTTAGAATTGCAAGGATCATTGAAGTATCAAAAGAAGATCTTAGTACATCTTATCCATGTGTAAAAGGGGTCTAATACAGCTTTATTTGGGTCATGAAGTGAGGATAATAAAAGAAACAAAAGAATCCTACTACAACTTGAAAACAACATGAGTAACTACCTTTTCCTCTTGTTTCTAAGATTAAGGGGCTGAATGTTAGGCTATAATAAGTCGTGAATCAACTCTATAATACTTTACAACTCTTCTTCTCATGGTAGTTAATGGATTTAATATTATGGGTTTTATTTAATTTTGGTAGCTACAACCCAAGACTTGTTTGGGCTTAATTAATACTTTGTTTTCAGCTAGGATCCAAAACATGTTTTGATTAAGTCATGGGCTTTCAATTTAGGGTTTTGGATCAATTTTGAGTAGACCTCATTTAAGTCCACATAAGGGGTCCATTAGGGTTATTTTTTCAAGAAATATATAAACTCATGTAAGCTGAATTTTAAGAGCCATTGATGAATATTACTTCTGAAATTTTCAGTTTTAAAGTGTGAGAGTGATTCTTGCATTCTTCAGTTCTTGAACGAATTGAATCCGACTTATCGAAGATTACCTGGCTTTGTGGCATCATTCTACTCATTCCAATAATGTTGGTGCTTTGAGGTAGGTTTTTATTGTGTCATACTTCTATCAGACCTATATCAACTTTTCAGGATCAGATCTCAGTTTTGATTGTGAGTTGTGTAGCTACGTGATCACGAGGTTCGCATCACATACTTATATTAGACAATGATGCATATCTAATTGTCGATGAATGACTTAAGAGACTGAGTTTTTTTTTTTTGGATTTACTTCAAACATAGCTATGTTGATGAATTTATTCAAATGCAAATTTAGCTTGATTTTTTTTTATTTATCTTTGTTGGGTTTTTTTAAATATCTCACATGCAACATAAACTATGAAATAAAATTATTAGTAAATCCCCAGGACCCTGTTAGATGGATCTAGAGTTGTTTAAGAATTTATTACTTCAAGATCTGATATCTTAGGATTTGAATAATTCTTTAACAGTCAAGTTTTTGCAAATCTTAAGTTATCTAATTATCTAGTCTCAACTGTTAATCCATATGAACCACCAATAAGAAATCTCATTAATCTATATTTAAAAAATAGGTATTGATATGCCTAGAGTGTGATCTCTCTATTCAGTGACTTATATAGTTTTTATGTCTAGCAATCGTAGCTTACTATATATAGAAAAATATTAAAACCCTATAAATTGGCAAAATATCAATTTGCCCCCTAAATAATACACATATATTAATTCAAGATAATTTTATAAATTAAATCAATCATATTTTTACTTGATCTTTCTAGGTTTAGAAACATAATCCGTGTATTAGTTATATTCTAGTATTTAATTTCTACAATATATTTTAATGAAGTCATACTTAATTAAATCATCTCATTTTTATTTTTTACTACTGATTCTTAATGTATGTAACCTATTTTGTTCCTAATATGTTAGCCCAAATATAAATTAAAATTCTAATTGAATAGAATAAATTCTTTAAATAATTTAATTTATTATCAATTCAATAATTGATTAATTTATATTTGAAGATTAGGTGCATCGTCTAGTAATATGTCATGATCCTTCAAATATTAGAAAAAATATTAATTATTTTACCTCACCTTTTAATGATGGTTTCTTGGTGTAATTACTATTCTTTCAACAATAATATTAAGGCTGGGAGTATTTCTATCATGTTTAATCATGTTTGCTCTCTATATAATAGTCATTGATTATTTTGAACAAGATTTGAAACTCTTTTCAAATCTCATTCAACCTTTACCATATATTTTTTTTAGTCAATACTATTTGAGAACATATGAAATATCTTTTCTAATTTACCTAGGATAATAAATCCTCTTTTGATATCCAATTACCTTCATATAGTTTATGTTATATCCAATATCTATCTTTTTCTTACCTCGATTAAGATAACAGGTAACAAGATTAAAACATATAATTCTTTATATAAGATAATTTAGTGATCTCAAGCTTAATAATCACTTACACAAATGTTATGTGAACCTAATATACATAAGTGATCTATTCATATAGAATTCTCATATGAGTCAATTAAGTGTACATGTCTTATAAAAAACACCTACATATTAGTTTTAAGTATATTTTATACCTCAATTTATGAGAACAATTGTTTCTTTTCATAAATATAAGGACATAATATGTATCAATCTCTACAGCTATAGTAAATGTCTTATATTTAAGAGAGTACTGATTATATACATTTTAAGAACAATGTTTTGATGCAATAGAAATCTCATAATTATAACAACTTTTATATTTTTCTGTGCAAAATATTTTTATCTTATGGACTTTATCTTTAATCTAGATTCATAAATCAAATATTATATTTATTAATCGAATATTATATGAATATTAAAGATAATTTAAGTCTTTATTGATGATAAATATGAATTTACATGAATATAATAATATTACGTGTAATCAACTAATTGACTACAAGACATAGTAAACTAACAATATATACTGTAATTAACCAACCATTATGGAATACTTGAGATTTAAAGTACCAATATGGATATTATTTGAAGTAAGATACATGATGTAAATATATTTTCTCTTATCCATTAATGTATATTGAAATAGGTGGAAGGAATATGAGATTTAGGTTTTATGAAATTATAATCATGAAAAAAAAGAAATGAAGAGTAGTCTTTTCTTTTCTTGTTATGGAAGTCATAATATATGTGTATTAGTGTTAATTAAGATATTGGGTTAGGCCCTGTGACACGAAAACTGTGTCAAAATTTCTTTAAAATAGTTTTGTAGCTTATTGTGAGATTATTAAAATTGTTATCTGGAAAATTATTTTTTATTAATTATTTCCTTTTAGCTACATTGTCTATAATAGTGAGTCGGTGGGGGTACTATGCACACAAGATTTTGGCCTAGGCTAGACATCACTAACCAATAAGAAAGATGGTGCTAAGATATGAAATAAAAGCAAAAGTAAATGCATATTTGTTTTGAAGCTTCTAGTGCATGTTTAGGATGCTTTCCACCCCCACCCTATTTTTGCATTTTTAATGGAATTATCAAAGAAATGGTGTGTCGGCAGTGTTGCTCACACTTCAATGGAAATAGATGATAGAATCAGTAATTAAAGTTCATTTATAGATAACGGAATGATAATTAAGATTGTTCGATGGAGTGATCGATAAGATGAAACAATTCATCAACGTTGTTCCTGTCAGAAGATTTAGAGTCTAACACCATCGACAATGCCCGACCACCATATTACAAACAACATGTTTCTGTCGGAAAGTCTATCGCTATTGGATTTGCTGGCAAAAGTTTTTAATTTGGAAGTGAGTGATGACATTTTAGAGATGGAGTATACCCTGAGTTTTGATATGCACAGAGTGTGATGGATTCATTTCAAATTTTGTACCTGTGGAAGGTATACTATATATTTTCCTTTTTTTTATGGAATAGATGATTACTATACGCCTTTTTTATGAACCACGCCTTAGGAAATTATTTGTTTATTTTTCGACAATTTCTTCTGAAATGCTAATTAAAAGAAAAAATACATTATAATAGAAAACCATATTTATTTCTTCCTCACGGTAACAAAAATCCTATCTTGGTCTTAAACTGAAATAATTTTCGTCTCATGATCTTATCCAAAAGTGAAGGCATTCCTAGAAGAGGAGATACACTCAACTATTGAATTGGTCTGAGACTGCATTTAACATGTTAGGAATAATTTTATTTAATTATAATCATAATCATTCTATGGTCTGAGACTACATTTAAAAAAAGATTTGGATGTTGAGAATTGAGTGTTATCCATGAAAAGATATTAAAACATTTTAAAAAAAAGAAAATGGTAACAAAGGTGGTGATATTTTAAAGAAAGGTGTACTTTAAAATATGTATTGTGATGGCACCAAAAATTTTGAAGTTAATTTTAGAGTGAAAAACATAATTTTCCAAAACTCAATATACAAAATATAATGACTTAAAACGGAGAGTGGTGGTGATAAATGTGTTATTATACACTCATAGCATATTCAATTCATCAATTAAATATGTTTTTGTTAATATTATTCAACTTTTTTTTATCTTACACTCGGATAATTGCGTTGTGTATAACTTGGTAAATTTTTCAAGCACACAAAGTCTTTGTTATATTTTTGAGAGACGTCGTATATAATAATTCAAAAATGAAGGATATTTTATGCTGCAGCTAACATTATAACATTGTGGTTCGTTAGCCTATGACCTATAAATTCTTCAAATCCTGAGAGTTATCTCAAGACTCGGGAGATTAATTTCTGAAAAAGACTGTAGGCGTTCAATAAACTCGATCTCTCTATGCCGTGCGTGAGAGCCTTGGTGGTAGGGGCCATGACACAGTACCGGCAGTTCTCTTTTGACTGACTGTTTTGTTAACAAAACCAAATCGATGACCAAGATCCTCAAACAGAATCTTTGATCTGCAGCTAGGGGTTTATTTCTATGCTCTGGAGACCCTATTCTTTCACCTGTCAATTTTTAGGCTGTGGCTATAGCTGCCACATTGATGGCTAAAAACACAGAGTTGAAATCGAGACTGCAAATGTTGCAATAAAAACACACCAGAAAAACTTGGGAAAAAATAAAAAAGCTTTTCGGCCTTTTGAAGTAGGCCATTCGAACGCACATTCAACTTTTGGTTACCAAACCCTTTATTAGTAAATTTAATAGCGTGAGTTGATTACAATCACCTTCGAAAGCAAAAGACTGCATTCCAATCCCCACAACCTCCAAAATGAATGCAATTTGAAACGCGACATTATCTCAGAGATAAGTGGGACACTAAATCTTCCGCAATGTCAAGCATTATGATTCGGTTGTTCTTTTCCGTTGCTGCTACACTTCAAACATGAAAGAAAAGAAGCCGTTGACGAAACTCCATGTCTAAACAAGTATTATACGTATGCGTGCTTATGCTAACCTAATTTGCAAGTTTTGACCATTAGAACCGGGAAACAGTTTAGTGACTCCAAAAACCGCCATCCATGGCATGGCTTGAACCTTTATTTGGCAAAAGAATTATTAATCTCTACAAAGGCGAGGCCAGCTTCATGAAAAATAAGTAGGTTTCTGATAGTATTTGCGGTAATCATATACATGAATCACCAGTTGTGTAATAAAAGTGAAGGGGGCAAAATGTGAAAGATGTGCTTCATTGCAAAAACAGAGCGGTAATCCTTCTAAATGATGAGAGCAGGCATGGATAGGTAGAAAAGCATGAAATGAGGGGGTTAGAAAATCTTAAGAGGGTATTTTCCTTTTTGTTGGAATGGGAAGAAAGCACGTCACAAAAAGAATTGAGGTGTTGTTGTTCGTCACATATGGTATCTTCCCCGCAAACTCCATTTTATTCAGGGTATGGCACGTCAATCCATTCACTTCCCAAGTTATTAAAGTTCTAGGGCACCAACAAAAACCCTTCTCGGTTTAACTTTCACAAACAGATTACCAACTGCAATTATGCGCAACTATATCCAAATCCTAAATAGTAACACCAATGAAAAGACCAAGCGTGAGATCAGAGAAATTTGACGGTGCAGGCTGTGGCAGTAGAATCCAACACAAGTAACTTTCACAACCAACACATTCCAATCCCTTCCTACTATCATGGATTCAGATAATTATGCATTACCTAAACTAAGTTATCTCCTAATAAATTTACTAAAAAGGAAACAGAACAGGCAACAGGCAAGTCCAAGTCAATGCCTGAATGCTTCAAAAAAAAATCAAGCACAAATTGTTTCATCAGAGATGGGTTTCGATTATATTTAAGACGTCCTCACATTAATACCCAATTCCTCACATGGACAGACTCCAGATCCAAAAATTCAGTGGGATTCTATCTCAGCAATTTCTACAAGGAAATAGCTAATAACTTCATACAGCACTAACTGTTAAGTGTCCTATTCTTAATTTTAATTCGAAATTTGGGAACAGAAGAAGTACCTTCTGATGGCTCAGGCTTGGTTTCAATGTTTGTGGCCACTGCTTTGGATTCACTGGGTTCATTTGGTTTCAATGGCACTGCTGCCAACTTAATAGCAGGCTTCTCATTCTTACCTGGCAGCTCTACTGATGTAGCCTTTGCCCCATCACACAGCAACTTTGTCATCTCCTTTTCTTTCATTTTCTTCTCTTTCTTCAACAGTTTCCTCTCCAAATATTCAGGATCATCACGGTGCCCTTTACGATCTTCCTGCTTCCGCTTCTTTCCCTTGTCCTTCTTCTTCTTCCCCTTTTCTTTCCCCCGAAAAGAAGATGCCATGATACCCAACGAGCCACCATCAGGATTAGCTCTTCCAACTGAGAGGGTTTGTAGACTAGCAAACCTTTGTGCATCAGTGTCTACAAGGTTATCTTGCATGACGCTAGGTGATGATGGATCATCAGGCTGAAGGTGCATAGAAACTTTACTTGATTCAGCAGTGCACTGGAGTTCCCTTACAAAATTGTCACCATCACTTGCTAATTTTGCACTGCCAATGCTAGCACTCATCCGAGAACCATGGTCAAGACATGAGTTGACTTCCTCGAGATTTTGGTAGCTAATACTCACAGCTTCAATTGAAATTCTCTGGGGTGCATCCACAGAAACAGAGCTGCTGGCCCCGTGATCAGTTTCATGATACCCACCTTGAGATCTCTCAACATTTTGAATATCAGTCTCCTCAGCTCTACTGGAAGCAGCAGAATGTTTGACTCTGATCTTAACAACTGGCAGTCTGCGCTCATGGCTGTTGGAGATGTTATCTGCTTCCTTTGAAGCTTCCGGCACAGCTGCTTCTTTCCAACAATCCATCTTCTGTCCATGATTGTTGGAAATCGTATCTGGATCATTGAGACCTTCTGGAATGACCATATCCATCTTATGTTGATCTTTGTTGGAAATTATATCTGCTTCCTTTATAGCCTCTGGAAAGGCTAAATTATCTTCTGCAACTTTTGGAATCTCCATAGGTGGTTCCAGGGACTTTGTTTCTGTCACGAGACCTGCAAAAATGTTTCTTGGATCACTGCAAGTTTCTGAGTCGCCAATACATAATACTCTATCCCTGGGAACTCCATAAAGTGTTGGGGCCCTGAAAAGAAACAATTAACATTACTAAATCAAAATTTTGTTACCGATGTAAATGCACGCACCCAACACGCGCATGCATGAATTCTAACAATCAAAATAAGAGAAGCTCCACTAAAAAATTGCCCTTGGCCACAATGGAAACTTGAGTACATAATAATGAGGGTTATGAGCTATCATGAACGACAACTACAACCTGGTTGAAAAACTTAGTGAGTGTTTGGTATTGTGGTGAAGGGTGCTTTTTAAAAAGTGTTTTCGCTTGTGCTTCAATCAAAATGAGTTTTTTTGCAGATTATTTATTTATTTATTACATCAACACATCAAAACCATAAAAAAAACAATAAAAAAATCAATCTTGTGCTTTTTCAAGCCAAACGATCTTTTGAAACAAAACTAAACACAGTTCCAAAAGCAAAAACTGCCTAAAAACACTAGCATCCCTGGCCATTAACCCAATGATTTTAAACTTTATGGTGCTAATTACAATGTGAAGTAACCAGCACGCTATATTTATCACATAAACAAGTCATTAATAGGGCTAAATTTACTTTATGGTTCACTATTCATGGGTTCCCTGAGAGTTAGAATACATGGAAAGCAATAGGGTGCCAAGCTGACCCTGATGATTTGGTTGGGCTTGGAACCTGGCTGGCCACAATGATGGATCTTTCCAAGCCTACTAAAATGAAGTTAGGCTAGGCTGGGTAACCCAAACTGTAATGACTTCTATGACTGACAAACCATAACTTAGAAAGGAAGAAATTAGTACCCACCTTCCTGAAAGGATTTGTAGAATGCAGAACAAGTGATGCCGAAGAATAGTATTGTTGAATCCGATATGACCTTCAAGTAGACGAATCAAAGCCAAGAGAGTTATACACTTGATAGCATCTTCAGAATCAGATCCATCTTGTATCTGACATAACCGCATGGCATGTGCAGCAAGTTTTGTCTGCCCTGCAACCAAGTAAAGAAGATTCCTCATAAAAGCAGCAAATAAAACACAAGGTCATTATGAGGATAGGTAACACAAGCAAAAGAACGAAAAAAACTTTTTTTTTCCATAAGAAATAATGCAGAACCTCTTAGTGACGGTTCTTCCTCCAAATATGTTATAAACAATGACAATGCTGCATCCATGCCTTTGCAGTGGAATTCCAGATCAAGTAGTGCTCTACTGGCTTCAATTCGAATTTGCCATATTGTCTTGAAATCCCGAAAAGGTTTAATAAGTTGAAAGGCATGATCCTGCAGCAAGTAATGAATGGTATTTTTGGATTAAGAAATGTTTAAAAAGCAATCCATGATTCAATTGAATGAGTAGAAAACTTACATGATGAATGGAACCTGAGAGTTTTAATGCAAGTTGTGTCAATGTTCGAATACAGCTGATTGTCAAGATCCCATTATAACTCAGCATCAGCCTAGCAAATAACACATTAAGAAACATCCAATCCTTTATAAGTATTTTCCAATAAACAACCTATCAGAAAAGGCATAAATATATCCAACAAATTAGAAGCCAATGCACCTGTCAAATTGCAAGAGATGGTCAATTCGCTTGAGAAGGGAGGACAAAAAGAGAACAGTCTGCCAGGGGTTAAAGAAAGCAACAAGAGTTAAAGCCCTCAGAATTGTATATGAAGGCAGAAAGCAGAACTTCAGTGTATAGGTATCAAATATCTCTACCCGGACATCAAACCCAACTTCGATACCAGATCTAGTTATGAATTGAACTTCCAAACTTAGGGAACCCCAACTGTTAACTTTTAAACCCGGTAGAAAGAAAAAAGAAACGCAAAAATTGTTGTCATCTAACATGAAGCATCAAATGGAGGCATAAATGGTAGTCTAATTCATTCATTATTAATGCATTTGCAATAGACATGCAGTAGAATATTTTATATGGTGATACATATTTGGTGTTTGCTCATGTCGTAGCAGAATTTATGTTGACATTTTATGTGAAATCAGGGAGAAGGATTGTGAGGTTGTGGCAATACAATCAGTGCAAAATTTTGGCATATTTGGTTGGAGAGAAATGCAAGACTTTTTGAGTCAATATACTCCTAGAAATTTGATATGGGAGTACACACTTTTGGGTGGTGCTTTAGGGGAGTATCCTTGGCTGATACTCAGCAGGCATGGATTCTGTTTCGTAGCTTTCTCTCCATGGTGGATAACTTCTTCTACATTATGACTTGGAATTCTTACACATTTTCATTAGTATAATAATTTTTTTCTGACAAAATGAAGGCATCGAGAAATAGCATAGCTGCTTCCCAAGAGCTCCCACAAGCCCATGACCAAGAATTCCAATATCATTCTTCCATTACCTTTCTTTTCCTAAGAACTTGATACATTTGTGACTAAAATATAACAAGATCCCAAAGAGATACAACATGTTGAGTCCAACACTCTAAAATGAACAAAACAGAACACACTGAGGGATTAAATAACAGGTACTTCAAAATTTATATAAGGCCGAAAAGTAACACCAGAAATGATTTATTGTCTAAGGGTCAACAAATTATAGAATGTGAGAAAATGATGTTGAAAAACCTGTTGCCCAAATTCAAGTTCACCAACTGATTGGACCAGTGCAGCTAACCAGAACACATCAGAGTAAGGATTTCCAGTGTTATCATTATACTGCCAGACACAACAGAACCAAATCAAATCTGGTTGAACCACTGAGCATATCCAACAAGTAAAATGAAGAAACAAGAGAAGAGCTAAATAACAAGGCACTCAAGACCCCCAAAAGTACAACTATTATGCATGGATTGCACATGGGCTTTCCAAGAATTTAAGGGGCAAGGTGCAACAAATCAATGCAAACAAGAACATGACATTGTTTAGGGAGTTTGCATGCCTGAACTTTAAATACTGATAAAGGATGAGAAGACCCTAAGTTCAGGCAATCATCCACTGCATACTGACATAAGAATGGGCTAAAGAACCTCCAGGATTAGCAATTTTATTGGTGCACCACTACAAATGTCATCCAGCAACTCTCGCTAGACAATTCACATATTCAGGACAACCACGACGAAACACAATAGCCTGTTGACCCCCTTGCCCAAGTTATCATTTGCGATCTATAGCAAGAATCAATTTTATTGCACACTACTACATATGGTTAATTGGTAAACATCCTAGCAATTAACAAAAATTACCGTGCACTCACACAAATCCCAGCTACCATGCACCACAATCAAGGAAAACCAAATATTTTTAAACAGCTACACGCATATTGCAAATGATAGAGGGTAAAAAATATTAAACAGGATTCAAATTGATGCTAAGGAAAACCCTACCTTCAGAAGTTGCAAAATAAATTCAACAGCTTCTCTTGGGCTTTTCTTATCTGCAGCCCTGACCTTAGCAACAGCATAAGGAATGGCCTGAATACAACAGAAACAAATGGAAGCTTTAAGTCTTCACACAAAGTGAGGAAAAATCCGCAAGAGGGTAACCTTACCTTTTCTTTCTGGGGAAAAAGGAAATACTGTTGAAATAAAAAAATTGAATTGAATTCATCTACCATTAAGATATCTATTTAGTTAAATACTGATTAAATTAAAAATTCTAAGTTAAGTAGAAACAAATAATTAAAATTTAAAATTAACTACAAAAATAATTATAACAAGACTTCATATGAGATGCTTCCGGGTTTCTTTGTGGATTTCTTTTTAGGTTTGACCTTGTTAGACTAGTAAACAAACTCTTGGGATACTTGTTATACATTAGTCTCCCCCACTTGAGAAAACTCATCCTTGAGTTGATTTCGTATCTGGAAAGTACTCATAAAGTTCAACAAGATTGAAGGCCTTTGATATGCTTATGTTATTTGGAAGATCAATAACATAAGCATTATCATTGATTTTCTTCATCACCTTGTACGGATCATACTTTTGATCCTTCAATTTTAGTTCATCACCTTGTACAGATCATACTTCTGATCCTTTCATCTTTAGCTTATTTTAGGTGCCTATTGGAAACCTCTCCTTGCGCAAGAAAACCTTCACCATGTCTCCTTGAAACAAGAAAGCCATCACCATGTCTCCTTGAAACAATTTAACTCATCTATGATTGTTTGTTGCAGCTAAGTATTCTAATTTCCTCCTGAGCTTTTGATGCATAGCTTACACCTAATCAACCAAATTCTCTATTGACTTGCTAAACTCAACAGCTTTGGGCAAACAATGTAGAATTGGCCAATGCACTACTTCACCATTAAACAATTGACTGGCCAGCAAGCACCACTCAAGGTGAGCATCTTTAAGGCACCTCCCTTACTGATATATATATATATATATATATACAGAGTCATATATGAGGATTGCAGCCAACTTGATGATGTTTGATGCATCTTCTCTTATTTATGATGCTTATGCTTTAGAATTCCTAGGAGTGAATTCTTAGAACCCTTAAGTGATGGTATTTCTTTTATGCAGTTCTCGATTTTGTTTAATTCCTAAACATAACCTAGCCTACCTTCCTAACCTATAAAATATTCCCAAGCTTCAAAATCACCCAGACAACTATAACTTGTAACCCTTTAGTTCTTTCAGTGTTGTATTTAAAGATCCCTACATCTCACACACATTAAATCTGACAAACTCAATACATATCCTACCTCATTGCATTACCTCAAGAACAAAGTACTCGGGAAAATCATGAAAGTCATTTGGCCTGGCATGGCAGGAAACAAAATCAGTTAAGAGGGTGTTATCCAGAATGCGTGCCAAAAGTCAGACCACAAGAGTTAAGAATCTCACTTGGGGAGTCCAATGGCTGCATCAAACCTTCGGCTTTTGTAAAATTTCACCAAATGTAGCAAGCCAGCCCAATCATTTTCCTGTTAATCCATAAAATAAAATAAAATAAAAAAAACACTCTATTCAACCACCTTAATGATCCTTAAGTTCAAGAAGTTCAGGTGGTGAATCGAAATGCATCTTTACAAGAAACATATCCAGGTTGCAAATAAAAGGAAAGGTGTTTGTGATTATGGGATTTAAATTTAGTACGATAAATAAAGAGTGTTTGAATTGAAGACCAAAAGCAAACACCAAACTCAGAAAAAAAAATTATATGCAAATAAGCTTGGAAGATGTTCCATTTATGATAAAAAGGTCTTGATATGTATACAAGGAGCGTGGAAAGTGGCTGCAGTACCTCGGAAGCAATATTAGCCAATGCAAATGCAGTCTCAATTCGAACTCTCCAGAAGGCCTTGTCAGAAAAAAAACAGCATTGAACTAGTCACATTCCGTTCAACACATGAATCAAAATCAAGCATGCTCTAAGAGAGTAAAACCTTAGTGTCGCTGAGGAAATTATTCATAGCATTTGTAACAGAGAAGGAAACTTGCGGTAAAGCTTTTAATGCTGCAATTGCTTGGGCCTGTGCAACAACATCTTCATCCTTCTCTAATTGATTGATCTGATTTACATTACAAACTTTTACAAGGTTATTTACCAATTGATATACAAAACAGCTACTACAAGAGAATTCTATGGAGCAAAAGAAAAGCAACATAATCAAGTAGAAATGTTCAAAACAAATTAATACAGATGCAAAAGTAACTCATATAAATGACTTCATGCTCAGGGCAATCATCCTGTATCCTACAAAAATAAATTTAACATATTACTATTTACAGATAAAATGGCTATGGAGTTCCTCAAATGTGCATAAGCATCTATCATGTGGTAAACTATCAAGACTTGTCACCACATATATTACTAAACTGCAAAAGGATGCAATCTATATTTAAGAATGTTGTTGAGTTTAGCTATATTGACAATTGACATTATGACGTGAGAGTTTAGATTTGAGGTTGCTTCCTTTATATGACACATGAAAGTTTGAATTTGTGGTTGGACTGATAGCATATTGGTTATTTATGACTTTTACGAATGATTTTATTTTAAGCTCTTTTAATAATGTTTTATAAAACAATATTCTTTTCAAGATTGGATAATGTCTTAATTTTGACATGCAAGTTTCAGATAATGTCATATGAGAATGAGTTGACAATTGCATGAAGATTTCATGAACAGTGTCTAAATTCTAAAAAGTTTTTCAAATATTCAAATAATATTAAAAATAAAAAAGCATTCAAATATAATTAAAAAAAGTAACATTATCAGTGTTAACACATTTTTTCAGGATATATTTTAAAGTATAACAAGAAAATTACTGAGTGTGTTTAGTAATATTGATATTAGATATAATCATAAAAAAGCCATAATGATTTGGAAACCAAAAGTATACTCCTTTTTAAGGATGTAATATGAGAACACTAACTTCTTCAACAGTTACTTCGATGATATCTTGTAGATTTATATTTTGTTTTAAAATCTTACATACCATTGGACTTCATAATACCTCATGAAAGATATTTTCTAGAAAGACAAATCAATTTATAAATAAATAGACTTCGATATTTAAACAAATTTCATATTAGACAATTAGGAATGTTCTTAATTTGATAAGATTTTAGATAATATCTTAGAGAACTGATTGTAATTAATAGTTTAGGATTATAACTTTTGGTTTCATAAATTAGTTATATGTGTTTTGCATAACAGAATTCAATAAAAACTACTGCACAATCTCTATATCATTAATTAGTATTAATGTAATGCATGATAATAGCCGAACATTATTCTCTACAACATCATCTATTTTATATACTGAACTTTTTTTTCCTAATAAACTATATCTGCATGATTATATACCGAGCAATCTTTTTTGTCTACGATTTAAGAAACAGAAATTTACTTGGAAAAAAAAACACCCAAGATTTTTGTGGCCCGAAGCAACACAAGGGTCTGCAGCTACTAGGTTATTATATTTGAAGCATTTTCAATTCTTCTTTCACAAATTAAATTTCCACGTGGCAGTATTTCTAGTGAACAATATTTAAAGCTTTCAAACTAAGTTGGCAGTAAGAGGTGGCCAACCCTTAAAGTTTTTCAAAAGCAGTTGGCAAATAGAGAACCCTATAAGTTAGTCATTGTAAGCTCACATTGTTAATACTCCAACAACGTCTGAACATGTCAGAAACCAACTAACAAGTAATGATGATGACTTAAATATAGCTAAATAGTGAACATAGCAAAATGAAAATTCATTTGCTTAAATCTATCAAATCACATTGACCACCAACAATTACCTATAATTATAATATGTAGATATATGCGAGATTTCTACTAAAAGAGCCAGAACATCTTACCCACATCTGTATAGGCTGATTGAAATGAATTTCAGCAAGGTATTCCATTTCTGGGTCTGCCCTAATCCATGACAACGGGGATTCCAAACTGAAAGGAGAATAAATGAACAGTTGTAAATATATGAACTACATCAATCAAGAAGAATGTCAATCAAGTGACAGTATACCTAGAGCGCATATCTGAAGTAGGTACATCACCATTTTCGTCAAAGCCATCAGGTTTTGAACTCTTTTTAGGCTTTTGGAATCGTCTTGCTGCAAGCTTTGAATGGCACTGTATTTCCAATAGCTGCCACATTTCTCCAGCCAAAGGTAGAACCGGATGATCATACATGCCATCAAGTTCATAAACTCTGATACTCATCATCCCTGGCCATCCAATATCACCCTCCCGGTTTTCAGAATCAGGGTTAAGCAAAGATGCATTTGCATCAGGAGCAGCTGTAAACTCCCGAAGCACCGCCAATTCAACCATATTTTTTCTTTTGTTATAGGAGAACCCCATCCTTTAAAAATATGTCCAAAAAAAGAGGCACATTTAAGTAAAAATAATAATAATAATACACCTACATGCAGATAGGTCTTTGAAATTGCACTATTCACAAGGCAAAGCATATAGTTCAAGACAGTTTGCATGAAGTGTATCAAATCACCAAATCAGACATTGATAAGGCAACGCAGGCAGCAAAAGAAAATCCAAAAAGTGAATTAATCACAATAATGGGAAGAGATAACGAGGGGAAAAATCATGAGTTTCTGAATGGCAATTCCAAGTCATCAAAAGAAATAGAGTAGAGTTGAAGTATACAGAGGAAGCAGATTGCATGAAAGAAACAAAAACCAACCCACTGCTTGAGATAACTTGGTATCATTCAGTGAAAAAGGAAGTTGAATGTTGTGTGGGAGACAAAAAATATGCTGTTAACAGTGGAATAAAGAGAACAGATGCTAACAGTATTTTTGTATTGTAACTGAAAGGCGTAATATTTCAACTAAGAGATTAGCTTCTGGATGCATTATGCGCTTAAGTATCAATGAACAATGACTTGAGTCATTAAGTCTTTGCATAGTTTTATCAACCAAGTGATAATAAAGGAAGTGATACAAGTTTTGATCATGTTTTCTTCATTTTACAAGTGTATTTGCCAATTGTCTCTCAATCTTTCAATTCACGATGTGAAACAAATTCTGGTTCTAATAATGAGCTTTCCAATTCACAAGTTGAATCTTGGTTTGCCAAAGACAAGCAATATGTAGCTCAAAAACCATATACCTTAGCACTGGGCATCCACAAGAGCAGACCCACCGCAGGAAAAATTCTTTCACAAATGGGCGCTCAAGATTTCCAACCTTAGTTGCAAAGTGCCGGAACTGCATCGCACAATAAATGAAATTAAAATAGAAAAAACAATAAGGTAGCAAAAAACTGCAAAATTCACCAGAGTAACATATAAAATGTAAATACACTATGCAGCAAAAAAAAAAGTAGATAAGTATTACTACAACCTTCCTTTCTTCTCCTCACTAATTTATTAGCTTTGTAGTTAAAATATGTATTACTTGTAATAAGATGAGGAGAAACCTGCACATACTGAAACTAAAATAAAATACATCTTTCAAGTAAACAAGCACAGTTATTCTATAATTCATCTGATACTTTTGAGGCAAAGCGTTTGCAAAGTATAAGCACCAAAAAAGAGGCCTTTTCAATTGGACTTCAGCTTTAGATGAACTAATAACCACGGATAGTGTGATAAAATAAGGGTAGTAGTTGAGGAATGTTGTTTTTGTTGATATCATTGAAGAAAGTGAATCACTCGTCACATGGCTAGAAAAAAGTGTCATTTGATTTCTTTCTTAATCTCTATCAATTGGATTATACTCAGCCAGACTCAAATTTACACTAAAAACTATTATGCAGAATTGTATGTGGACTATCTGGTTTGAGGCGAATGAAAGTATTTCTGAAGGGTGTAAATCTTCATATCCAAACGATAGGAAGACAATTTTCACATCATTAAAGGATTGGCTTCTTCAATACATCGATTCTTATCCTGTTGAGATTTTTACATATAGCCTGAATTTGAAAAGCTAAATTCCTTTGTTACCTGGAGGCATCTATTCTTTACTCCAGTAGACACATGACACCCTTTTATGCTCAGTTCAGCAAATATTTTGTGCATTAAGAAGAAATATGAGAGGGTGAGCACTGAACTAGTCAAGATTCAGCTTTCAATTCTATCATCATTTAAAGAAAAATGTTGAACATATGCACTCTGTAGTAGTAATTACTAAATTATAGAGTAAATCCACAAAATGGAAAATTTGGAATAGAATAGTAGCCTCAAGTCATAAGACTACTAA
This sequence comes from Salix arbutifolia, assembly GCA_025169955.1. NCBI lineage: Eukaryota > Viridiplantae > Streptophyta > Magnoliopsida > Malpighiales > Salicaceae > Salix > Salix arbutifolia. The sequence continues at coordinate 5,560,836 of CM045916.1, read as the reverse complement.
AATCAAAATAATCACCTCCTTTGTACTAAGTGATCTGATAGGGATTGTATCTCGAGCTCGGGAAATAACTTTCTGCAAAATCTGCATTTCAAAATAAACAAAAATATGAATAATGGAATCAGTAAAAAATATTAATTCACACACTATAGTTTTCAATAAATCTTAACATAAATTGAGATCAATAAAATCACAAAGCATCACTTTTGAGTTCAAGTCATCCATCTATAAACAATAAAAGCCAGGTGATATGTCACAAAATGTTCATTCATCAACCTAGAGTACAAGTAGCTAGATCTTTACCTTGCGGAAAAACTCTGGACCCATTTGCTTTTCCAACATTTGCAGAATTGCCACCTGTTGAAAACCAACTCATCAACCTCATGAAAGTTCTTTATTCAAACAAAATATGGAAAAAACTTACAGACTTCCAAGATCTTATTTTCCCATAAAGACCAATTCTATGGGTTCCATGCAATTCTTTGCAAGAAGGAGAGGAGCTCAAAGCTGTCACACCACTATCATCTGCCTTGCAAACAGCACAATTAGCCTGCACATCCAAAATATAGCATTCACTTGCATCTTTAAAAATAAAAATACACAACGACAATCAACATTTTGTAGTTTATATCATTAGGAGAAGACAGGTTGCAATTAAGAAGAAAGAAGAAATTAGAATAAAGGGCAACAAAGCAAGTTTTGAAGTGTGAGAGATATGAAGAACATGCCCATCAAAAGAGACAAATCTTCCAACAGTCTCATTCTAGATCAATACATATTCAAAATACACAAATCATGAAGGAATGAACAAATTCTTTTACCTCATTTATGCGGGTAATTTCAATATTTATGGAATATAGAAGTTTGAGACAAGATTTTTAGTTTATAAAGAGCTAAATATTGAAAACACCTTGGGGAGCACAACCCTCATGCATGAGGCATACAGCAAAGCGCCCAAACAAGATAACAAACCAATATCTTATCTAAAGGAGCGATGAACTTTGAAAAGACCCTTGATCACATTTTGATTAATGTGACGTAAAGGGAAGATAAAACTAGGGTTTTATTAAAACTAAATCATAGTCTTCATCTACATAAAATAAACTAGAAATTTTTATTTATATTAGTCCTAAAATTCTTTACAAGAAATATTTTTATAATTAAAACCTACTTGATTAATAAAATGCATCTACCATTAAGATTTCTAAATAGTAAAATACTGGTTTAATTAAAAATCTTAAGGTAAGTAGAAAATAAATAATTAAAATCCAAATTAACTAGAAAAATAATTATAAGAAGAAAACAAGGCTTCATATAATGCTTCCGCTTTTCTTTGTGGGTTTTTTTTATGATTAGCCTTGTCATTTTAGTTCATAAACTCTTGGGATGATTGTTCTACATTAGTCTCCCTCATTTGGGTAGGACCCGTCCTCGAGTTAAGTTTAATATATGAAAAGTATTCATAAAGGTAAGCAACATTGAATGTCTTCAATATGCCCATGCTACCAGAAAAATCAATAACATAAGCATAATCATTGATTTTCTTCAACACCTTGCACAGACCTCACTTCTTCATCTTCAGCTTATTATAGGTGCCTACGAGAAATCTCTCTTACCATAAGAAAACCATCAACATGTCTCCTTGAAACAATTTAATGCTTGTTTGTTGTGTGCTTATTTCTAGCAACTAATTTTTCTTCTGACCTCTTGATGCATAGCTTGTAACTATTCAATCAAATTCTTTGTTAACTTGCTAAACCCAGCAGCTTTGTTAGAGAATGTAGATCGAGTAAAAGATTTGGAGGGTACATATGCACAATCTCAAATTGTAACTGTCGTAATCAAATTTTGCCAAGGTATATATGCACAATCCTAGTACTATGATTGATTAGGTTATCTCCCAAATGCTATTAATTAGATAGCCCAAAGTTGTTCTATTAAGAGACTCTATTTGGTCATCAATTAGCGATGAGTAGTACTACTAAATTGGAATATCATGCAACCTCAATTATCTACCTGAAAAAGAGCCTAGCCATGATTAAAATAATGTCAACCTTAACAACCCTATTGATGTTTTCTCGTCCCCCATGTCATGCATTTGCATCATGCGATCATGGCCAACCAAATAGTAAGTTACAAGCACTCATGTTCACTACACACTAAGTCATATCCTTATACTTGCTTATGGTAAAAAACTTCACATCTTCCTGTCACTAGTACCTATGATACCTCTTTAATCTAACATATAATGCATGGTTCAAGATGTTTCTCAATATCCAAACTCAATTTAACAACAATTTCTTTACCAATATTTTCATAGATAGTGTTGTCAATAACAAGGTCAAAAAGCTTATGTACTCTGCACCAAGTAAGAAAAAGCTTATGTTGTGTCTTATCATCAACTTATGGTGTCAACAACAATCATCTCACCTCATAAGCCTAACCATCACCACCCTCATACTCACTCTCACCATCAAGTTCACAACACTCCTCTTAATACAATTGTATGTCTTTGGGAACACCTTTGATACTTATGAAACATGAGCAGGGGAAAATCTTTTTCACAACGGCTGCTACATACACTCCCAATTCTCAACAAATCTTTTACCCCCTCACCGCTTCAATTTAAACCATATCTTTTCAAATCTAAAAGTCGTACATACTCATAAAATCGATAGCATTCAATTAACCAATCAAAGAACTCATCTACTACTAAATCGCCACAAAAAAAACATCCTAGCCTTCAGACAATAGGCTCAATTGTACCTATAATTTCCAACAACCGCACCTCGATATTCTTCATCATATGAATACTTGTATTCATATTGATCATGATGATTTGCGAATTCGTTTAGTGACAAGTTGGTTGTGGGTGTCATCCTCAGCATGTGCCGCTCTTCTTCCTAATTCATGTTAGCATACAACCCTAGTGCATCAAGCCTGATTCAATTTTGTAAGGTCATCAATTTTGGCATTTGATGTCACCAAACCCAAAATGCACTCACCCCTTTAAAGTTATTATCATTATTGAATGGCAACCTATTTATCTCAAACAGTTTGCATCCCCTAATCATCATCACAGAGATGGTTGTCACCAACTGCCCCACGATTCTCTTCGTCGTTCACCATCGATCCGAATTCTGACCTACTTTGATACCACTTGACATGACGTACAACAAAGATAAAACTAAGGTTTTCAAGCCTTAAGATTATTGACCTAACTATAGAGAAATCAAGAGAAAGTTTTGTGGTATTTTTATTAAATCTTAATAATAGTCTTCATCTTAATAAAATAAGCTAGCCATCTCTTTTTAGATTAATCCTAGAAACCTTTATAGGAAATGATTCCTAATTAATAGAGTATCTTGCATTTGGATTTTTAGATAGTAAAATATTTAATTAAATTAAAATTGCAAATCTCAGTAAAAACAAATAATTAAAATTCAAAATTAACTAGGAAAATAATTTAAACTCCAGGCTTCATATGCGATGCTTCCTAGTTTCTATACGCACTTCTTTTTAGGCTTGGCCTTATTAATATGATCCATTAACTCTTAGGATGAATGTTCCACATCATAATCCAAACTCTATGCATATCGAAAAAAGCTATGATATTTCCAGACCTATTTACTAATCAAATTAATTACCATGATCATTTTGCGTGAAACATGTAATGTTCTTTTCCTCTTTTTTCTTAGACATGAAACTTTTTTTAGAATAAACCCCACTTATTTAAATCATTTGTGATGAAAGCACACCAAGTGAAATGGATCACCTTAGATGACTGCTTCAACTTTCATGTTCCTTTTTGGGAAATGCCTCACATTTATCCTCTGCATGCTCCACAAATAAAGCCTTCACAAAAAAAGTATAATTTTGTAACCCCCTAAAGCTCTAATCACACAAATTTTCCTCTTATTACCTATATCACCTGTACTTTCATCCCGAGTCATGAGTTGATTGGAACATTATATAAAAAAACCTTGGAAAATTAAATAAGCAGCATGTACATCCTCCTATAAGTCACCTCTCCATTAGCTAGCTTGAGATAATCACTAGCCAACACCTTGTTAGCATTGGACCATAAGATATGGAAAAAGCCTCTCTAGACTATTATACATATTTAAAGAATTTGTTGTTTTAATAAATGATAATACCAACCTCAAAGAATCCATGCTCACTCATGACACATCATACCATGTAAGATTTGTTTGAGTTCATGCAAACAATAGAAGTATGAGCTTCATGAGGAAAAAATCATAAACATGCATCCATGCAAACTAAGTCAACAGCTAGAATTCAAAGTCAAGTTCACCAATGAGATACACCTCAACAATAGAGAAACATTATAAAAGAAAGCACAAAAACCATATAATTAAAACAATGATGATAAATTAACATGTAGGACTCTGTTCTCCATAGCAGTGACACTATTGGATAAGCAATTATCCTATCCACCAAATTAAACACTTTAAATGTTCCAACCTTGAATCTACGATAGCGAGCTTCATTATTTCCCAGAAACTTCTTAATAAATAACTCTGTCAAAAAGCCAGCAAGCCCATCTAGAAGCCATTCTGACAATAAGCACCAAAAAAGTGAGTCTCAATAAAATAATTGGTATTTTTCAAAATTCATACAAATTCTTCAAACTCTAGTCAAGCACAAGATGCCATGTTTTACCAAACTTACCATCATTAGGTTCCTCGGGAGTAATATATACCCCAAACCACTGTTTTGCAAGTGCAAAAGCTAGTTTAATGCTTGTGTCTATAGCCTGTCACAAAAACAATATTCACCAATGGGTAAAGTTTGAGAATGCAACACATCTACAATGAAATTAGCATGCAAGACAACTATTGACAAGAGACAACAAATACTGCTCCAGCTCACATTTTGTGCATTAAACTTTGCATAGAACTGTAGTTTAAAATAATTAATTTCTTGCCTAAGCATTTAAAACTTCTTAAAAAAAAAAGGGGATGGTGAAGCTCACAGTGTTAAAAGTTCAAGTTTACAGTTTCCTATTCTAAATTTTTATTCCATCTCCATGCCAATATTGCAATATTTTCTTCAGTATCTGAATAACATCAATTCACATTAGTTTCACAATCTTGTAAATGCATATTATAGTGTTTGCGATATATGTAAACAGAATTGGGAGAAACTGTAACATTCTTTATAAATATTAATAGATTTATTTTACAAAGACAACATGAGCATTGTTCATTCGCGTAAAATAAATTATTCCTTACGTGATATTTCTGCAACTTTTAATCGAATACCATGCTGAAAAATCACCAAACATGGAGTAACTTGCATAGGTTTTCTTTTAGGTGAAAGGTTCTATAACATAAATAAAAATATTATAATGTCTATGTGCAGGAGCGTGTGGGTGAAGGGTTCAATCAGGAAAACAATCCTCCACAATATAAAAATATTCTCAAAATGAAAGTGTGGGCAATAAGTCTTTCCAGTTCCACTACATGCTTATTCAAAAGCCCCTTGCTAAACTCCATTAAAATCCAAAACAAAGCATTCCATCAACTTTTATGGTATAAAAATGATAATGATAACAAAAATAGAAAACCTAATTATCAACAAGTCTTCCAGGAAATGAATGAGAACGAGAAAACTATAGATGAATTTCCTCAACTCTTCCAAGAATGATAGTAACCTTAATTTATTGTAAATTGACTTTGTGCTATAAATTCCATACTTGTTGAAATGATCGTGTGTTATAAAGAATCAGTTGTTGAGGGGAAAAAACCAAAGCCTACCGTTAAAAGCATCTAAAAGCATTATAAAAGAAAAAAAAGTTGTCAATATATTTGATAGCAAGAGAAATATTCTTCAGAGGCATCAACTTCCCTTTAACTAAACCTCTCTCCCTTATATAATCCTGTAAAAGCATCTAAACCACCATTATTGTAAGCAAAAAAAGAGAAAGGATTTCTTTACACATACATCTAGAACAAGTAAATCATGACATTAGTCTGGCAAGAAAATTCCAACTAACTCAATTCCAATTCAGCTTAAACATCAACTCTTTCTAACTATCCCCATTCCACCACCACCATGTTCCCATCATTTGCATATAAAATCTAGCAACCAACAAAAACACCACTATAAAAATGACATCTAACTCACTAAGCAACACAAGATCAACTAGCCAAGACCTTTAAACAATCATTTAACCAAAGTAATGCAGTAGAACTAGCCAAGACCTTCAAACAGACATACAACCAAAGTAATGCAGTAGAACAATCAATTGAATGGCAGATTCGTAGGAAGTATAAAAGGGAAGTCAAATATATCTCCTATAAGATAGGATCTAGCATTAATAGCTAATTATGTATAGTTATTGACTATCCTAAATTAGAAATATAGATGTTGTATATATCCTAGGTCCTAGACAGTGATAATAAAAGATTGAGAATAATTTTCTACATGGTATCAAAGCCTATCTCATAAAACCTAGATCCAGAACCTTCCCTTCCACCTTGACACCAGAAAATCATGTCAGAAAACACCACAAAAGAAACCCAAACAGCATGAGAGTTTCAGAACCTATAGTCCTCCTATAGACTAAATGGGAAAAACTATCTGAAATGATCACAGATAGTACAAACCTTTCTCAAGGGAAGAGGAAAGATTAGTCATTTAATGAACAATTCCCCAAATCCAGAAGACCCAAAGTTCACCCTGTGGGATGAAGAAGACTCCATGATTATGTCATGGCTATGGAATTCTATAATGCCAGAAGTTTGTGGGCCTTGCATGTTTCTAAACACAACAAAGGATGTATGGGATGCAGTGAGACACACCTACTCTAAGGTAAAGGATGTTGCTTTAATTTATGAAATCAAGACTAAGCTTTCAATGACCAAACAAGGTATTATGATGGTTATTGAATACTACAACATTATGAAAAGCTTTTGGTTGGAATTAGATTATTATCAAGATTTTAAAATGAAGTGTAGTGATGATGCTGTAATTTAAAAAATTTACGTGGAGAGGAGGATTTTTGAATTCCTTGTAGGACTCAACATGGAGTTTGATCAAGTAAAAGTCCAAATACTAAGAAAAGAATTTATACCCTCACTCAATGAAGTTTTTTCATTGATAAGTGTAGAAGAAGGAAGGAGAATCATGATGGTTGAGGCCATTAACACAGAAGGTTCTGCAATGATGATAAATAGCAGAAATGAAGAAAAGAATGATGCAGAGGGAATAAAGACTGAAGGAAGAAGATTCTCTAAAGAAGAGCAGTTCTATAACTACTGCAAGAAAACAAGCCACACAAAGGAGATATGCTAGAAATTGAATGGAAGTCGAATGTCAAGGAACCATATAACCCCAACAAGGATGGGGCGTAATGGAGGATTCAGATGGAATCGGTCAAGAGGTCATGCACACTTAGCAAGTGCTGAGGAGCCAGCCTCTGAAACTAACACTCAGAGGTAAGAGGATTAAACAAAAAGGCGATTGAAAGCCTAAGATCCCTACACAACACCTGGAGAAACCATCTGAGTCATGCTCTCTTCCTCAAAATGGTAAAATTCTAAATTCTCATACATTTTGTGCCTTAAACCGGAACCATTCCAACACCTAGGTCATTGACTCAGGTGCAACAGATCACATGACCCCCTAGGCAGATTCTCTCAAATCCTATCAACCCTGTCATAGCAGTAAGAATGTTACAGTGGTTGATGGATCTGCAACCTCAGATGCAGGCCAAGGAACACATTCTTTTAATCCCTCTTTTACAATTAAAAGAGTATTACATGTATTTAATCTCACTAAAAATCTATTGTCTATTCAAAAACTCATTAAAGACATAAACTGCAGTGTAACTTTCTTCCTTAACTACTACGTATTTCAGGACCTAGCTACGAGGAGGATGATTGGGCATGCTAGAGTCAAGGATGGGTTGTACATACTTGAAATGCAAGGCAACTGTAGTAACTCTCCTTTCCTATCATTTATTTCAACATATTCAAATAAAATTGATGTTTGGAACCATCGTCGTCGTCTAGGACATGTACCTTTTAAGACTCTTGGCAACACGTTTCCATCTTTATTTGAAAAACTTGATGTTCAAAACTTTCATTGTGAATCCATGTGTTTGCAAAGCACCATAGAGTTCCTTCACCATCAAGTGAATCAAGATCTATATCTCCTTTTTCCCTAATCCATTTTGATATATGAGACATATAACATCCCTAATATTGCAAGAGCAAAAGGTTTTGTAACTTTTATTGATGATTGCACTAGAATGACTTGGGTTTATCTAATTAAAAGGAAATCTGATGTAAGCCACATTTTGCTATGCTTTACAGCAATGATAAAGAAACAGTTTGGGGTTAGTATTAAAGGGTTTAGAACTAATAATGTTAGAGACTACTTTAATCAGAATCTATCACAATACTTTGACAACGAAGGAATTATCCATCAATCATCTTGTGTAAACACTCCCCAACAGAATGGTTTGGCCGAAAGAAAAAATAGGCATTTACTTGAAACTACTAGGGCTTTACTTTTCCAACATAAAGTTCCAAAAAACTATTGGGGAGAGGTTGTGTTAACAGCTACCTATTAATAAATAGAATACCTTCAAGAGTTATTGACTTCAAGAGTCCCTTAAAATACTTGTCATAATTTTTTCCAACAAATATTTTTTCTTCAAAACTCCCTCCAAGGATCTTTGGATGTGTCTCCTATGTTCACATTCACAAACCCTAGAAGTTAAAAGGATCTATTCGCATGGGCAATATCAATAAATTGTTAGCAATGACTAATAGAAGAAGAACCTTCTATGGAACTTCTTCCTCCAACCGAAAGTTTAACAAAATCCTTTGGATCTTTTTCCCTTGGTTTTGAACTAACTAGGAGCACTCTTGTAAAACTTATTTAGTTTGCAGTTAAGTCCCAATATCTTTTTTTTCTTACAAACATTTCATTGTCATTTTTAAAAGACTAGACATACAAAAAAGTTTAAAAGGCAATAAACGCTAGAAATTATAGTACCATGTTATAAAAAATGGAAAAAATAGTTCAACATTAGCATGGCAGGATAAAGATCAAGTGACAACATGAATTATGCACAAGCAAGAATTAGTTTACATGGTTGTAAATACCCCTTGTTGACCTCATCATTATTATCAGCATCATATATGTTTTATGTTTCAAATAGGTTCCAGTATTTAAATAAGAAAATAACACTCTTGATAGTATATCTAAACATATATTACACAAAAAGTTGAAATGAACTTATGGGACTCTAATTAAAAGGGACATCCAAAGAGTGGAAGATCTGGAATTTTAGTGAGTGGGCACACCTGATCAATAATTGTCTCATCATATAAAACTTGAGAGCTAAAGACACCCATTGAAGCTCCTAGATTTGTTGAGGATACAATCATCTCAGGAGCTAAAAAAACTTGTGTGTATGACCCAAATGGAAATTTTGCATCGAGGTATTCTTCATAATGACTGTTGAAAGTATATTGCAAGTTAGTAAACAATACAAGCTAATGTTCATAATATCTTTTATCAAAATTATTTGAAAACAAGAGTTATATGGCCAAGATGACAAACTTGAATGCATTATGAAAAAATTTGATGGTATTCCGTAGCTTTGACAAATTGGATGGCAAACACATGTGTGATATGATACCAACATGAGGATCAGGAAGTATTTCAAATGGTGCAACCACCAAAGATATCCATTGAGCAGTCACTGGAACATCTAATTTGTAGACAAATGTTTTGTGAGGAGGATCATCCTTGCTCAAAACCTGCAATATGTTAATAATGACATGAAAAATTAAAATCAATAAAAACTAAATGCCTAATACATGTTAACAACCACATCTTTTCTCATAACATTCATGAGCATGGTACTATTATTAGGCACTTCCAATGCAGCACTCCCATGCTCACACAAAAGTGGGACCCAAGATGATAATTACCCATGGATATACCTTTTATGCGAGGGAGCACCACATTGAGAGTACAAAATACTATAACTTTCAAAAGCATTTTACATCAAAGCTGTAATAATATGTCTATGGATAAAATAACAATAATCATCGATGTACATCCCAAATCCAAAACTCCAAAAAAAGTGATAAAGAGTAAAATCTCATACAACTAATTTAAGTCTTCAACTACAGTTATGACAGAAAAAGGTTGGTGATCTAGGATTGTCAGCAACAAATATCAAACAATTTTACTCACAACCAAAAGAAAGTAAAGTTGTAAAAGGCTACGCAAGTGCACTAAAGGTCGAGCAAAATATAGAGCTAAGTTTTTTAGGCACATGTCGGATGAGGTTTAGTTGTTATATAACATTCCTTCCAAATAATTTTACAATAATTTAATGGAATCCAAAATGAAGAAAATCAATATGCTTGGTCATCATGGTCGAATAAATTAACTTTCGTGATGTTTTGCCACCCATCTCATAAACATGTAAGCAAGCGTCAAGCGCAACATCTTACCATGCATCTCACATTGATATTGTCACTCTTTACCATGCAATTAACCATTATGACCTTTCTTTTCTCATCTAAATTAGTTTAATAACCTTCCTCTAAGATGAAAACTATTGAATTTTTCCCACACATCCATATAGATTACTTGGAATAAAATTATGACCTGGTAACATAAAGATTATAGTTCTCAGATGTCATTCAAACTTTCATTCCACATGTGTTCATATCATTTAAGACTAAGCATTTATATCAATAAAATTCACTTTCAACAGTCATTCCCACCTTCATCCTACATGACTTCATATCTTTTAAGAATACAAAATTGATCTCCACCAACTTCACTTTCATAGAAAAAAAAGATCCTTACTTTACACACCATATGACTTCTTGTCTTTGAAGACAAATGCATCTTTCATAGGCAATATCTCCTTTACTTCATCTTTCATCTTTTTAGGTAACCAATGTCAAATAAAAAAGGTAAAAGGCAATACAAATAAAACAAGTCCTTCGGAGATTTTACTATAGTTCAAGAAGGGGTAGAGGCAATCTATGTTCTAAACCTTTTTGGGTTACCACAGAACGTTAGTTGAATCAATCATGAATATGACTATAGTTCAGTAAATGCACTCAAAAAGTATAAGGTTTGAGACAATATTAACGGTTCTAATATAGGCATGTTATTTTTCTTACTTGATATAATAAGCTTCCAGTACTGACAGCAACAAGATTGTGGGCAACGGTAAACTCCAGATCATAACTACAAAAGTAGACAAATAAATTAGTAGTTGGATCTATAAATTGCTAAATTTATACAACTTCAAAAAAGAATGTCAAGAATCAAGTAGGTTATACCAGCAACACTGAAATCCTTCATCCATACAAGGGAACCAGCAGCGTGCACGCCTTATTTGGTTATTAGTATGTACCACTTCATTGTCAAAATGAATGCCTGTCTCTGCTTTCTCTACCCAGTAATTAATGCGAACCAATTTTACATTCTGCATCAACATGAACCTACATGAGAAACCACAATAGTATAAACCACATTATGACAGCTCATGCTGAAATACTACCATATAATATAGAGCTTTGAGCCTTCCTCAGTATCTAGTAAAATTTAGTTACACTCTTAGATAAGCTAAATATCATGACAAATGTAACCATACTCCGTATACTATATTTGATAATGTGAGATCTAGTTAAGGAATAAATTAAAGTTAAGAAAAACAAAACAAAAAAACTTACAATAATTGCATTTATAGGATATTTTAAAAGTTTGAAAGTCTAACCTATTTTCTTAATTTTCATAATGATTAATTGCCCATTACAGGACATGTTCATTTATGTATTCATGTGTCTTGGATATTTGACAAAAAAAAGCTTACAATGAAAACACCTTATAATGTAGATTGGAGAACCAATGAGTTTAATATTAAAAACAAAATTGAAGAAAAGGAATTAAAAACATTTTTATAGCCAAAATAGAAGATAATGAATTCTATTATGCGTTTATGCTCTATTTATTTCAAGGAAAAATCTTTATTCCTTTCGAAGAATGTTTATTTTATACATATTATGGGCAAAGAGATTTTCAACTTAGGAGGAGAAATCCTTAATTCTTTTGAAGGATGTTTATATTATATATATTATGGATATAGAGATTTTCAACTTAAGATCCTTCATAGCTTAGCATTCTAACAATTCAAATTCATGCATACATGTGAAACTTATGCTAAAGGCTTGATATTTAGCTTCATTTAAATTATTTAACAATCAATCAAAAGTAGTCACAAACTATCATTTTATCTTTTATTTATAAAAAAGACATGTCATTAAAGAACTGGCAAAATGTTCTTATAGTAAGAGCAAAAAACATTAACATCAAGAAGAAACAAACAAAAGGAAGCTAGAATAAAAGAATTATCCACTCTCTCTACATATTTGCTAAGGAATCATCATCTACACTAAAACACCAACATGCATAAGTGCATTTGTTCTCTAATCACCAACCAACCATAATATTTCATAAAAAAGAAGTTCCATATTTCCCTGCATTTTAATCCCATTTTTTCTGCACAAAATTTGACATTAAAATTTAATTCCGATCCTGTGGTCATAGATAATAAATTTATCAAAACAAAAATACACACACATACAAAAGCACTACGCCACTCACATGCAACAGCATCTACTTATAATTAAACTAAAATCCAAACTAAATATGCTGAAAAAAACACCAAAAAAAAAAACCAGAAAAAAACCAAAATATTCAAACAAAAGCATTTGATTTGAATAGATTAACCACAGAAACCTGCTTAGGTTCACCAGAAAATGGCAACCCATTCTCCAAATTCGCAACCTCTTGCACTTCATTTGGAATCCTAAAAGCTTTACAACAATTAATTAGCAAATTTGGAACACGTTCTCTCTCCAGAGCTGATAAATACACAGCGCCAGCAGCGTCAGCAGCCGTGCTAGGGCTTGTAACTGAGCTCCATCTCTTTTCACTATCCACATTTTGTTGCTGATGTGGATAATATTCAAACTCAGTAGCTTCACCATCAACAAACACACTCTCTATTCCTATATTCTCCGCATGTAACCCTACAATTCCTATATCCGGCACCGCAATTTCCAACTCAGTGTAACTACACAAGAAAATATTTATGTGAGAAATCATTAGCTCATTTAAAAATAATAATAATAATAATAATCCACAAAATTGAAATTTTCTATAAATATGAAATGATCAGAAACTGAAAATGAAAACAAGATACCAAAACAGAATCATTTTTTAATAAAAGAAAAAGGAAAAAGGAAACGGACCCGTAGATTTGGTGCTTGTCGATGTCGATAGAGAGGCAGAGTTTCTGGTGTCGGACTACGGCACCGGAGTTCTCAGGCTTAGCGTCTTCGTTTTTCGTCTTACGAGGCTTAGCCATGGCTTGTGTGAGCTAGGGCGCTGGATTTCTAAGATGGAGAGGGGTTGGCTTAGTTTTATTTATACAGGAGCTTCTCTAATCTCTATTATTGCGGTTTGCGTTGTAACTATATTTCAAAAATATTTAAAAAATAATAAAAAATAATCTGTTTAATTTTTTATTTTAATATTTTTATTTTAAATTATTTTATTTTTTCAGATATTTTAATAAGTTGATATTAAAAAAAATTAATATTTTGAAAATTAATTTTAACTATACTTTCAAATAGGTTTGATGTGTTGTCTGTTTGATTTCTAGATCTCGAATGCACATGTGAGAAAGCATTATCTGACAATGGATGCTCGGAGTGTTCAAAGATTAATTTAATTATTTTTTAAAATATTTTATTTAAAAATTATTTTTATTTTTAAAATTATTTTTTATATTAAAAAAAATTAACCACTCTTCATTTAAATCACAATATCAAATAAAAAAATACTTGTTTTATAGTTTAAAAAGCGTTTTTGAAAAAATAATAATTTTTTTCTCTTCAATTTAATTTTGTGTGTTTATAGGTTGTTTTAGGGGGTGTTTGTTTTAGCTTTTTCAACCATTGTTTCCAAAAAAGTTGCAATATTTTTTCATTTTAAAGACCGGTGGTTTAGTGTTTTTAGATCATTTTGATGTGCTGATGTCAAAAATAATTTTTAAAAAATAAAAAAAAATGTCATTTTAATGTATTTCGACACGAAACACTTTTTGAAAAGCTATGAAAAGCTATAGCAACAGCTCTCCCAAACACCCTCATATGTTGGTATCAAAAGTAATTTTTAAAAAGAAAAGTATATATAGTAATTTGATACATTTCTAAATACAAAATATTTTAAAAAGCAATCATTATCACATTCCCAAATACCCTCATAGTTTCTTTATTAACTAAGTTCATGGCATGAGAGACACGGAACAAAATAAATAATAATAATAATAATAGCAAAATAATTGACATGATGTAAATATAAGTTAAAGTGTCATGTTATGCTTGATCGTACCCTATTATGCCTAAAATTGAAAAAACAATCCACATTCAAAGTCAAAATAAATTATTATTAAACAAATCTTCTTAAAATTAAGTTAAAGTGCATAATTTGATTTTTAATAGGTCAATTTGTTTTAATAAATGGCCAAAATAAGAGTTTAATTACATATAAGAATTGATTTTGGATCAATTAAATAATTTAATTATGTGCAAGAACTTAATTATATTTTAAATTGGTCAAATTAATTTATTATTGATTAATTGCTGAAAAATTAAGTTTGTGATCCTAACTTAGGCTTAATTGAGAATATTATAATATTAAAGTACTAAATTTATTTTTTACAAAGTTGATTGGTTGAAATCATAAGTAAAATTGTAAGAAAAACAAAATTTTATGATCAATAAGGGGTTAAATTAAAGAAAGTTATAGTCAATAACCAAAATATAAAATAAACTTGTTATAAACTTGTTACTATGTCCAAGCATGCATGCTAGATATTTCTATAGTTTTACTTTTTTATAATGTTAATATATTAAAATATAAAATATATTTTTTGGATATGTTTTTTTAAGCAAAACATTTTTTTTACAATGTTAAGAAATGCCATAATTATTAGTTTTAGAAAGGACTTGCCATGCAAGTACTTTTTTTAAAAAGGAAAATAAATTTTATGAAAACCTAATTTTCATGTCAATTCCATTTTGAATGGTACTTTATTTTTTCAATGGGAACAAAATGTTTCGGTTTTGGAGCTTTATGACACACCGTTTTGGGTTTGTACTATTTATGTATATATATAATTAAATATATTAATTTTTTTAAAAAAATAGTTCAAATCCAAAAATAAAATTATTTAGAATTGTGCAATTTAATCTTTAAAAGGACACAATAAAATGATTTTTATGAATAAAATTATGAACATGTATAAAACTACGAGAAAATCATCATCAATCTCGCAAGGTAATTACATTCTATGATTGCTCTAAAATTTTAACATAATGTATATAAATATGTCAAAAGACTCCTTGTAAATTTTATCTCAGTCTAATAGTCTGATTAAGAGATATGATTAGTATTGTAAAATTATTCATTATTTAAAAAATATATTATTTGGCCGAAACGGAACGGGTGGAACGAAACCGGAACGGGTGGAACAAAACCGGAACATTCTGACTAAAATCTGGGCAAAATTTTTGGAATGGACTGAAATTTTAAGCGGGGTAAAAACTGGGTTGTTTTTTCTTGTTTTTTTAATTGGTACAAACGTTTTGGCTAAAACGAAATGAAATTAACACTAGTCTAAATGTATTTTTCCACAAAAAAAAACCTTGGAGCTCTTTTAAATATCTAATCTTTTTTTTTCTCTAATCAATATCATGATTTAAGACTTTTCTAGATTAAAAGGAGGTTTGGGATTGTTGGTGTTTTTTTAAAATGATTTTTTTACTTTTAAATGATTTTTTTATGTTTTTACATTATTTGATGTGATAATATCAAAAATAAATGTTTTCATGTATGTGTGTATGTATATGTGTGTGTGTGTGTGTGTGTGTATGTATGTATATTGATATATTTTCAATCAAAAAACACTTAAAAAGATGTTTCTACCAAACTCTTAAATAGATACTAATAATAGATCTATTACTCTTTAGTAACCCCATCACCCACCATAAAAAAAAATAAACATATAATAATAATTATATTGTTTAAGCCATAATATAGTAATAGTGTTTTTTTATATAGTTATAACCATTTGGTTTGATGTTGCTAACACTAAGTGTTGAAGGGTTCAAATATCAACAATGACTAACAATATAGCTAGCTAGGTGTTGTTGTTTATTTAATTGTAATATATATTTTTTTGGTTTGACTATCTTTTTTATTTTTTTTACAATCTAAAATTAAGGGTGTATACGGTGTTGATGTCATGGTCATATTTATATTAGGAATGGTGGTCGGTAGGAGTTACGGTAAGGATGAGTCTATTAGAAGATTATAATGGTGATGAAGATCTCTACTTGCATTGTTCTAGTTTAACTTTTAAAACTAAAGGATAATCTGTTTATTATATATATAAAAAGAAGAAGATGTGCTAAATGTTAAGAGATAATTAAGTTATGTATCTAACAACTCTCTTGCACCTATTATATTACACTAGATAATGGGATTGTGTTATGTTATATAGTAAATTATATATTTCATAGCATAAAAATAATATTAAAGTGTTGTTAACGTTAGATAATAGGAAAAATATAGATGGTTAGAATGTGATAATTGTTCTTATATAACTCAATTGACCTGGTGATTTCAAAGGTAATCCAATTGACCTGGTGATTTCAAAGGTAATCCAAACAATTAGTGATCAAGGGTATTTTTGTAATCTCATTTAAAATACTCAAAAGATATTTTTCCAAAGAAATCAAGGGTATTTAATCCTTTCATAATTGTTTTTTGTAAGTTTTAAATCTTTTGGGGATTTTTTTTTGCTTGAGAAATTAATAATTACACCCCATTATATGGGAGGCATACATGCCCTTTAGACAATGAGTTTGGCCTAAAAACAAATATTTAAAATTTTTAGGGTCAATTGAGGATGTATGTGTCAAATTAAAAGAACAAAGACTAAATTAATTTTTTCTTCTAAAATCCTATTTAAAAACCCTCTTTTTAGGGTTTAAATGAACATCATACCACTCAAACTTTTATATAAAAAAAATAAGGTACACACTTTTTGATCATTATCTCTTCTTCAACAAAAAGACTATTTTAGATGACACTTGCAAACGAATAAAAACTGCACCTTAGAGACTCCAATCACCATCACTCGACTGGTAAATATCTCTCGTTTGCAAGTGTCAAATGTGATAAGATCTTATCCCAAATTAGTCACTCATGGATTGACAAATTCAAGCTGATTAGAGTTAAATTTCCAATCATTAGATATGAAATTTTGAATCTCTAAATCAAGTGTGATTTGTTCTTGATGATAGATCTGCATCCCCTCTACAAAGTTTTAGATATAACAATGATATGTCTATGGCTCAATCTCTTTAATTATCTTGACAAAGTACCAAACCCAATATTTATCAGTAAATAAAAATTCACCATGACATAAAAGATCCAAAAATTATTTTCTAATGTTTGATTTCAATTAACAAAAGAACAACAAAAATACTAAACACCACTCGTTTTAGAGAGAAAGGTTTTGGAATAGGAATGACAAGAATCTTCTATAAAACTTTTTTGCAAAACCACCACGATTTTGCAATTTCTAGTTTTGGATTGCTTATAAAATAACATTTTCTCTTGAAATACCTTCAATGTCCTTAAAACAAGAAAAAAAGATAATTAGTTATTATGGATTTTTTTATATAATTCACATTATTTTCCACAATAAATTTATTAAATTAACCTCGATGTCAAAATTTATTAAAGCTTTTTTGGGGTGTTTTTGTATTTTTCATTTTTTTCCCATTATAATTAGATTGAAAAGGGTAAATTGATTTTTTACAATAATTAAAAATTCAAACCTATCAAACATGCGCCCCATACAGGGAAATACTTGAAAGAAGCCTGAAGCTTCAATGATGAGTGAAGAGTTATCCAATAGGGGAAAACTTTCTTCCATTATGTCAATCAATTACCCGTGATGTCCTTTTTCTCCACAAGCGGGCCATGTTGGGTTTTGCTAGATACATTGTTGTTGGAATCATTTTTTTTTATCATCTCTTGAAATTCATGCTTAACATTTAAAATTTCACGATAGTCCTAATAGTTAAAAATACTCAAGTATCAATCCTTATTCTTAACTTTTTGTAAGTTTTTTTTAACTCCATCATTCAATATAAATTTTACATTTTTTTTCAAATTTAGTCTTGATTTTTTTTATTTGTTTTCTTACTTCTTTTGTAAACTTTTAATTATTTTTAATTTTGTTCTTAATAATTTTTTTTTTAGATTTAAATTTGGCTCTTATTCTCGTGGTAGTTTAATTATCCATCCTACGAGTTTTTTTTTAAATTGATTTTCCTTCATGTAATTGCTATTTTTTTCTTCAAATATTTGTTTTGTGATTGGTTCTATTTTTTTAATTTCATTATTTGACATTTGAATTATTGAAATTTGGATTTTATGGTTTTTTTTAAGGTTTAATGTTTTTGATCAAATGACCCGGGTCATGGGTTTTATCAACTAATGGGGGTTCACATCATTTTTTGTGCTTATTTTCTTTTTTGATCTCATTACTTGACGTTGATATTTAAAAAAAAAACCATGCTTCATGGTTTTTTTCGCTTTTAGTTTTATAAGGTGATATTGATATTATGACCTAATGTATGAGTTTGATATTTTAACTCGACTTAGGTTCATATTTTTTTAGCTTTTAATTATTGTTTTTTCTTTTGGATACTTTTAGGTGTTTGATTTATTTATTTTTTAAAAAATATTCTTTAAAATTTGATTTAATGAGGATTGACATTTGTGATTTAGCTTGTGATGGAATAACCCAAAATGAGTTTTATTGGTTAACAAGAATTGGCATCGGACTTTCGTTGGATTTATTTTTTTCATCTCATAATATGATATTTTTTAGGTTTTATGATTTTTTTTGTTGGATTATCTTGATTTTATAATTTGATTGGTGAGTTTAACAAGTTAACTTTACGAGACTTAAATACTTTTTATCTTTCAATCATTATTTGTTTTTATTCTTTTGCATTTTTTTCCTACTATTTTTTTCTTTAACATTTATTAATTGAAAATTAAATTTTAAAAGTTTTTCTTTTATTTTTTTATTTTTTGTCAATAACTTAATTTATAAATTTAAAATGTTAACCAAAGTTATTATTTTTTATTTTTATTATTCATTTTTTTTTAAAATACATTTGCCTGTATTAAACATCATATTTATTTTTTCTATCATGAGCAGAGTTCGGGTCAAAACTATTTAATAAATTCGTATTATTTATAAATACGACTGCATTTATTAAAGGAAACGAAGCACACAAATGTGAAAAAGAGTAAAACCAGAACAAAGAAAGAAATCACTCCTTTCACTCCTCCCTTCCCCCCATATCTACGATCTTCGTCTACAACAACTTTCTCTTCCAAAACAATCAAATCATTGAACTTAAGAAACCCTAAAATCGTCAACATGAGCATAGAGCCGTTCAATCGGTAACCACCTCGTTGATTTAACAAAACTTTATTAGTGCACAACTAGACTTAATTACTAACTGTTTTCCTTTCCAATTTCAATTTTACTTGTCAAAAAAACAAAACACAGCAGGCTTGTGAAGCTTGCGGCTCGAGCACTTTATGATGATATTAAGACATAACCTAAAAGAGCTCGGGTTTGGTACTGTTTATTCAGACTCAGTGGCACTGTGGAGTGGTCTTTTATCCGGCGTGCGTCGCGCGAGTTCGTTCACCCTATTTTTTTTGTTTTTTTTCTGATGTGAACAGTGTAATGTCGAAACAACCCCCGATAATAAGACAAAAACACGGTTTACGCTGAGGGCTACAGTTGTAATTGCACACGTACGGACCGGTCCGGTTCGGTCCGGTCCGCCGGAATCTTTCTTTTTTTAATATTTTTGAAAATGTGTTATTACGTATGTGGCCCCAGATAAGACAAAATACATGTATTAGACTCAGGGGTGGCTTCGTAATTGACGCGTACGTTACTGTGCGCTGGCGTCAGCACTGTCAGGCGTCCGTACAGGCGCGTCGGAGCGTTTGCTCCCCTCCAGCGATTCAGGCGGCGCGTGCGGCGTCCTAAGGCGGTCAAAATTTTTCCTCCGCCGGGTAGAACGATGCGCAACCCTTACCGGAATCTCATGGAGTGGCGCGTGTGATGATATGATCGACGTAGAGGCTCATATAGTCGGTTGAACGTTGATGTGCTCTTTTCTCTCTCCTCAGCGCCGGATTCCACTTCAGTCCCCCGATTTATTGTTGATACATTTCAGTCCCTTGGCTTTTGTTTGATTTCTGTAATAGAAGTTTCGAATTCTGTCAATTTCGTCCTTGAATTCAAATTGATATATATATGTAGTTTGCATGTCAGTCCTTCTTCTTTGAATTTTTCGGTTTTCTATTAGATCCTTTAATTGATTTAGTGCAGCAGGTTATATTGTTTTCAATTTTGTCCTCCATGTCAAATGCATTATATATTAAACTCTAATTTCAGTCCCTCTTCTTTTAAATTTTTTCTCTTAAATCTTTTAATATTTTTGGTGCAAAAGTATAAATGGTTGTCAAATTAATCCTTCACTTTAAATCAATTATATATTTTATTTTTATTTAGGGCCTTATGTTTTTGATTGTTCTATTGAAATTGATTTCCTTTATTATTATGTGCATATTTATGCATTATTCCCTATTATTGTACAAGTTTATGTATATATTTTCCTTTAATTCGGTTTTTTATATTTCTTTTATCTTTTCTTTTGTTGGGGTTTCTTTTTATTTAGTCTTCAAATTTTATTCCTGGTAGTAATCATGTGAACATTCTTTTTTTTTTTAAATCACAAATATTTTTAAAATGCTAACAATGATAATAATAATAATAATAATAATAATAATAATAATAATAATAATGAGAATAATAATAATAATTAACAAAAATTTCATAATAATAATTGAATTGTTAGAATATTTATTGAATATTATCGCCTAATAATAATCACATTTTTTTTATTGAAAGTGTCTGAAATTAATTATATATTTGTATATTTATGTCAAATTAAAGTATGTTAAACTGCTTATATGTTTGAATTTTTATTTAATATTATCGTCTAAAAATATATACAGAGAGGAAAAAAAAATACCGCGGCTTTTTTCAAGGAAAAAATTTTATATCAATATTCTTAAATATATTTATTATAATAATATGATGAATAAATCTTATAAAATTAAAATAAATTGGCTCCAAATTTTAATTTTTTGCTCTTTTGTTCAAGTTTATTTTTTGAAAAAAATTTACAATATTTTGATTTCGAATATTGCAGATCTTATATTATTGAGAAAAATATACAACTCAAAAAAACAAAAGGTCAACAAATTTGCCTAGATTATATACAATTAAAAAATATATAAGGTACTTTCTGTTTCGACTACGCTGTTCTTTTTAGACAGCAAATAAATAATTATAGCACGCAAAAAATATATATTCCTTTTTTGAAAAATATTGCAATGTTTTTATTTATAATGTGTCAGATCTAATATTACTGGGGAGAAAAGGCAACTCATATTGTTTTTTTTTAACAAATTTACCTAGGTTATCTACAATTAAAAACATATAAAAATCACTTCCCATTTCGATCACACTATATAATATGTGAGACTAAATATATGTGTTTAATATGTATTTAATATTATCGCCTAAAAATATATAAAAAGAGAGAAAAAATGACCTATGATTTCTTGAAAAAAAAAATTAATATCAGCATTCTTCAAGATATTTAATATAATAATATGATGAATAAATCTTATAAAAAAAAACTTGTCTTTGAATTGAAATTTATATTTTAGACCCTTTGTTTTTTCCTTTTAAGAAACGATGACTTTTTTTTTCACATGTATTTTTGATTTTTTACTGTCCAACTCAGTTGTTCTTTTTTAACCGGGTTTCTTTTGTTGTTTTGTTGTTTTTAACCAGAGTATCCGTAACAACAAATTGCTAATAAATAATTTCCCCTTCTTAGCAAATTTTCTAACAAATTTTATCAAAAGTTTTTTACCAATTGCAATATTCAATCACATTTTGGTTGAAAAAAACTATTTTTAACAGATTTTATCAATTACAATATACTACTTATATATTAAAATAACAAAATACAACATTTATAAAATCAATTAATTTTTTACATAGATAAAAATGCCCAGCGAAGCGGGCCAATCAACTCGTAACAACTAAAGGAGATAATCAACCCAAAACGGGACGAGTGATAATAGGGGCATAGCTGTGGTAGTGCTTGACGCTCTCACTAGGTGCAGCCTCTCTCGCTTTCTCTTGTAATTGATTTCAAGCATGCCTGTTTTCATTTTACTAAGCAGTTTAATATTTAGAAGTAACTTCTATTATCCCTTAAATTCTGTAAACCTTTTTTTAAAAAACTAATTAATATGTGATTTATAAGGCTATGTCTGTAGATAATAGTTTGGGGATTGACACAAGGTTTTAGTGTATTTTAATATGGTTGTGATTGTGATATATATTGTGATAAGCAGCAAATGGAGTCAAGCGATGAGCTGGAGCCAAGTGATGAGCAACAGCTGGAGCCAAGAAGATTGCACAGAGTTCCTAAAAAGAATCGCAGGTTCATTGAGCTGTGAAGAGCCAATCAAGGGAAGAACGAGTCAAGGGGATCTTCTCACTGCAGTGTCATCAGTGCACGGGAGGAAGAAGTCAAGTCTTATTTATCAAATTAAATAAATGCCAACTATGTAGCAGGAGTCAGTTGTTAAGAATCCTGGTTGTATGTAGTTGTGCTAGTATTTTAGGAAAGTTTGTTATTTCATTCCTGTATTTAAACTCTGGTATGAGACAGAGAAAACATTCATTCAAATTCAATAATATCAATTGTGGCTTATTCTCGCCCAAAGCATAATACAAATTGTGTCTTTATCTTTGTCTTTATTACTAGCTGTGACAGGGACCTATCAATTGGTATCAGAGCTGGTCAACAATGACAACAAACAAGGAGCGGATAGAAAATTTGGAAGTGGGGCTGGGAGGACTTCAGGATGGAATGAGCAGAATGGAGATTACTCTTGTTGACAGAATGCATCAGATGGAAGTCAACATCAACAAATTGACAGAGGCGTTACTGTCCAACAAAGAAGGATCCAGCAACCAATCCATTGAGCGCAACGGACGACCTCGCTATCAATGGGAAGAATTTACAGAACGAGCAGATGGGAACAAACAGATGTTCTCTTCAAAGGTGGCGAAGCTTGAGTTTCCAATATACTCTGGAAACGACCCCACTGAATGGTTCAACATAGTTGATCAATTCTTTGAGTATCAAGGTACTGCTGAAACACAAAAGGTGTCATTGGCATCTTTTCATCTTCAAGGGGAGGCGAACCAGTGGTGACAATGGCTGAGACGTGCCTACAAAGAGATGACATGACCAATTTTTGAGGAGGAATTGTGGGCAAGGTTTGGACCACCAGAATGTGAGGATTTTGATGAAGCACTGTCAAGGGTGAGACAAGGGGGCTCATTACGGGAGTACCAAAGAGAATTTGAGAGGCTGGGTAATCGTGTGCAAGGCTGGACTCAAAAGGCACTAGTGGGGACTTTTATGGGAGGCTTGAAACCAGACATTGCAGAAGGGATTAGGATGTTTAAACCCAAATCCTTGAAGGAAGCAATAAGCCTAGCCAGAATGCGAGATGAACAATTAACTCGCCAACGACGTAACAACAAGCCATTTTCCATCAATCATAATCTAATTGCTTCCTTTTCGCCAACAAAGTCACCAGCGACCATGCCCATGAAACGTCTTGCGTGGGACGAGATGCAGAAGAGACGAACTCAAGGTCTCTGCTTCAATTGTGACGAAAAATTCACTCCTGGCCATAAGTGTCAAAAACCCCGTCTGTTGCTACTAGAAGGGAACGATGAGACGAGCTTGCAAGATGACGAGGAGTTTGAAGGTGATGAACCTCAAATTTCATTACATGCTCTTACTGGTTGGTCAACTGCCAGAACAATGCGAATTATGGCAAGAATTGGGAATCAAGATTTGACTGTCCTCATTGACAGTGGCTCCATGCATAATTTCATTAGCAAACGGATTGCTAATTGGCTACACTTACCAGTGATACCAACACATCCCTTCAACGTGAAGGTGGCAAATGGGAATCCATTGAAATGTCAGGGCAGATTTGAAAACATACACATCCTACTTCAAGGTATTCCATTTATTCTGACTTTATATGCCCTACCATTATGTGGATTGGATTTGGTTTTGGGAGAGAAGTGGCTAGAGCAATTGGGAACAGTGGCCTGTGATTGGAAGAAAATGACCATGGAATTTATGTGGAAGAATCAAATGCAAAAACTACAGGGAATTGATGCCCAACACATTCAACCCGCATCTCTAAAAGATGTCTCGAAGGAGCTGCGCCAAAGCAAAACGATGTTTGCTATCTGTTTCCAAACCGAAGCCGAGATACCTGTCAGCAAGGTGGAGTCTGAAATGCAGCAGATGTTGGAGGAATTTGGAGATATTTTTCAAACTCCGGCTCCATTGCCACCGGTCCGGGAGATTGATCACACCATCACTGGCAAAGAAGGAACTGAGCCTGTCAATGTCAGACCATATAGGTATGCCTATTTTCAAAAAGCTGAAATTGAAAAACAAGTTCAAGACATGTTAAAATTGGGATTTATAAGATCAAGCACTAGCCCTTTTTCATCTCCTGTTTTGTTAGTTAAAAAGAAAGATGGCACATGGCGTTTCTGCACTAATTATAGAGCCCTTAATGCAGTAACAGTTAAAGACCGATTTCCTATTCCTACAGTAGATGACATGTTAGATGAACTACATGGGGCTATTTATTTTACCAAACTAGATTTGACAGCTGGTTACCATCAGGTTAGGGCATCCCCAAATGATATTCATAAAACTGCTTTCCGCACTCATAATGGTCATTATGAATACTTAGTCATGCCATTTGGTCTTTGTAACGCCCCCTCTACTTTTCAAGCCCTTATGAATGCCATATTTCGACCCTACCTTCGTAAATTTGTGTTAGTCTTTTTTGATGATATCTTGATCTATAGTTCCAATTGGACCATGCATCTTGAACATGTTCGCAAGGCTTTTGAAATTCTAAGGCAATACAATTTTTTTGCAAAATTGAAGAAATGTGCTTTTGGTCAACAAGAATTGGAGTACTTGGGGCATATTATTACTACAATGGGGGTTAAGGTTGATCAAGCAAAAATCTAGGCGATGCTATCCTGGACAAGACCTACTAATATATCTGAGCTTCGTGGATTTTTAGGTCTTACAGGTTATTACAGGAAATTTGTTCGTAATTATGGGATTCTTGCTCGTCCGTTGACATCCTTATTATGCAAAGGTCAATTTTGCTGGAATGATGACGCTGAGGCAACTTTTGAGGCATTAAAGACAACAATGACTTCCACTCCAACCCTTGCAATGCCTAATTTTGCTAAAGTTTTTGTGATTGAGTCTGATGCTTCCGGTGATGGCATCGATGCTGTTTTAACCCAACAAGGGCGGCCAATAGCTTTCATGAGTCGCGCTTTGGGGATATCCAAGCGTGCATGGTCAACTTATGCGAGAGAAATGCTGGCTATTGTGGTGGCTATCCAGCTGTGGAGACCATACTTGTTAGGCCGTAAATTTGTGATCCAAACAGATCAACACAGCTTGAAGTATCTATTGGAGCAGCGTATTACTACCCTGGAACAACAGAAATGGGTATCGAAATTACTTGGCTATGATTATGAAATCGTGTATAAGTCAGGCAAGGAGAATTCGGTTGCAGATGCATTGTCGCGAATGACGGGCAGCCCTTGCCTTTCACACTTATCTGTTCCACAAATTCACATGTGGGATCAACTTAAGGCCAAAGTTGTTTCCCTTCCTTACATGAAGAAAATTGGCAAGCTGGCTGATGAGAATCCTGACAGCCCTTATACATGGCGAAATGGGTTGATTCACTACAAAAATAGAGTAGTAATTGCCCCCAACTCTGACATCATTCAGCAACTGTTATGTGAATTCCATGATTCACCTATTGGGGGGCATTCGGGTGTATTGCGCACCTACAAATGGCTGGCGCAACAGTTTTATTGGCCATCAATGGCTCGCATAATGAAGGAATATGTCGCTTCTTATGATGTATTTCAACGGGTGAAGTGAGACACACTGTCACCAACGGGTTTATTATAGCCATTACCTATTCCCTGTCAAGTTTGGGATGACATTACGATGGATTTTATTGAAGGTCTTCCAACCATGCTCGGGGTACCTGTTTTAGACCATATAGAGAATGTTTCAACCAACAGACTTTATCGAATGAGTGAGTAAACATACAAGGAGGAGTGGTCATATAGATATCCTTCTTCAGATCTCCATGTAAAAATGCAATTTTGACATCCATTTGCAGAGGTGATCATCTCTTAGAAGCATCATTTGCCATAATGGTTTGTATGGTAGTCATTTTAGCCATGGATGCAAATGTCTCCTCATAATTAATACCATATGCCTAACAATTTCCAAGAGCAACTAACCATTCTTTATATCATTCTACAGAGCCATCAAGTTGTAATTTAATAGTATACACCCATTTGCAGCTAATAGGTTTGATCCAGTAGGACAAGAAACAATATCCCAAATCTGATTATCTTGAAGAGCCTGAAGCTCCTCTTTCATATCTTGTTGCCAATAGTCTTGGGTAGAAGCCTAAGCATAAGTCTTAGGCACAAATATACTGTCAATAGTAGTTGTTGAGTATCCATACCTGTTTGGAGGACAAGAAACTCAAGATAATTGTCTCGGTTGATGGTGATGATCAGATGCCAGTTCCGTGTCCGGAAAGGGCAAAGTAGATGGTGGATGACATCTTTGGTATACAATTCTTGGCTTAAAATGCTCCAAAGGTATAAGATGTATTATCATCATCAAATGTAGGAAGCTAAATAGAAAGGGAATCTGTAGAGGGACAATATGGGAAGAAATATTGATGTTCAAAGAAAATCACATTTCGAGATATACAAATTTTATGAGCATTTGCATCATAACACACAAACTCTTTATGAGAATTATTGTATCCTAGAAAAGCACAATAAGTAGCTTGGGCATAAGTTTATGACGCTCGATGAATGGTAAGTGAACAAAATAAACATACCCAAAGACATGGAGAGAATCATACTCAGGAATAACACCAAATAGAATAGAGTATGGAGAGTCAAATTTTAAAACTTGGGAAGGCAGACGATTAATCAAATGAACAGTTGTTGGCAAAGCTTCTACCCAAAATCGAGTCGGTACAGAAGAATCCATTAATAGAGTGCAGACAACATCCAAAAAGTGACAATTCTTATGCTCAACAACTCCATTTCGTTGAGGAGTGTAAGGATAAGATTGTTGAGAGAGAATCCCTTTGTTTTTGAGATATTCTTGAAATTTTTGGACATGTCGTGATGTCGCGGTTGCATAAATTAATTACCTTAGTTTATGATAAATCAAACAAGATAGTATTGAGCAAATAAGGGGTCGATCCCACGAGGACAATTTAGTTCATATTTTTGTGCTATATGCTATGCAATTAGGGGGGGGGGCGTTTGGAAATTGTCTAGGCTAGGCTAAAGCAAACTAAGCGAAAATTATATAAAACCAAAATTTATCAATAAAACAAACCTTGGTTGCAGGTCAACATCCACCTACAGAAATCAGAACTGATCATGGAAACGACACATCAATTTATATTATGAATATTTATCTCTTCTCAAAATTGATTTGTTAACGGATCCGTCATATAACTTACCCTAAGCATCAAACAACCACAGTGTCCGCACTAGTAATTTGATTCAATGGCAGCATAAAAAATAGATAAATTGATCAATTAAGAAACACAATTTTTCGCAATATATGTTTAATTCGATTGAATGTTCTCCCTAAGATTATTAACATAGATCCGCTACAATTATTAACTTAGTTGCTTCACAAGTTAATATACCACAACTCTAGTTTTGATATCAAACTTAGCAATAGATTGTTTACAATAATAACTTTAAGTAAGCTCTTAGCAATTAAATAAACAATCAAAGGAAAATAAGCATAAGAGAACAAACATATTTATCATATAAACTGAAAAATTAAGGTAAAAATAGATCTCACAGTTATTGAAATTTGAAGGTTTCTGTGTCTTTGCAACCAAGCAAAAGAGTCTAGCCTTGCATGTTTATTGAACAACTAAATAAAAAGATGGAAGAAAACATGATTTAGGGTTTGGAGGAGGAAGATTTGTGTTTTCTTTTCTGCTGGCCGAAACTTCCTTGTTCCCCTCCTCCTTTATATATACTTAGAAACCCGAGTATCTACTTTACAAAATAGTCATTCCTTAAGTTGGCAGAATTTAGTTGTCCTTTGTAAATATCATATATCATTCATAACACATCGTTTGGAGCAGAATTTTGGATCGTGTATAGATATTTGAGTCTTGAATCCAAAAAAAAAATGGGTTTGCATCAATCGGACTTCTGTAGCTCTAGATATTTAAGTTTGAATGGACAAACATAGACATCAGCAGATTGCAATATTTGACTTTCAAGGTTGCGATTTCCATGCTCTTCCTTCTTTTATTTCTTTTGCCTTAGCTTTCCAGAAAGTTATGGATGTTTGATTTTGAATGCCACTAGAATCACTTCATTTCGATCTCTAGAGCTTCTACTCTGCACAAAACATTGATTTTAGGTCAAATTTGTCAATTAGCTCCAATTACCTCCTTTTTGCATCTTTCATCCAAAAATGCCTTCAAAATATAAAACAAAGAATATCAAGGCATTTTATACACAAACCATTTGCAAAACACTAGGTAAATATGGATGAAACTATCAAATAATATGGTCGTATTAGGACACATATTCCCCCCAAGAGTCAGAGCTTAGAATCTTAATATGAGCATAAAATTGAGTTTCCATAAATGCAACAAAAGCCTGAAATGTTGGGAACACTTGAGTTTTATACTGGAGAAAATATATCTAAGTGAAACGACTGAAATAATCAATAAATATGACAAAATATTTATATTGAGCATGAGAGAGAATAGGGTTCACGCCCTATACATCAGTATGAATAATTTCAAAACATTTAAAAGCTCGACTACCATTTGAAGGAAATGAAAATAATTTGCTTTTACCGAGTTTACAAGAGCTACAATCCAAAAATTCTATTGAAAACAAATTTTTATTCCACAAATAACCATGTTTCATAAGATGAGTTGATACATTAGAATTGGCATGCCCCAATTTCTTATGCTTGAAATGATGATTATTAATGAGAGTAGAATAAGCATAGGAATAGAAAATTGTATTGGAAATAAACATTCCACTTTAGGCCCCTTCATGATCACTTCCCCGACACTTGATACTGCA
This sequence comes from Salix arbutifolia, assembly GCA_025169955.1. Taxonomy (NCBI): domain Eukaryota; kingdom Viridiplantae; phylum Streptophyta; class Magnoliopsida; order Malpighiales; family Salicaceae; genus Salix; species Salix arbutifolia. Next base: position 5,531,237 of record CM045916.1, on the reverse strand, counting down.
CATAAAACGATGACAAAGTGAATTTCACAATTATTTTCTATTAGTTCACCAACAGAGAGTAAATTTGTAGACAACTTTGGTGACACGAAAACATTTTTGAAATCAGACACCAAATTACCAACTGAAGAGATAGGTAGATTATCACAATTGGCTATTTGTATATGTTGTTTACCTATGTATATTCGCCACATTATGCAACCCACTTAAACTGCTGGTCATGTGATTTGATGATGCCGAATCCATTAACCACTGTTGAGTGAGATTTTGCTTACCTTAAAGACCAAAGGCAAAAACGGCAGAGATGATCATTTGTTGCCCCATCTCGGGAGTGAGAGTTGATGAAGAACTCACCGACGATGAGGTTTTTGGTGTTGACCTGCAACATCCATTGTAGCAGAACCCAAATTTGAATGCATAGTAAACCTTTGTCGATTTTGAGGTTGCAGACGACAATCCTTGATGATATGCCCTTCTCTCTTGCAATAATTGGAGAATTTCTTACTCTAGTGTTTGGTAGTATGCCCGATTTCTTTGCAGCCGAAGCATTGGACACCATTCTCTCATCCCCTTCCTTGAGCCATGTACACTACATTCACCATTTCTATAGCAGTCTCCTAAGCCAACTCATGTTGAGTGGCGAGACACTGTCCTTCCTGTAATAATTCCTCGAAACATTCATCCAAAAAGGGTCCTACATATCGATTAATCAAGCTAACTCGCATGGCCTCAAATTCTGGTCAGAGCTTCATCAAGAACTAGTCTCTCTGACTTTCATTATGAATAAGGTGCAATGCCCCTAAAATTTCCTTGGGTACTCTAAAATAAATAGATTTAGAAATCTAACATAAAATTGTTCAATAAAAAGATTACCTTATTTGTAGTTGGTAATACCCATTTCCACCTGAAATTTTTTAGCAGAATTGTTTTTGAGAATAGATGCATTGGAAGTAATCCCAAATCTACTTCCCTATGCCAAATGATTGAATATTGTTGATCATATGGAGTTCAACAGACCACGTTATCAAATAGACAATCTTCGCATCCTTTGCAGACCAAGCAATCAACTCTTGGGAATCGGTTGGAGCTGTGGAAGATCCATCAAGATGCCCCAACAATTCCTTCCCTTTTACAAATATACAAAATTGAAACTCCCAACTCACATAATTTTTGTCAATGAATCGAGTAAGAAAGCCTCTCTAGACATCTTAAAAACCAAAAAAAATATTCACCAAATACGGAAGGATGAAGACTTAGATCATAATTCTAGGCTTTAATACCATATTACAAACAATAGTTCTTTGTGTAAATTTTGTGTATTTGATGATCTTTGGAGGAAGGTTTCAACCCCTCTAAATACATGTAAAATTCCCTAAATTACAGCCTATTATAAATTCAGTACAAGTGTGTATTTGTTGTTACAATTTGTTTGCCATATATTGTTGATATGCTTTGATTTGTCAATAGTCTTGCCATATATACATTGTTGACAATTGTCACTTGACCTTATACCATAGATGGAGGGGGAAAGTGTAGGTTTTGATCTATACCAGTAAGTACTCTACCCTTACCATCCACATTCGTAGAACCTTTACAAGCACCTAAGGGAGTTGCTACTTTGGGTAGGGAAAACCGAGATCAAGGGAGTTGTTGGAGACACTCAATAACTGTTTAGGTGTTATTTTTTAGCTCAAGGAGAGAGGAAGAAGCATGCAGAGGGGGTAGCCTTTTAGGAGTAGGTTAAGGTCTCGAAAGAGCTTTCTTTTTCACTTCAAACTCAGCATAACCATTTATGGTAACTCGACTTTGATCCTTTTCTTTTGTAATGGAAAAGAACGATTTGAAAGTTGGCATGCTAGGCTAAGGCTGATTAAACACACTTTGTTTTCTTCTTTAGAAAATAACACTTCATCTCTACTATCCTTATTTAATTATCTATAAAGCTAAATGAGCTCGTGGTATTATTATAGCTAATTATTGTTCATCTAGACTCAGAAGCACTATGGTATGGAATAGTGAAAATACTTAATAATATAAGTATAATTTCTATACTACAAAAGCACAACAAAGTTGTTTGGCTGAGTGGTTAAGGTGTGTGCCAAATGCTTCCCCGCAGCAAGAGTTTAAATCTCTTAGGCTACAAAATAATTTTGGATTTTTCTTTTAAACAGTAATGAACAGTGAAAAAGGTGCTTTCTTTTCTTTTTTTAAACCAGGTTTCCTTTTTTTTATAATCGGGGTATCCGAGCCAATTTACGCACACCATGATTAATCTCTAGACCCACTTTTTTTTAACATTTTTTTTCCTGTTTTTTTTTCACTTATATATTTTTTTTGGTTTTTTTATAACTGGAGTGTCAGGGTCAGCTTACGCGCACCACAATTTTTTCCCCCACGTATACTTTTTTTTTATCTTTGGACCCATTTTCTTTGTATATATTTTTTTTCCCACTTATATATTTTTATTGGGTTTTTTTTTGATAACCGGGGTATCCAGATCAACTTACACGCACCATGATTTGTTGTCCCATGTATACATTTTTTTTATAACAGGGGTGTTCGGAGCAACTTACACACGTCACGAATAATCCCCGTACCCACTTTTTTTAACATTTTTTTTTAATTTTTCCCACTTATAATTTTTTTATAACCGAGATGTCCGAGCCAGTTTACGCGCACTACAACTATTATTTTGTAGAATAGCTAAAGGAGATTGCAATTTCAAACAGTAATTAACAGTTATTTCAACTATGGTTTTTGTTGTTCATTACTATTTGAAAAGGTGAATTGAACTGTGGTTTTGGTGGGAGATAGCAGGGGTGTTTGGGAATACACATAGAAAGCGTTTTTGAAAAAAATGAAATTTTTTCATTTTTATTTTTTATTTTATATTAAAAAGTTTGGTGTTTCTAGATACTTTTGATATGCTGATGTAAAAAGAAATTTTTAAAAAATTAAAAAAATATATAATTTTGAAGCATTTCTGAACAAAAAGATAAATGAATTTTATAGTTAAAGGAGATTGCAATTTCAAACAATAATGAACAATGATTTCAATTGTGGTTTTCGTTATTCATTACTATTTGAAAAGGTGAATTGAACTGTGGTTTTGGTGGAAGATAGCAGGGGTGTTTGAGAATGTATTTGGAAAGCGCTTTTGAAAAAAATGAATTTTATTTTTATTTTTATTTTAAATTAAAACAATTTGGTGTTTCTAGATAATTTTGATGTGTTGATGTAAAAAATAACTTTTTAAAAATTAAAAAAAATTATTTTGATGCATTTCTGAATAAAAAACACTTTCAAAACTAACTTTAACCACTCCCAAATAGGCATGACATGAAGTGAAGGTGGAAGGTAAAAGGCGAATTGAGTTGCTAGCTAAATTTTGTCCTTTAAATTATATTTATTATATATGTTTTTTTCATTTTGGTCCTTATACTTTTTGTTAGAGCTATTCATGGAAAGGATCCCACACTTATATCACATTCCAAATCTGCAACAACAAATCAATTCTCCCCAGAACCAGTGTGACCAACGGCTACTTCCCTTTCTATTATGCTAAAGTTTTATTTCCATTTTGTATATTTCCATACTCAATTCCTGTAAATCTGCAAGTCCGTATTAGGATGTGTAAAGGTCTGCTCTATTTAAATGCAATGAAGCAGACAAACAATTCAAGTTGGCAATTCAGTTCTTACTGTAAAACATTGTGTTATTTGTTCTTTCATGGTATCAGAGCTGTAAAAGCTTACGCTCAAAACACGATCTTCCCTGCTTCCGCACAAAAACAAACACAATGGCCTCTTCTCCACAAACCCCCAGTTTCCAAAATTGGATGGCCCCAATTATCTTACCTGGCGGGTCCAATTTCTGGTTTTTCTAAAGAGTCACGACATGGTTGGTCTCGTTAATGGAACCAACCCTGCTCCAACCAAGACTCTTACTGATGGATCATTGAATCCTGCATTTACAAGCTGGTCCAAGAAGGATAACAATGTTCTCAGTTGGCTATATGCCTCTATTACTGAAAAACTTGTTTCCACAGTCCTTAACCTGGAAACTTCAAAACAAGTTTGGGATGCTCTTCAAGCTCGCTTCTCATCAACCTCACGGTCCTGTGTGACCTTCCTCAAACAGCAACTTCAAACAATCTCACAAGGCAATCGTAATTGCCTCTCTTATATTGAAGAGGCCAAACTCTTCTCAGATCAACTGTCTGCTGCAGGCAAACCAGTGGACGAACAAGACCTCATCTCCTACCTCTTGAGTGGACTTCAGCCACAATTCATGCCCTTTGTCACTGCCTTCACCTTTGCAACCAGAGACAAGGAACTCTCCCTAGATGATTTCCAAACCGAAATACTCAATTTTGAAACAATAATGGAGGCCTCGAACTCCACTGTCACCACTGAAACAAACCTAGCATTTGCAGCCACTTATCCCAAATCAACAGCAACAAGAAGAGCCAAAACACCGGGTTTCACAGACCCATCCCGTTCACCCAGCTCCTATACCCGTTCACCCAACTCCTATACCCGATCTCCAACCCACACTGGACCCTCAACCAACAAAACAAACACCACCCCTCACCCCGGTGACAACAGACCCATCTGCCAAATTTGCACAAAACGGGGACACATGGCCCTTGATTGCTATAACAGATTTATTTTTTCTTACCAGGGTCGCTTTCCACCGTCCGATCTTGCTGCCATGGCTGCTGAAGGAAACATCTCTCATGCTCAACAGACGTGGTATACCGACAGTGGAGCCAATGCCCACATTACCAATAACACAACAAACCTCACCAACCCACAGCCCTATGAAGGAGAAGAGACAATCACGGTTAGGAAGGGCTCAGGTTTAATGATTCAAAATACGGGTACCACGTGTTTTAATTCAAATAATTCTAATTTCACTCTATCTAATGTTCTTCATTGTCCAAATGCTTCGTCAAATTTAATCTCTATAAACCATTTTTGCTTGGATAATGACTGTTATTTTATACTCACTGGAACTGATTTTTCTGTGAAGGAGAACTACACGGGGCGACTACTACTCAAAGGGCAAGTTAAGAACGGACTCTATCCGATTGCAGATAATAAATATGGTTCGAATAAAATTTCTTGTTTTGTGGCCTCACTTGGCGTATCAACCACACTCAACACATGGCATGATCGCCTTGGCCACCCGTCTCTAGTTATTTTAAATAAATTGGTCACATCCAAATGCTTAGATATTTCCACGTCAAATAAATTAGAATTTTGTTCATCATGTCCTTTAGGAAAATCTAAGCAATTACCCTTCCATGACTCAACTCGTCAAACAATTCGTCCTTCAGCCCTTATTCATTCTGATGTATGGACATCTCCTGTGAATTCAGTTAGTGGATCAAAATATTATGTTATTTTTATTGATGATTTTTCTCGTTTTACTTGGCTCTATCCCATTACATTTAAACATGAGGTTTCGACAATTTTTAAAAATTTCAAAACACTTGTGGAAAATATATTTTCTTGTAAAATCCAACAATTACAAACTGATAATGGAGGAGAATATACATCCACTCATTTTAAAACCTTTTTACAAGAAAATGGCATATTTCATCGATTAACATGTCCTCACACATCACAACAAAATGGGATTGCCGAAAGAAAAAATCGTCACATAGTCGAGACCGGATTAACACTTTTAGCCCGGTCTCACCTACCCAATAAATATTGGCCCGATGCTTTCTCACATCTGTTTACCTCATAAATCGTCTTCCAACAAAAGTGTTGCACCATTTGACACCATTTTACATGCTCCATAAAACGGTCCCCAAATACTCACATCTTAAAATTTTTGGATCTGCATGTTTTCCCCTACTAAGACCTTATGAAAATCACAAACTCTCTTTTCGCAGTAAAGAATGCATTTTTATAGGTTATGTCAGTCACCAACGTGGGTATCGGTGTCTTGACTATAAAACTGGTCGAGTCTATGTTTCATGTAATGTTATATTTAATGAAAAACACTTCCCTGCATCACGTAATGGGGTCCTTTCTGCTGCCCCACAAAGTCTAGTCTCCCCAGGTAAGTCCCCTTCCCTGTTCTCATTTCCACAAATACAAGCCATTACCCCAGAACCCGATTCCACCATCAACGACCCAGCAATTTCCATAATCTTCGACCCAGAAATTCCAGAACCCATAAATTCCAGTGACCCATCTTCAGATCATCACCCACCACTTTCACCGATCTCACAAGATGATCCCACAACAATATCACCTCCTTCGTCAAACCTTCCATCACATATCAATTCCATCACCGATCACCCAGCTTCGACCTCGTCTACCACCCATAACACTAACCAAGTTATTACCCGCTCCATGACTGGAAATTCCAAACTCAAAACCTTTCCAGATTTTACTTCTCTATATTCGACTCGACATCCTCTGCAGGTACTCTCAACCGTGGTCACTGACACTGAGCCATCTACCTACACCCAAGTTGTTTCTTCTCCTCAATGGCATGCTGCAATGGGTTCTGAGTTTGACGCCTTGATGGTAAATGGGACTTGGTCTCTCTGTCCTCGACCACCAGGTAAGCATATTATTCGCAATAAATGGGTTTTTAAACTTAAAAGACTGTCAGATGGTAGTATTGAGCGCTATAAAGCGCGATTAGTTGCAAAAGGATTTGATCAACAATATGGCATAGATTATGCCGAAACATTTTCACCCGTAGTAAAACATACTACTATTCGAATTGTTCTTGCTTTGGCAGTTTCCTTTAACTGGAATATACGTCAATTAGATATCTCAAATGCATTTTTACATGGGTTTTTAGATGAAGAAGTATTTATGGAACAACCTCAAGGGTTTATTGATGAAAATTACCCAGATTATGTCTACCGTTTGCACAAATCTTTGTATGGACTTAAACAGGCACCGCGTGCGTGGTTTCGTCGTCTATCACAATCACTGCTAGAGTATGGTTTTATTGAATCCATTGCTGATTATTCACTTTTCATCTATGATACTGATTCAGTTAAATTATATGTGTTGATTTATGTTGACGATATACTAGTCACTGGTTCCAACCAAGATGCAATTGATTCTTTTATTTCATCTCTTACTGACTCCTTTCATGTTAAAGATTTGGGTGAGTTGAGTTTTTTCTTAGGTGTTCAAGCTAGCCGAGATTCACATGGACTACACCTTCGTCAAACTCGGTACATCACTGATCTCCTACACAGCACCAACATGGTGGGTGCCAAGCCTCTCAACTGTCCAACAGTCTCGGGTCCAAAACTCTCTTCCTCTGAAGGAGAACTCTTATCTGACCCCACTGAATATCGCCGAGTTGTTGGAGCTCTTCAATATTGCACCATCTCACGCCCTGACATTGCATATGCGGTTAATCAACTGTGCCAATTTATGCACAATCCAAGGGAGCCCCATTGGACAGTAGTCAAGAGAGTGCTTCGCTACCTTAAGGCAAGTGTTGACTATGGCCTCTATTTCTCTCCTGGCACTGTCAATTTACAAGCCTATTGTGATTCCGATTGGGCTGGCAACCCGGATGATCGCCGTAGCACCACTGGATATGGGATCTTTCTTGGGAAAAATCTCATCTCATGGACAACCAAGAAACAACCCATTGTGTCCAAGAGCAACACTGAAGCCGAATACCGCAGCTTGGCCATTGTAACTGCTGAACTATACTGGCTTAGGATGCTTATGAAGGAACTCGGTGTACTCTTATCTTCAACTCCCACAATTTGGTGTGACAACATCGGTGCCATTGCTCTAGCATCAAATCCGGTGTTCCACGCTCGTACGAAACATGTTGAGGTCGACTACCACTTCATCCGAGAAAAGGTCCTCAACAAAGATATCCAAGTGAAGCATATCTCTACACATGATCAAGTTGGTGATATTTTCACCAAAGGACATACTGTCGCTCGGTTTACATCGCTAAGATCCAAACTAATGGTAATTTTAATCCCCATCACTTTGCGGGGGGGTGTTAGAGCTATTCATGGAAAGGATCCCACACTTATATCACATTCCAAATCTGCAACAACAAATCAATTCTCCCAAGAACCAGTGTGACCAACGGCTACTTCCCTTTCTATTATGCTAAAGTTTTATTTCCATTTTGTATATTTCCATACTCAATTCCTGTAAATCTGCAAGTCCTTATTAGGATGTGTAAAGGTCTGCTCTATTTAAATCCAATGAAGCAGACAAACAATTCAAGTTGGCAATTCAGTTCTTACTGTAAAACATTGTGTTATTTGTTCTTTCACTTTTAATCTTGTATTTTATTTTAATTCCTTTATATATATATATATATATATATATATATTTCTTAAATGGTTCTGATTTTTGTCTATGTTTATATGTACATGCTCTTAATTTTTTGTTCTTAATTTTTATTATTTCCACTATTATTAAGGTTTTTTTATTTAATGTTTAAATTTTAATTTGTGTTGGTGATCATTTGAAAAATTGATATTTATTATTTTTTCTCTTTTTCTCTTTTTTATTTTTATTTATTCTTTAAGTCAAATAATTTTTATAAATCTAATAATATTTTTTTGTCATATTTTTTGTTTTTTAATTGCTTTTTTATTAATATTATTAGGTGTTGAAATTTCTAATTATTATAGATAAGACATTCAAAATAATGATTATTTGTAAGTTTTTTTTCTTATAAATATGTTATACTAATTATATATTTAACATGCAAAAACAATCTCTACAATGAAAAAATATATGAGTCACTTGCCCTCCACTTCGCTGTAGTCATAAACAAATTTTTTAACATGCAAAAAAATATTAATGGTCTTAGATTTTTTTTATAATGTTATATATCTGAGGAAAATAATCAGCCTACAAAAATTTCGGTTCTTATTATAACAAAATTATTTACAATAATAATAATTATTATTATATATTAGGTTTTTATATATTCATTTTTTTATGCAAAATGTGTTTAAAATAATGATGGCGATTATTTTTAAGGATTTTTCTCTTAAAAATAATTATATATTTTGGTATTTTTTTAATATCAACAACTTAAAATATATAAAAAATGTGGTGTTTTTAAACAAAATCTCAAAGTAATTTAATCTTAGTATTCTTGAATATTTCAAATATAATAATATCAAGAATAAATCTTGGAAAATAAAATAAAAAATCTTTTTATAACGATAATGATAGTGGCAACGATAATATTGTCATTAATTATTAGAATATTAATTATTTATAGTAATTATTACAATAACAACTATAATAATTGTAAGAATTTAACAATCATGATAATAAGAATAATAATCAAGATAATGCATTAATCAATGTCGTTTTTGTGAAAAACTGACTTCTGTAACTTTTTTATGTATGATATTTCAGATCTAATATTACATAAATAAAAAATATACGAAGCTGCATATAGACAATTGGTGAAATTACTTGCCTGCGCTTCACCATAGACAAAATCAAATTTTATAATATGTCAAAAAATGTTAATGGTTATTGATTTTTTTAATAATGCTATACATTAGAGCGAAACAATCAATCTACAAGACTTTCATTTTTTTTAATATATTCATTTTATTATAAATAATGCATTTAAAATAATGAGAAAAAATATTTTAATGGTTTTTTCTCTTAAAAATAATTATATATTTTAATATTTGTTTAATATTAATGCCTTAAAAATATAACAAATAACTAACAACTGAAGATTAACTATACATGCAGAAGAGAGGGTTTTTACTTTCATTTCACACCACCAAAAATGAACTTACTTTGTTTTTAACCAAAGCTACATTTAATAGAAAGATAAATTTTAATAAAAATTGAAAGTCAAAACTAAGAATATAGATATATAAATACAAACAAATTATTTAAATTTATACCAAAATTACTGAAAAAAATAAAGGTATCGAAACTAAATTGAGAAATAAAAGAATTATTCATATTTTCCTTGCAACACTTTTAATTTTTTTTAATTCAATCCGTCCATTTAAATTATTTACATATTTTATTTTCATTTCGGCCCATATACTTTTAATTATTTATTTTAATTCTTTTATTTTTTAGATATTTTTCTAAATAGTCTCTATTTTTGTCCATGTTTATATATATACACTCTTAATTTTGGTTTTTAATTGTTCATTTTAGGCGGAAAAAAATCAATTTCTAACATATTTAATCTATTATAATTTTACTAATTAAATATTAAGGTAATCAAATACAACATGCACAAAATCAATCAATTTTTTATATAAAAAATATTTAGCGCAACGCGCGGGTAAGTAACCTCGTGCTGCACTGGAAGATGTATTTAGGTTCTCTTGAGAAACAACTATTTTTACTTCAAAAAGCAGAGATAGGTTTATGCAACATTTCTTGATGCTCTAGTCTTAGGTTGTGACCTAACTTAACATCTTTGGGTTTCTCAAGGTTAGAGCTAACCATCCGACCCTTATACGCCTTTTGCTTAGAGCTCATTTTATAATTGATTTTTTCTTTAGTTTCACCTTTTATTGTCTTGTTTGCTTGATAGTTAACCTCAATTGTTTTTTTATACGTTTATCCCAACCTCACAACCAAGCCATGAATTTGATATGCTAACTTCAACCTGGTAATTGAGCTTTTGATTATTTTTTCATTTTACTCTTTATAAAATTATTTTGTTCTTATTCAATTTTGTAATCATTGAGACCTTTTTTACTGGTTTTTTATAATAATATTATTAAATTAACCAAACATATTGAACTATTCAAATGAATTATCCAATTACCAAGTTTTTCATACTATATAAAAACAATCATTGATAATTTTCCAGGTGATGATTGCACAAATATCCAAGTAACAAGTTTTTCTTACTATATTTGATCAAATGTTCTTTCATTTTGACAAGTTCTCAATGGAGACATGGATTTCTAACGTCCAAGGGACTCAACTTTAAGAAAATTATCTTGAAAATGTTGAATGGTATTCGACATTAGTATAAACTAAATAGGTTATTTGTGGTGTGGTAGGTTGTGTTAAATTTTTGTTAACGTAAAAAAAAATATAAAGAAAACCAATAAAAAAGGTTTCTAATTTTCTTAAAGGGGAGTCCTTGGGAAGCTAGAATCCATGTCTCCCTTGACAACGTCTTATCAAAATGAAAGAACATTTGATCATATTGAATTGATACGAAAGAGAAAACAAAGAAAAGAAAATAAGGCGGTGGATTTTCCATCTTCAAAGTAACATTGCTTCTAACAATATATTATCCAAAGGTCAGCGTTTCCTAAATGAGAACGCTCATTTAACACCGTCGTCCAAAAGACTTGGAAAAATTGCAAGACCGCATATGACCATAGAGGACCCGTAAACGTAAGCAATTGATTCCCCAGCAGATACTACAAAAGAAGCAGCGTTACTCATTACCAATGAGCTGTAGCCATTTTTTCAAACACACGCCCTAGATTCTCAGAATTCATCTCCAATGTTTCAATCTCATAATCCAGTCTATTCATGGTCTCTTTCACTTCCAAAAGCTTTGCCTCGAGACTTCTCCTCTCCATTTCAGCATTGACTCTTTCAAGTGTAGCTACCTTGACCCTCTTTGATTTGTCAGATAGGGTCACAAGCCGTCCCAACCTAGCAAGCAAGAAGCCAACATTCATTCCTAAGCCCTGAAAAGATTTCAAAGTATTTTCCCAAGTAGCAAAATCATTCTGAGAGGTTGTAAGCTTCGAAGCTCTAATCGCATCTGCAATGTTAATAGTCTCTGCGAGCATTCCAGCAACCAATTTACAATTAAGGCCATCAAGAAGGTGCTCGTGGAGAAATGACTTTTGACTGCAGCAAAGCTCGTAATACTTGATTTGGAGGCGTTTGGAGAGCTCACAGTTTATCACCAAACCATTTACAAGAATATCAAAATCGTTGAAGCTTTTCACTTCTTTAAAATCAACAACTGATTCTGACAATCTGATTCCATCTGTGATTTCAAAACCAAGATCCTCACTTTCATTTTCAGAATGAACTGATAGAGTCCCAAGGTCAGTAACATGGATTACCATGTTCTTTTCACTATTCTCTTCAGGATTGTCCAATAAGAGGGGTTTCAAAACCTGATTTTTCATTTCTTCCCCTCCCTTGCTCAAATTCTCTACATGAACAGCATCACTAACTGTAAGTAATGAAGATATTAGATAATGATGTGAGCTGTTAATTGACAGGTGAGCATAAGGGTGTTCCGAGCAGGGAAACAACTTACTACAATTCATTGGTTTAACGCAAGCTTCCAATTTCAGAAGGCCAAGAGCACCATCTTCATTTTGTGAACCATTTACTCTTGCTATATAGACCTTAAAAGGAGGCAAACAGCAACACATTCATATCAATTTATAGAATAATGATAATTTCATATGTCGTTCATGAATTGTCTCATAATCCACATGCAAATGAACATACTACGTCTTCCAGATAGTCTTAGAAAATCCTTTCTGCCCCATGCTCTTCTAGGTTCCCCATCAATGGCAGAGAAAAAAAAATACAAGCTTGGATATTTTACAGAAATATTAAAAAATAAAAGTTGGCAAATTTCAGCCTTCATGTTACCCTAGATATTCAGAAACACCAGGAGTCAATGAATCGAAAGTCAAAATAGGATTTGCTACATATATGCTTCAAACATTATTATCCTTGTAATCTCTCATTCAATGTGGGTTAAGATTTAGCTTCTTGATTGCTTCTCTAACATCTTATTCCTCAAAATTTTCAAATGTGAAGAAAACACTTATAATCTACTGGCTCAAAGATTTGTTTCCCAAATCAATCCTGAATTTTCTATAGTAATTGAATTAGTTCTGCTTTGATGGCTCCAAAGAGTAGCAAATGAAATCAACTAATCCACAACTATACATTGAAGGAGAAGGTTCATGCAATTACCTTGAATGTGGTTGGATTGACTAAATGAAAAACCACAATGTCTCCTCCCTTTAAGTTATGATCGATAGCAAAACATCTCCATCCACCACTAAGGCCTGACTTGCGAGCTAGGTATTTTGTTGGATAACTTTTTCCACCTTCGCCTTCCAAAAAGATTGTTGTATCCTCCTCTTGCAAATATGCATCACAAAATTTCCTGCCAAGATTCTGCCATCCGAAAAGTTAGCCTGCACAGATCACTCAGAGAAACAAACATTATAGAATATGAAGAGCTGATAATGGAAAAAAATAACTAGAGAGTTTTACCAAACAAAATCCTCCAGTAACATTTGAGGGCACCATATGCTTTATGATACTAGGGAATTCGGGTGCTAGATTAGCTTGAATATCTTTTGCTCGTATCATGGCATCAGCCTTATCTTCCTCACAAGTAGCATATAGGTCAGCAGATGAATCTCTCCTTCGTTTGTGGCTATATAAAATTGTTACAAGTACAATTCAGCTTCCAAAACTTAAAGGGATATGAAAAAGCCATTGAATTAATTCACTAACCTTTCAGACTTCATAGAAACATCATACGGTACCTGTTCAAGTATTATCACGACTTTTAAATCAATTGACCCTTTACTTTTTTTAATGTTTAGAAATGCAGAAAATATTAGATAGTGCATCAAAACTAATACAGGTTTCAACAAATATGAAAATCGTCCAGAAAAAGAAACCCAGAAGATTTCACGGTATGGCAGATTCAAAGAAAAGGAAAGAAATATGTAAACTTGTTTCAACAAGCTTGTTTTTAAACAGAAATGAAAAAGACCACTCTTCCAAAACCCACAAAATAATTGCAATAATCCTTGATAAAAAGATCGAAAACTTCCCTGTACCCATTTGGGTATGATTTTCTTGTTTTTTTTCAAGAATTAAACAAAAGGAACCGAGAGAAAAGGAAAGTAGCCCCTCCGAAAAAGAAGGGATCAAAAGCAAGACACAAACAAATCTTAGGCGATTAACAGCAATATACGAATCATTGTCATTCATCACAACGATAAAAAGAAAGAGACTGACCAGTTGGTGTACGTTTGCTTCAACAACCATTGCCATGCTTCGTTATTGACGGTTTGCAATGGCAATGGCCAGAGAAAGGGTAGAGGAGGATTAGTATTAGTGACAGCTAAAAGATAATCTGGAGACGAGAGGGGAGGTTTAGTACTGTTTCGCACTGTATTTTAAAAACATTTTTTTGAAAGAAAATTAAAAATAGTTTTATTTTTTTATTTTAAATTAATATTTTTAAATTAAACCGATTATATTGTAAATGAAAATAGATGTGACTGTGTATTAAATAAAAAATCTATATAAACATAATTTTAGAACTAGCATTCTGAATATAATAATCGCTTTCTTCTAAATAAAAATTGAAGAGATTTTTACTAGCAGTTGATGTAAATTATTATTAGAAGCTAAACAATTTAATCATATTTATTCATTTCTGATTTGATTTTCATCAAATATGTTAAAAATTGCTTTTATCAAATTAAATGATAACGAGCATTTGATTAATCGGGTGAAATTGCTATCACCGGAAGGGGCAACATTCAGGGAGGGTGAGTGCAGTGAATTATTTATATTTATGAAGGCACGTAGGATATGACGGGGCCAATGTGCTCTTTCTATGTGCCAAAAATTCCTTACTTTTCGACCGTCAATTTCTCATCGCACAATCCTCCAGCGGACACCCATCCTTCAACCAGTCATTTTTTCAACCACCCAAATAAAACTCTCTCTCCTCTGCTCTCTCTACATCTGTTCCCGAAAGATGGCAATGGAGATGACCATAAGATCTTCAGTTACAGCTAGACTCTCTCCTTGTTCAACTTCTTCAACAACCAAACCTTCTTTCTTAAAACCTCACCAGTTGCCCATCTCTGTATCACTGCCAACGTCGACGTTAGCCATCTCTCTCTTGCCTCTCTTTGCACCTCCCAATGAAGCCAGAGCTCTTACTATTTCCAAGGACCAGGTTGTCTCTACACTCACTGATGTAAGAAACACTATTCCCACAATCTTTCATGATATGCAAATTCCTACTCAACCAAAGTCTTGAAGTTGCTCTCTTTCTTTCTTTCTTTCTTTAAAATCATTTTCCTGGCTCTAACTGGATTGCCCATTTGCTGAAATTGGTTGTGCTTGATAGGTGGAGAAGACAATTGATCAGGTTGTTGAGTTTAGTTCAAGCGTGTTGGAAAGTGCACAGAAAGTGTTTGATGGTGTCACTAAAACTTTGAAGCCTGGCATAGATGTTGCTTTGCCAATTGCAAAGCAAGCAGGAGAACAGGCAGTGAAGATTGCTTCTCCTGCAATTTCTGAGGCTTCAAAGAAAGCCCAAGAAGCTATTCAAAGCACTGGTATTGACACAGAACCAGTTCTTAGTGCTGCTAAGGTTTGGACTATCAATTTTGTAGCTTCCTTTCCCCCTTTCAATTGTTTAGTTTATGTTTACATTGCTTGGAAATTGTCCTTTGATTGTTTTCTTTGAAAACTTCACGGTGTCGCGTTAATATGCAAATAAATTCGATTGAGTACTCCAGTGATTTTTTTTGGAAATTAGAAGACTTGTGAGTCATGGGAATTTTGCTTTGTGACCATCTTGTAGTTTGAGTCTTTTGTCTCCAGCATTGTTTTCTAACAATGGCAGCTAAGGATTTGAATTGCCCATCTCCATAATGCGGTTGTTATTATGGTTTCTTCAGAAGTAGGATGATAGGATGACTATATGGCTAAAATTTCTGTTTACATTCATGATGTTTATGACCCTTCGATCACAGAAAGTAGTAGGTGCTGCTCAACAGACAAGTAAGGTGATTGAAGAGGCAAAGCCGATAGCTTCATCAACTGTCGAAACCATCACTTCGGCAGACCCCGTTGTGATTGTAGGAACTGCTGGGGCAGTTTTTCTAGCGTACCTCCTCTTTCCACCCATATGGTCTACTATCTCATTTGGTCTGCGTGGTTACAAAGGTGAATCTGCGGTTCATTTATTCCACAGGGGCTTTATTTATGTGAAATCTCTAGAAATGTGAGACAGCTAAATAATTCAGTCCATTTACATTTCGATGCGAGCAGTAGTTCATGCGGTAGCTTGACTGTGATTTCAGAGTTTCAATGCATGAGTTTTGATGTTACGGGCTGCTGTTTCCAGGTGAGCTTACTCCAGCCCAAGCCCTTGATCTATTATCTACAAAAAATTACAATATGATCGACATTAGATCAGAGAAAGACAAGGACAAGGCTGGCATCCCACGCCTTCCCTCCAGTGCTAAGAACCAGATGGTTTCGATACCGTGAGTAAATTTTTTATCTGAAAGCATACATTTTTAATTTGTGATACAAAACACTCAGCGGAAATGAATAATAAAATTGCCAATTTCATGACAGATGTAAGCTTAGCCCTCTTGCATCTCGGTTCATCTTGCCTGTCATGTGGTGTCAATGACTGGGGTATAATGCATCATTGAGCTTATTTTAGGTAGCTTTTTTTACTATCTCATGATAGAAATATCTATCATATCTCATGAGATGATAGAAAACATAAGGATAATAAAAATATTAATTTGTCTAGTTGATTAGATAAAAACAATAACAAAAAAATAAATGTCACAATTGTAAAGTAATTTTATGTAATTTAAAATACAAGTGGTCCACAAATGACATGTTTTCAGAGATATTATATTATATTTTTTATTTTTAAAATATTCATGTAAAAAGATTTTTTAACTACAAACTTGTTTAACTAGGACATATAAAGATAAAAATATTTATTATTATAATTTTAAAACCTAACTTGAAGGTTGGCTTATTACAAGGCACAAATCACAATAAGACACAAATCATAAGTGAGAAGGGTCAATATTTTTTTTAGAAAATAATTAAAATGAGTTTTTTTTTTCAAAAACAATTTACTTAGATTTTGACTAGATTTTTCCTTGGGTTGACCATGTTGTAAGTCAAATTTAATTTTTTTACTAGGTCACCTCAAGTCAATTATTTATTTATTTTTTAAAATTTGGACATGTCCAAGTCCCGAGATAACCCTTGGGCTAATTTGAGTTTTATACTAGGATTATTATATTATTATTAATTTCAACATTCAATCTAAAATAAAAAATAAATTAATAGCTAATTATTATTTTTTAATTATGTAAGTTTAATAGTAATACATAAGGGTAAAATAAATATTTTTTATATTTTATTATGTTTGAGCTACCATCAACTAACCATATACAATCACTTTGTCATGGCTTTTTGTCCGGATAGAAAATTCTTGCTCTATTTGCCTTCTTTTCCCTTCAAAAACATAATTTAGAAAAATAACTTGAACAGAATGGCAGACTTTCTTATCTCCTCTTTAGGCTGTGTTTCTAATACCGCCTAAAAAACACTCTTATTTTTCCTGAATTAGTATTGTTGCAAATGTTTCAGTTTGGAAGAACTGCCAAGCAAATTGAAAGGCATTGTCAGAAATGTCAAGAAACTAGAAGCTGAAATAGCAGCTTTAAAGATTTCATATCTGAAGAAAATTAACAAAGGTTCCAACATTGTCATCATGGACTCGTTAGTTCTTCCTCCTTGCCAGTCTTCAATCTATGATATTCAGTCTGCCTTGTAAATCTTATCCACTCCTTTCTATCTCATCCAGTATTTCATCATCAATGCTTTAAAATATTCAGGTACTCAGATTCAGCAAAAATAGTTGCAAGAGTGCTGACAAGTTTGGGTTTCAAGAACTGCTGGATTGTTTCTGGTGGGTTTTCTGGAGGCAGAGGATGGTTACAAAGCCGGTTAGGAGCGGATTCTTATAATGTTTCTTTCACTGAGGTTCTCAGACCATCACGAATAATCCCTGCAGCAGCCGGACGAATTGGTACAGCCACCTCAAAGTTACTTCCGGGTGGGGACTAGCCCCCCCCCCCCCCCCCCGGTTAGAAATGCCCGAGTGTGCTTTCTCGGTTTAAGAAGAGGCGTGTACCCACCCTTTTGTCCTTGAAGTTCTTCCTTTGTTGCTTGATTGTTTCGATCAGATGAACCAGAACATAAAAAGTCTAATAGACCACCATCAAAACAAGAATTAGCGATGCCGAATTGAAGTATTCCTTCTTAGAACCACGGTTACAGGCGCATGTTGCAACAGGTAACCTGTTGATCTGAATGAGTGGTTAGAGAGAAAACCAAGACAGCTATAAAAAAACTCAAACATAGTCTCTCTCTCTCTAAAACTGAAGCTTCCCCCCTTAAAATTTCTCACCTCCAACCTATATTTTCAATACGACCACCACCATTTTTTTCATCCCAAAACCCTCTACAAAGGACATTAATTAATTGCAGCCAATAACCTATGCTTCATCATTAATAAAGAGAGAGAAAACAACACCTAAAAATTTCTCTCTTATCCGACATCCAAACAAGGCAAAATCAACATTATTCTACTAATTCTTGGTGAGCACTACAACATCATAAAAGTCTTTAAACTCAATAACTTTGGTTTGAGAGAAAAACCACCAGGTCTTTAACACCTCGGATCTCCCTCACTGGTCGGCATTGACCTACACTGCTACCACAGGAAGAAGGAACACAAAGTGGTGCATCTTAAGGGCCCCTCCACATGCTAATGATATGGTGCCACATGGAATGATATGATGAACATGACATTCCTCTCTTGGAACGTGGTTGCTGCGTGCCAACACTAGACCTTTTGCCCAACATTGTTTTTTTGCTAGTACTTAAACCCCCTTCAATCCTTATTGGCCACCCTTAAAAGGGTTATTTTGAACCTTAAATATCTTTTGAATAAATATATTGCTTTATGATGATTTTAATATGTTCCGGGGTGAGATTTGTAGGAATTAAATATTTTTTTTTATTGGAATGATATTTGGGTTTTAATATTAGTCAAGTCCCTTAATCTTGGATTGACATTTGTGTTTGAATGCAATGAGACCTTTTATCTTATTTCTATATGGTGAGATTTTGAAAACTTAAATGTTAGCAACATTGAAGACCAAATCAGATTTATTTATATTATTTTTATCGTTGCAACTGAATTTGTTTTTTCAAATTTATATTTTGTGTTTTAGGATTAATAAACATCAATTGAGTTTATGATACTTAAGGATTTAGATCTGATTGTAAATGAGCTTTATACAAGTCCATATATTTTGGTATTTTAGGGTTTAGCATAGGTCAAAAACACATATGTAACCTAAGTTTTAGATTATGTTTTTGCTTAATGAAATTCAGATTACGATCGCAACTTTGTGTGCTTGTGAGGGTGATAATTCTTTGTTTCTTGGTTATCTAAAGAACTGAAAATGACTTATCGAAGTTCAACTGACTTCGTGACGTCAATCCATATTTCTCATTCGTGAATTACTATTCGTTGGGCAAGAGTTAGAATCCAATAGTGTTGGTGTCTAAAAACAAGTTATCTTTGTGTCATAATCTTATCAAATCTGATTTACTTGGCTTTCCAGGAATTGGTATCTTTGCAAGTGGGTTTCTTGACTGTGTGTTCAAAAGGTTTGCATCAAATAACAATGAGACTCCCCACTATCATGCTTAGAATAACTAGGATTTCCAGAAAAAGATGCCATTAATTTTTGATAAGAAATAGAAAGGAATATAAAAAATTCAAGTGGTTGAAGCTGAAGCAGCTAATTTAAAAAAGTAACAAAAAGAAAAACAACAACTGGATTGGGAGGGTCAAAGTTGAAAAGAGGATTCCTTAGTTATTTCTCTCATTAAAAAACATACATGACCTATTACCTTCCTTGCATATGTATAAGATTGAATCTATTTGGTTTCTATAAAGGATTACATATCCTTAACTTTTCAAGAAATTCTTCATTAGTGGTTGTGAATGAACGATTTTTCTCAATCTTTTCATCTTCTGGTTCCGTAGGAGTAAGTCAGAAAGATTGAGAAATAGAACCATCTAATTTGATTTGTTCTCAATAGGCATGAGATGATTATCTTATGGTGATCTTTTCGTTGACATGTTCTCTTATTACACTTGTAGGACCTCAAGATGAGAACCAACTATGTAGCATCTACACCGAGAGTTTAAGTATTATATATGTCATCAATCCGATCATTTATACGAACTACCTATAATAGCTAACTTGCAAGATGAATTTTTTTATAACAAAAAAATTTGTTGTTCCTAGCCTTACTTCACCTTAATAGGAATTTTAAACGAACCGCAATCTCCTTCATATATGCCAAGAGTCCATTGACAAGAAGGTGTTGGGGAAAGTTTGAACCTAACTCCTACAATGATGAATATAAGCACAATTAAAATTCTTAATGAGTCTTAATATCCAGAGTGTTTCTTCCAAAGCCTTTGGTTAGGTGTCTCTAGGATAAGTGGGATTGCCCACTTTACCCTATCTTCATAAGTCCTCAACCCTCAATTATTTTGCTACTTTTGGTTAATATATTTACCTTATCCAAAAAAAATATTTTTAGGGAGTTATACATTTGTGTTTGATAAAACCATTCACTATTTCTTGAAGCTCGATCTCTCCCTCGAACGAACCATGTAGTCAAGAGAAATCATGAACCAGAATAGAATAGCTTGTCCCACCCATGCATAAATATTTTGTAATAGCCTTATTAGATCATATATCTTTCTTGGTATATATAAATAATATAAGAAACTCTGTTATAGCCATTTTTGTATATTCAATGCACTCTCGGTATATATAAAGTTGAACATAATAAAATAAGACATTTAAAGATTTTGTTGAAATTGTTCGTTTGAAAGTTTTCTGAATAGCTAATAATAGGTTCTTCTCTATGTTAGAACAATAGGGAGGAAATCAGCATTACCAATCAGTTCTCATTAAAGAATTTCAAGCAAAGAAAGTATAATTCTATAAATTCTAAAGGTGAAGTTTCATTGTTGGAATGTTTTTAGTTTTGTTAATGTTTTGTTGTGATACATTATGGTTATATATTTGTTGATTTAAAATCTATCAATATGATTGTTAAAGGTTGTTGTTTCTTATTTAGTTAATGCATATTCTAGACTTTTCAATTATGGTTTAAGATGTCAAAATTCTAGATTTTGAGTCCTAAATTTGTTGAGCATGATTAATGTTCTAAGTAGACAGCTTTGAAAAATGAAAATTGATGCCTTGTTGACAATTATTCATGTTTTTAATTGTTTTTCTAGATGTAATTCGATTTAATAATGATAATATGGTTTGTGGGAACTGAGGGAGCATGAGTTAGAGGCCTAAAAATGGTCATTCTGGGTTGACAAGCTTTTTGATTTTTTTTATTTTGGTTTAACCCTAACCTCCTTTGAATCATATGTACTTGTACCAACTTTGTTATCACGTTTCTCCATCCTATCAAGTCTATCGCAAACATTTCCCACCATAAAATTCATCCTCTCCATCATCTTCATCATGGCTTTTATTTGAAACTTAAGCTCACCCTCAAGAAGGGGTGGCGGGTTGTCTTGATCTGTCATGATAGTACCTGCAAAAATTGGTTAGTAGTAAAAAATATCATCACGTCACTTGTGTTAAAAAAAATATATGGATTTGCTTATTTTTGTGCACCGAGACTTCATAAAAAAAATTCAACTATTGATGTTGCATTAATGATAAATGTAGATTGATGTCAACAGGTTAGGGTGAGTGGATTTGCGAGAAAATAGAGGTGGGTTGCTGGTATTGTTTTTTAACATGAGGAAGTGGAAGAAGAAATAAAGAATGGGAGGAGGAACTTTCACTTATAACTTATTGACATTTGTCGACAAAAATATCATGTCAGCAATTTTATTGGTAAATCGTGACATGTAAAGTTAATCTCAAAATTGCCAATGAATATTTTATTGATTTTTTATTTTTTTACGCCATTGGACATTTCCTATGTAATTATAATGGAATATATCTGTAATTATTTCTGTTAAAAATTGTTCAAACAAATGTTTTGGTTTGTGTTTTCTTTTCTATTTTGTAATTTTCTATTAGCTCATGTAATTATTTGTTTCAATGAGATTTAAATTATAAGTATTTTTATGAAAAATAATTTTTATGTCATGATTAAATAAAATAACTTTGAAGAGTTTTCTACTATGCGATAACATATATCTTAATTTGCATATAATTTTAGTTTTTTTACTTAATTTGTAGTTAGCGTTAACATCTAATTCTAACAATTACTAGTTTATATAATTTTTTTATTTAAAAATTAAATAAATACATATAATAATTTTTTATATTACTAAAAACATGTTAACAACACATTTATTCTTCGTTTTTAATGGGATGCAGAAGGGAAGGTGAGTTGATTTTAACTTAGCATGGTTAAGCCAATTATACATAGACACATGAACTTTCAACCTAATGACCGGTGCAAACCTTATTCATCTTAGAATGATTTATAATTTAGTCCTGTTTGTTTTATGATTTTTATGTTAGTCCTTCTAACTTTAAACATTATAAATTAATTACTTGACCACAGTGTACTACTATTTATTTTTTATTTGTCTAATTACATAAATTATCAATTTTAAGGCACACTTTCGAAGAGGGGGAAATATGAATAGCAAGAAAGGACAATTCAAGAAAGAAAGCAATTAAATTGTTTTGAAGAACCAAGAGAGTGATTAAGTTACAAATGAATACAAATTATAGAAATTGAGTATGGGATTTTGAAAATTAAAAGAATTAACTGATTATCTTGCTAAAAACACATAAGTAATGTCTTAATGATTACGAGAGCTGGATTATTTATGTAAGAAAAAGCAACCATGAAATGCAAGGCTCATTTACATTTTGCTTCGTGTGTATTCTGGCTTCTAAAGCTTAAACAAAGTCAATTTCCAATTAATAGTCTGTGCGCGCTGTGTTTCATATGTTGATCTTCGATTAGCCCATTTGACAATAATAATTAATATGAGAAAGTTGATTCTGACCACCGAAGATTTGTTTCTCGGTGGGATATTACCATATCTATACAATCCTATGGATATCATAATTTGCATTCTAATGGTACTAAACAAAACTCAAGGTTTGTTTAAATAATGACTTCGATGCACATTTGGCCACCTATTTCCTTCTTTCTCAAATAAAATGATCTCAATCATGTTCTTCAAATTCCACAACCAAAATTAAGTCTCCCCTTTTCCATTTTTTCTTTTTTTAAAATTAAAAAGAAAGAAACAAATCAAAGGAGCAAGTCAACTCTCAAACCCAAATTGCAACTGCCGACCTCGTATAAAAAAAGGTCACGCACAAATTAACCCCCTTAGGCTATACCCACCCGCCAGCCAGTATTGCTCTCAGTCATCACGATAACTCAAAACTCACAACCAACAAGCAAAAGAAACAGCAAACATGGTCTTGGAATCACCAAAACAGGACTCCACCTCTAGCTCTACGGCATCAAAGAAGCTAACCCTAGGTTTTCTTATGTCCATATCATCTCTGATATCTCTTTGTGCCAAGCATGCAGGACGAGTCTCAAATAAGCTCAAAACAATCAACAAGCGAACTTACAAAAACAATATCAGCAACATCAACAAGAGCCCAAGACAGTCTCCAAGATTGCCCCTTGCAAGGCCAAAGCAGCTCTTGGCGCAAATAAGCAACAAGGCAATCATGTTGATGCACCATAAGAGAAGTGTTGACCATGAAAACGATGACGTTCTTTTGGGTTCCGATGAGTTTGGTGATGGTGGTGTCTGGCAAAAGACTATCTTGATGGGTGATAAGTGTCAGCCGTTGGATTTCTCAGGTGTAATATATTATGATAGTAGTGGGAAGCAGCTTAACGAGGTTCCTCTAAAGTCCCCACGAGCAAGTCCCTTGCCCGGGTACTTGACTCATGCGACAGGATAGAGATGATGGGTTATGATCAAGTCACCAAGTTTGGTGAGCTAGGTAGGTCACTGCTGTCTGTTATTGGACAAGTCGCCCTATATGGTTATGCAAGGAATAACTTTTCTTTCCTTTTTGTTTCTCGCCTTGTGTTTTTTCTTGTGATTTTATCGGTGTGGGCATGTGGAGTTTTGGTTTTGTTGGTGGTGATTTAGTTTAAGGTCTTGTTTGGGAAAGCAACAAAGTTCAGCCTATGCTTTGCCCAAAAGGGTCAAAGTCACCATGGAAACAAACCTTTAGTTAATTGAAGTACTCTATGTATGTGTACAAATATTGAGATGGGATGTTTACTCCTGATACTGTCTTAAAGTGAAAAAATATGGTGCCTTTAATTTTACATATAGGACAAGTTCAATTTGAATGAAAGTTGATTTCGTAGCCTCGACGCATCTCAATTCCAGTGTTTAAAAGAAGTGAAGCTTTTTTGGGGTTTTTTGAAAAAGGAGTGAAGCTTTTTTTTTATTATTAAAAAGAATTGAAGCTTTGTTTGTAATTTTCTATTACTATTACTTTTTTGGCGAAGAATTCATATGGAGATTTGCTGAAAGCTTGGTTTTGGTCTTCCTCTATTTGTGTCAAGGTAAGTTTGAGCTCAGTCTTTAAAACAAGATTGTCAATACTTAGTTTTTTTCTTTAATGGAATGTTTTGGTTTCGAAGCGTTTCGGCATGCTGTTTTTGGGTTGTACTGTTTATGTGTGTGTGTGTGTATAATTAAATATTAATTCAAAAAAATAGTTCAAATCCAAAATAAAATTATTTAGAATTGTGCAATTTAATCTAAAGAAAAGACACAATAAAATGATTTTTCTGAACAAAATTATAAACATGTATAATACTATGAGAATGTCACCATCAATCTCGCAAGGTCATTACATTCTTTGATTGCTCTGAAATTTTAACATAATATATATAAATGTGTCAATAGACTCCTCGTAAAATTCCATCTTAATCTAATGGGCGGATTAAGAGATATGATCGATATTGTAAAATTATTCATTATTTAAAAAAACACTATTTGGCTGAAACGGAACGGGCGGAATGAAACCGGTATATTTTGGTCGGTATTTGCCGAAAAATCCGGAACGGACCGAAATTTAAATTGAGGTAAAAATAACGTTATTTTATCTCTTTTTTTAAATGGCATAAAATGTTTTGGCCAAAACAGAATGAAATTGACAACTATGCTTGAAAGTGGCTACAATTCTTATCAATTATGCTGTGTCAATTGCGATGACCTGTAATATGTAATTTATTTATGATTTGACGTTATGGATTGTGATTAATCTAATTCTTCATATTTGTTTAAAATATAACGATAGCACGATTGCACGTTTATTATCACTATTAGAAAATCAACAAATAATTATGAAAATAATAGTGGATTTTTTTGTTGCTATTTTATCGTGAATTATATACAAAGTGTTTTTTCATCTTCTTATCTATTAGTAAATACCAACGAAAACATTCACTCGATATTACTAATGAAATTACAGTGGAAAAAAGTAAAATAACATGTCACTTTTACATACATGATTACCGATAAAAAAATTTAGTCATTAAATATTGGTAATAACTGTACCAAGAGAATTATTTTGTCAATAAATATTGAGGGAATATTTTCGCATTGCCGAGAATATTTTTAATGATATTAATGTAAAGAAGTTGAATGATGTCTTGAGCTCTAGGGAACATACACAAATTGATGAAGATGATAAGAGAGATGAAATCAACATTGAAATTTGTGTTGGAGATTAGGACAAATCAATTGAAGAGGAATAATATAATTCTGATTAATTAATCTCAATATAATGACAATAAAATTATTAGTCAATGACAGGGAATATAATGTGCAACATTATTATTGATGTTATTGCATTGTGTTTGCAACTGTGTTAAGTATTTGTAGGATGAATAAATAGATAATACAAATAAAATTGTATAAAAAATTGTTGAGCACCGCTGGAAATATGGACGAACTAACATCACACACAATGGTATTATCGATAAATTAATTATGTTAGTATTTTCTAGTAGCCACAAGAACTATTCCTCCTCCCCCTGACATCATTCATTATAAACATCACATACAATAATGTTGATGGATCAAGTCATCGGTATTTACCAGTAGCAACGAAAAATGTTCTCTTCTTCCTGACACTGGTTATTTTTAAACATTACACACAGTATTATTGAAGAATTACTTTTGTCGATATTTTACAGTAGCCAAGGGAATTGTTCCCTATACCAAGGTACCGAAAATTGTTTTGCTCATTTATTATTGATATGTTTACCAACATAATGAAAAGTCATCAATAATATTTGGAGGGCTTTTTGAAAATTTTCATATAAATTTGAAATTTTTATTTAACTTCACTAACGATATCACTGATGGAATAACTAAAAATATTATTATTTTATTATTCATTAGTGATTTTGTTATTAAATGTAATTTAAAAGACTACAACTAGCAGGCGCGAACATCTTATCTTCTCCTTCTCTCCCTCTCCTTCTCTTTTTTTCAATCTTTTCTTTTCCTCCACGCGCTCGATGTGTCTTTATCTCCTCATCTTCTTTTCTCTTCTCATTGTATCATTTTGTTTTTGTTAATTAACTTTTCTCTTCTAATGTTAACTTGTTTTTGGTTTTTTCTTCTCCTCTCAACTTCACTTATAATGAATTTAAAATAAGATTTATCTTATTTCTTTTTTTATTGGGTGTTTTTTGCATTTATATTTTTTTTATTAATGATTTTTGTGTGGGATTATTGCATTTTTTTATGGTAACGGATTATTAACTAATAAATTTTATGTCCTTAATGGAATAATTTTTTTTGCATTATTTTTTTAGTTGATTTTTCTGTTATTGATGGATAATTCATTGAAATTTTTTTGGTTCTTGTGTCTTTTAGTCTTATTTGAATTATTTTTGCTAATATTATTCATTTTTATTTTTTTTGGATGAATAATTAAATAGAGAAATTAAGGAGTCTAGTTAAATTATTATTGTCATTTTTTTAAAATTAGAATAGATTTTTCTAAGTTTAGAATTAATTTAAATAATATTATAACATAGAAACAAAACTATTTTATGAAATCAAATTATGAAAAATTATTAGAAGAAAATAAATAAAATCAATTTGTTGTGGGAGATATGATGTGTATTTGCAGGTTTAGAATTTTAGTTGGTCTTTCGTATAGGAGAGGTGCTACTGAATTTTTAAAAAATGCAAAAAACATTTAATTTTGTAAAATAAAATATTAAATAGAGAAATTAAGGTGTCTAGTTAAATAGAATTTGGTTTAGTAATTCAATTGTTAATAGTTGAAGGAAAAGTGTAGAGGATAATTTTCATTATTATTGTTATTATTTTTTAGTTTTTTGTAAATTTAGAATAGATTTTTCAAAGTTTAAGATTAATTGAAAAATATTATAACTTATAAATAAAACATATTCTACAAAATTGAATTATGCAAAATTGTTTGAAGAAAATGAATAAAATTAACTAGTTTGTGAAAAATTTGGTGTGGATTTGTGATTGGCTCGTAGTGTTTAAATCGTTGGAACCTCCTACAAATTAATTTGTTCATTCAAATTCTAGAGTTTCACGTGGCTTTAGTCAAGAAAATATCTGATGAGACAATCAAACTACATGCTAAGATGACCAAGTTGCGTCAAATGATTATGCACATATAATCATATTGGGGTGATCCATGTGCCTTTTTTTTGTCCCACGGTCTAAACTACCGCTTGTATTTTAAATTTACTGTATTTGAGCTTTGAATATAAAAAAATATTTTGTGATAAATATTTGATTTTAAATTTAATTTAATTTTAAATATATATTTATTTGTATATTATTTTAATTATATTTCAATATTTTTTTTTAAAAATATATTGCAAAATAGTAGTTATTGAATTCAAGATGGGAAATTTTATTTGTATTTTCTAGAGAGATAAAAAAATATTTATTGAAAATGGCATTGCTACTGTTTAGTCACTGATGAAATTATCGATGACTGTAGATGGGTAAATTTTTTGGCACACTTTGTCCATCGATAAAGCTATTGGTATATTAAATATCGATGGACTCATCAACGTAACAAAAATTATCGACAAAAAGTTTTTGTTTATAAGATCATCGATAAGATAAGTACCGACAAATAATAAGTATAAATACTGACATATATTTTTGTAGATTAAATTGTTAATTTGGTAGTGTATAAAGATGCATCAGGAAAGGCTTATCTTATTTCCTAAATTCTACTTCATAGAAATTTACAATATAATCATCAAATAATGCCATATACATTAAGATGTTACAGGAAAATGATCATTTTTTTTATGAGAAATATAAGGAAATAAGACTTTTGTTTTATTAAATTTAAAAGGTTCTTTAAATATGTTTTTTGAATAAAATATGAGTTATAAATATATATTTTCCTAGTTAGACCGAAGATGTATATATCTATATTGATAAAATTTCTATTTTTCTTGTAAGGTAGTAGTGTCCCCTCATTTATTAAGTTGGTATACTTCTAACTAACATCTATGAAGACACTTGATGGTATCGATATTAACATATGATCAACTCAATTAAGGGAAGACATCTTATTATAAAATTAATAAAAAAAAAAACTAATATATGGTTATCTTAAAAGGTGGGAAGATGTTTATATATATGGAAAGAATATTGAAGTAATCAAAGTAATTTTTATTGATATTAACAATAAGACATGAGTGCTAGAGTTTTTATATGATTCAACTAAGGATTTCAAGCATGGAAGTTCATTCTAGTTTAAAGTTATTTATTTTTATTCTAGATATAATCTCATTTTTTTTCCTTTTCATTTCATAAACTTCTAAATAGGTTTTTTGAACTTTTTCATTTTAAGCTATCTATAATGAGAATTATTTTTTCATGTGTCATATATTTGAGAATCTCTTACCGCCAGTCGCACGTTGCCGCGCGGCGTCCCGAGAGGGTTTTGTCTCTCGCAATGAAGTTGTTGAGGAGTCGCCACCTGGCTATTGAGGGTCGCTAGGAAAACCCGGTTGCATTAGTCTGATCAGAGATTCAAAGGTAGGAGACTAGTTGCGTAAAGGGAAGATATTAGCACCCCTAGTACGCCTTACCTAAGGTAAGCTGCATTGTCTATCTTGATGTGATTTTGAACGCTTCAATGGGTCGTATTTATTCATGTGAATAAATCTAGCTTTTGAGATTTTATTATAAATTCTTGAACTCATATAAAATATCATGAAAAAAAACATCCATGTAGATACCTTAAAAGGATCGTCTATCGTGGATGAGTTTTCCACAATTTTATGCCTCGTAAAAAATGTTCTGATTAAAAAGGGAATCGATCATCGCTCGAAATAATCCTGCGAATTTTATTGGTTATTTCCAGATATGTAAATGCTAGCCTACTTGTAGGTTCGTCATTTGCTATCTGAAATTAAACCCATTAATCCTCAAGAATTAATTTCACAGTTTATCGATTCAAAAAAATAGGTCACCACTCAGAATAATCCTGAGAATTTTGTTGGTTAATTCTGGATATGTAAATGTTAGCCTACGTATAGATCCGGCATTTACTACTTGAAATTAAAACCATTAATTCTCATGAATTAATTTCACGATTTTTTCAATGTTGGTCGATTCAAGAAAATCGATCACCGCTCATAAAATCTTGATAAGTTTTTTGATCGTTTCTAGATATGTAAATGTTAGCCTACTTGTAAGTCTGAATTACTATCTGAATTTAACCATTAACTCTCATGAATTAATTTCACGATTGATCGATTAAAAAAAAATCGACCACCGCTCAAAATAATCCTAAGAAGTTTTTTGATCATTTCTAGACATGTAAATGTTAGCCTACATGTAAATCCGGTATTTACTATCTAAATTTAACCATTAACTCTCATGAATTAATTTCGCGATTTGTTTTAATATTAGGTCAATTCTCAAGATTTAATAAACTTGTTATTAAATCTAAAGTAATTTTTCAGTTAAAGCTTTGACCATAATCAAATAAAACATATTTTTTTTATTTCACTTTATATTCCTTTTTTCTTAACAAAACAACATAAATAATTGAACAAATAAAACACAACACAACACACACATTTTTTCATTTCTTTTTCATTACATTTCTACAAATAAAATACAACACACCCACATTCTTTTTTTTTCATTCTTTTTTCATTACATTTCACAAATAATAATTAAACACCAATAAAAATTCAAATAAACACATAAACATAAACAAAATTACAAAAAAGACCTTGGGAACAGTGTCGTGAACCAGGAACAACACGAGGCAGTGTAGGGCAGTGGTGGCGCACCAATGAACAATAGGACAGGGGGGACCGCTCTGCTTCCTTCCTTTCTCCCATCGACGGTGGAGCTCATGTTGACCTGAAAAAAAAAGAAGCAAAAACACACAGCAACGAGCATAAAGATCAATTTCGTTCTTCTTTCAGATTTGGAGATCTGTTCTTCTCAGCCCTTTTTTCTTCTGCTCTCCTCTTCTCCTTCTCGCCGGTGAGGGTGTTCCACAATGACCTGCGAACACAAACAAACAACACAAACACAAAATCAATTTCATTTTTTTTTACATCTGTTCTTCTCGGCTGCTTCTTTGCTGCGTGTTAGAAAAATCTTCAGGAAACAGGGGAAAGGTTGGGGAAAACAAAGGGTGTAAGGAAGAAGATAAGGTGAAACACGCACTCTGCATGAGACAGAGAATAAGAGCAGGGGAGAAAGACTAGAAATTCTATTATATTTTATGTGTCCTCTATTCCAATCATTTAGGCAATTCTGCATTTGCCAGCTGGGCACTACCCATGTGGCTGTACTAGCTTAGTTATTAGAATTAAAAAGAACTGCATAGAACGCAGTCGTATTATTTACATGTATTTGAATTTCAAATCTTGATTCAAGTTTCCTCGTTGCCTTTCACCTTCTTCTTCTCTTTGGTTCGTGACAATGCCCTTCCATGACATCCACCTTGTCCTCAAGGTGAAATGGAGGGAACCTCCAGCTGAACTCCTCTGCCTCCTCCCAAGTTGCTTCTGTCAACGGTAAGTTTTTTTTTTCTTTCCACAGAACCAAAAAATAGGTTTTTGGCAACATTGTCCTTTTTAACCATTCTCCTCCTCCTCTACATTGTCTCCATCATCATCTACTATGCATAAGGAGTATAGCCTTCGGTTTCTGCACCTATGCCCAGGTACAAACTTCTCATCACACCAAAAGCATAGACCCTTAGCTCTTCTCTCATCCATTTCTTTGGTTCTGATTGGTTTAGTAGGTTTATGGTTGTTAAGGAAAAAGTTTGTAGGAGTAGGTAGTAAGGCTGGTGAGGGTGAATTCGAAGGATTGAGGTTTTTGTTTGGTGATTGTTTGCTTAATAGTTGAACTTCGCAGGCTATGGGTTAGGGTTCACCTGACCTTGTGATTTGGGTAATGGGTTGTCACCTTTCGGTATGTAAAGGTATTGTTGTGCAGCCTAGCTAAGTTATAGGCTTGTTTGAGGGATTTAGGCTCAAACATCTTCACCAGGTTCTTAATCTATCTCCAGCCCTCCTAGGAAGAACATCAAGGCCTGTTTCTCGGAGATTTGTGCTCTATTCCACAACATGTCAAAGTCCTTGATATAACCTTCTAAATCACCTTCATGCTTGTGTTCGGTGAGCTCCTCTAATGGATCTTTTTGATCTCCAAACCGATAGCACAAGGCATCCACATACTCTGACCATGTAACCTCCTGTCCCTCCAAGTTTCTGGTGTAATTTTGATGCCAGTAAAGGGCCATGCCATCCAAATAATATGAAGCTAATTTTAACTTTTCAGCTTCAGGTATCTCTTCTAGGTCAAAATACTGGTTGCATTTGTACAACCATTTGTGTACTTCTTCCCTTTCAAAGGTAGGGAAGTCTCTTCTGGGTTTGCGTGACCTATAGTTAGGTTGTGACCCTTCACCCAACCACTCTGGGTTGTTGGCAGGAGCAAGGTGCTGAGAGGTGCGAGTGTTTTGAGAAGAACTTGCTTCTCCTGTTAATGTTTGCAGAGCTTGATTAATGGAGATTTTTGAGTTGCTATTTCTTTCATCATAGCCTTAAGCTATGCTAGGTCATCTGACTGAGCATG
Organism: Salix arbutifolia; assembly: GCA_025169955.1. Lineage (NCBI taxonomy): Eukaryota > Viridiplantae > Streptophyta > Magnoliopsida > Malpighiales > Salicaceae > Salix > Salix arbutifolia. Next base: position 5,499,191 of record CM045916.1, on the reverse strand, counting down.
TAGCCTGACTTCCATTCCATTGATCCTCTGATTAGCAGCTTCTAGTGATTCATCCATTCTTCTGATGTCTTGGACCTGGTTTCTGGCGCCACCTATTGAATCCAAAGACATGAGGCTCTGATACCAATTTGTTGCGTGTTAGAAAAATCTTCAGGAAATAGCAGAAAGTTTGGGGAAAACAAAGGGAGTAAGGAAGAAGATAAGGTGAAACACGCACTCTGCGTGAGATAGAGAATAAGAGTAGGGGAGAGAGACTGGAAATCTGTTATATTTTCTATGTCCTCTATTCCAAAGATTTAGTGAATTTAAAGGCAATTCTACATTTGCCAGCTGGGCACTACCCACATGACTGTACTAGCTTAGTTACTAGAATTAAAAAGAATTGCACAAACACAATCGTATTATTTACATGTATTTGAATTTCAAATCTTGCTTCAGGTTTCCTCGTTGCCTTTCACCTTCTTCTTCTCTTTGGTTCGTGACATTCTTCTTCTTTAAAGGGTAGCTGGGCTTGCCCATGGTGGGGGCTGCTATGGGTCGACGGTTGTTGTGGTGGCTGATCTGATAAGGCCCGCTGGAAAGGGAGGTTGTCGTGGACGGCATTGCTACCGTGTGGTGGCAGCTGGAATGTGAAGGGATTGCTATGGTGGTTGACGAGAGAGAAATGGAGATGGGGTTGTCGAAGAGCAGAGGAAAATAAGGGAAAAACTGACGGAGAGGGTAAGGAGGAGAAAGCGTGGGGGGCTGCTATGGGTGGCTTGGTTGGATGAGGTTGTGGTTGGCGTTATTGAAAGGAGAGGGCTGGTGGCAAGGGAGGAAGAGAGAGTGTGGAGGGGGTTGTAGCTGCCGAGAGGAGGGCGGCGGCTGCAGCCCCAAAATGGAGAAAAATTTAGGGTTAGGGTTTTTTGTTTTAGGGTTTTGTGGATGTCTTTTTTTTATGTGTCCTTCATCTTGTTGATGAACAACTCTATTTATAGAGTTTGTCATAGGCAAAATTTCAAAGGCAGACTTGAGCTTGCGTGCCTTTTTCTATTTGGTCCTTGGTTTTTTATTTTTGTGATTTGACCCTTCATTGACCGTTAAACTCTCAATTTGTTCAATTTTGCCCCTGTACCAAGATCTTTTGGATTTTTGTCTTTTTTTGATATTTTTTGTTTTTCTTCCAAAACCTAAAAATAAATGGGTCAAAAATTTGGTAGCAACACCGCCATATTGGAAAATCAAAGTTTCATTAATGGAATAAACAACAATAATAAGTTATCGATACTTCTTTAATTAACAAATTAAAACAACATTGCCACTTAAAATCCACTTATTTTTATACATATGTGCCCGCATCCATCATATATTCTTAAATGAATCTCTATTTGATACGAATTAATAATTAAAAAAAACCCTTATAAATTAAGGATACAAAATCAATATTGAAGATTTTAAATTGTTTAGGCTAAATCTATAAAATAAATACATAAAATTAAATATTAAATCTATTAACTATATTTGATATTATTCAAAACATAAAAAGGAGTTAAGAATATTGAGAGTCGTCATTGAGAAATTGTAAGATAAGTAGAGAGATTATAAGAATCCCATGATTTAATGGTAAAATTTTATTCTTTCCTTTAGATATGTATTGTAAAAAAAATATAATATATTTTTGTACATTAATAGCTTCTAATCTTTGTAACGATTACTATTGAATATAATATTAATTTTTCAAATTCAATCATGTTAACAGAGTGACTGACACTGGGTTTTTCCTTTTATTGTTAACCTTTAATCCATATATCCACAATTCCTATCCCCAACCATATCCATGGAGATCACCAGTGACTTTGACAACTTTGGTAGTCATTCATCCAACTCTTTCATTATTGAATTAACCACAAAAATGGCATACATTTTGACCAAAATTTCAGCCCCTACTACTACACCTTTTTCTATTCCATTTGGGATTAAGTTAGGTGGCACCAATTATGGACTTTGATCTTAAGTTATTGAGATGAATATCTTTGACATAGATAAGTTGAGATATATTAATGGTGATTTTCTTCAAATCCATCAAATAGCTCATTCCTTTCAAAAGTAGAGCACAAACAATTCTTTATCAAATAAGGTTGATTAATTCCATAAATCCCTCTTGATTGGTAACTTTATTAAGTTTCCAATGAAAATATCAGTGTGGGATGCTATTTTAACTACCTATTTTGACAACAAAGATTCCTCTAAAGTTAAGCTCTTTAAAGACATGTGAATCGTCTAAAACAAGCTGGTGGTTTCCTAGAAAAATACCACTAGGTAAGTCTCTAGGAAATACATCATTATACTCCTGCAACAAAGTATTTAATTAATCCTCCTTATACACAAGATTGTTAGTTTTAAATAAGTCTCTTTATACACAAATAAGATCATCAGCTTGATAGTGAAAAACATAGATCTTATTTGATCTCCTTTTGCTAAAACTTTGGTTGTTTTTTTAGTTTTTCCATACTATTATCATCACACAATTGTACTTTCTTCACTCCTCAGGTTTTACCTCCACTCTCAACCAATTTAATTTGTGATTTAGATTTAGTCGATATGATGGTCTTCTCTCGCCATTGTCCTCACAAGAATTTTCACTCTTTCCATCCTCACAATTTTAAATGGAGCCAAGCCTTGATACCAACTGGTGCAAACCTCTTGATCACGTTGTCAAACAACCCCCAATGAAGATGATACTTCTCCAAAAAAGCTGAAAATCAAGTTTGATAAGTGTGAAACAATGGAAACATATCCTAAGGAACCAACATGATTGGAATTGAATCGATTGATGTCACAAGGTTAGTTATACCTCGATACGTTAAATTTGATATTTGTCCCAAAAAAAAAAACTTGTTGCATTATGCAAAACTAATTCATGTCTTTAAGCTAGCCCATTCAATGTCTTTTTAAGTCTCTTTGCCTTAGCTTTTATAATAGGTCTACTTGTCATCACCAATAGATCATTTGCGTGATTACACTTACTACTGGGTTAGTACTCATTAGATTTTGTTTTCAAATATTGATTTGTGTTGGGCTTTTCCTTTCTATTTTTGTATTTCCAAGAGAGATTGAGAGAGAGAGAGAAGCTGGAGACAAAGAGAGAAAACGATGTGTAGTCATGATAAATCGTGATGTAGTAATGCCATTTTGTTTGTGTTAAAAATCAACTTTGACCTAAGATAGAAAATATAATATTTAAAAACGTAGTTGCAAAGTGGAAAAGAAAATCAAACCTTATGGTGCTTAGTGTAATTGTCCCTTAAAAAATAGTGATAAATTATTATATAAGAAATTATCACATATTAAAAAGTAATTTTTAAGGATGTCTAAAGGATGCATAAATCAAAGGTTTGTATGTTAATTGTAAGAGAAATGTATATAAATTATTAGTAATTATTAACAAGAAAATTAAGAATTGTTCATGTTAAAATATATATTTTAACAAGTTTTATCTCCTTATTTTCTTTCTTTCCATTGTTATATATATATATATATATATATATATATAAGTATTGATTAGTTGAAATGCATACTCAAATAATTTTTCATGGATATCATAATTTATTCTCTTTTTTTTTGTTGTAAAAAACACCTATTTATTTATTAAAATATTGGGATTTGTTGGATTATTTCACGCCTCTAGAAAAATAGGAGACTTATGCTCACTATTGATTAATTTACTGATATACCTTTTGATGAAGTTGAAGTATAAAGAAGTCCAATCAAGCTCAAAAAGAAAAGCAAAGGAGAGGAAAAAAAGAAGAGAGCGAGGCCCAATCGAGCCTAGGAATAAGAGGAGAAGAGCATAGAAAAAGAGGCCCAATTTCTTCATATTTTTTTAAACCTAGCATCCATATATTGGATCGATGCCTGTGGCGTGGTCTTCTTCGAAATTACTACATGCTTTGCATAGGCATGAATTGCTTTAAACAAATAATTAATAATGTTCTTAAAAAAAAACAAATAATTAATAATGTTCTTGAAAAAAACAAATAATTAAAGGCGAAACTCCAAGCTATAAATAGACACAAACAGATAGCTTTTCCATAAAAACAAAGAAGAGTAAATATCATCATATTAAACGGACAAAATCACTAAAAAAACACAAGAAAGAAAGAAAGTCTGGTTGACCCGATCCCGGTTCTCCAGAAACCCAACCCTTGCCCACCCCTTAGGCACTAATTAACCAGGCTCGTCAGGCACCAGGAGCTGCATCCTTCACCTTACTCTGCAAGTACCCACCACATTCCCTTGCATAGTCCTTCACATGGCTCGCTGTATCGTGTATTCGATTGCGAGCATAATCGACCTGGTCCGATCCAGGTGGGTTCAGCCCTCTAAAATACCTATACATCCATGACAATCCAGCCATAAAAGTCAATCCAAACCCGCACAAAGATAAGAACTCGGCAACAACAAAGAAGAAGACTATGGCTATAGGGAACCATATGGGGCTTGAAACGATGATCAAAGGAGTGAAAAATATCAACCCGAGTACTGCACCTATGATAGTGAGGCCTGTAAAGAGAAGGAGAATGGAGCCAGAGATGATAAGAGTAAGGAAACCAACAACTTGGGTTGAGTTTGATCCAATATGAGTTTGGAGTTTACATAGAAATGTAGAGCCATTGTTGGCTGTGGGAGTGGTGGTGGATCCTCGTGCTCTCTGAGTAGGGGCACGGTCAGCCATAGGGGAAAGTTTGAGGATAGAAAGAGAGAGACATAGGCAGGAAGTGTGAGTTTAAAGAAGGGTGGTAAATAAGGTCTGGTTTGGTGTGGTTGGATGGGACAGGTGTTAAGCTGGCTGGGATTTGCAGACATGCAAAAGCACACGTGGTAGGATGTGGTCTTAGAACTCCTAGATATGGGTATCGTTACTGACCTTTTCTTTTAGACGATTTGGTTTGATATTGCAAAACTTTTATGTGTTTGTTTTTAGTTACCGGCAGCCCTTTGATCAATGATGTAGATTCTATTTTTAACAATGCACTAAAAATATTTTACTGTAATTATTATTATTATTATTATTATTATTATTATTAATTCTCTTACATATTATTATATTATTGTAGATTAGAATAATTAAATCTTTTTCACAATTGCATATTTTTTTGGAAGGAAATGTTGAATTGAAAGTTAAAGAATCAAAGTGAAAATAACAAGTAAAATAGATGATGAATTTGGATTAATACAATAAAGAAATTTTGTCCCCTATCTTTTTTGGTTTGTAGGTGAGTGGTCCTTTTTAGTTTTTAGAAATTCAATTTTGATATCACAACTTATTTCCATAATTTTTCAATTTTTTTATGTGTCTGTGAAAGAGAGAGAAGGCTAGCTTGATTCTAGCTTCAGAAAGAAAATCATTGTTAATATTTATGAAAACCACCAAATGATTGAAATTAGTGTTAAGAGGTTACACACTACAAAAAAAAAAAAGGTTTTATAATGATTGTTTTAAGTCTAGATATGCCAAAAAAATATCTATCTAAATTGAGGATGAGAAATATTTTTCGGTTTGATTTTGTGATTGGAGTTGTTTTCTAGCTTTATTGGGTTGTTAAAATGAGTTTCTAAATGTTCTAAGACTAGTTATGGGGTGATTTTTGGCTTTAAATGAGTAAGAGTGTGTTTGACATTGCTTTTGCTTTTACGATTGAGGTTGAAAAAAAACAGTTTCAAAAAAAGCGCTTTTACTGTGGTTCAACATAAGCAGTGAAGTGTTTGGTTAAAACTGTGGTTGAGTTGGAGGTTGGAAAAAAAACAGTTTTGGGTGTTTGGTTACCAAGCTTTTCATATTGCTTTTAACTTGTGAAATTACTTTAAAGGGTATATGTATGTGTGTGTATATATATATATATAAATATTGTATTAATAATCATAATTTCATAATGTAATGAATAATTTAATTAAACTGGACACTTCTTTTTATTCTCCCATCAAACTATTTGTATTTCCATCACGAACTAAATTCATACGTGAAAACCTATGCGATCTCTAACTATTTGATCGAGGATCAACATCTGGTAAAATATTATCTGAAACAAAATTAGAATTGCGAGACAAAATTATATTGTGATATCTTATAATATATGTATTTATATTTTAATTAAGTTTTTAGATTTTTATATTATTATTTAATATTTTAAAAAATATATTATTATTATTTTAATATTATTATTATTTTAATATTTTAATATTACTATTTTAATATTAAAAACTATTAATATTATTATCTTTTAATATTTATATCTGCTAACAACCCCCAAACCCATTTGCTTCGTCTCCCATCTTCTCCACCCATCTGTTCCACACCGGCCTTTCATTTTCAGAAAATGATATAAATGCCCAGACTTTTCAACTGCTCAAATATCACAGACCCATAAAAATGAGAACTCTCTTCTCCCCCCTCTCCCTCTGTTTTCCACCATGTTTGAGAGAACCCATCTCTCTAAACCAATTTCATACCCTAATATCTCCTTAACCACTTCCAAATCCAACAGATTCAAAGGCTATCTCAACTATCTTTCTCTCGAGTATGACTCTGTGTGGGACACCAAGCCATCATGGTAATTCTCTTCTTCTTCAATTCATGTTAGTGTTACTTTCTGCTTTTCTTCCCAAAGTGAGAGACGGGAGGAGGCGCAGATGAGAAGGAATATTGATGGTGAGGATATTTTAGGGTTTTTATTTTTAACGATAATTTTTGTATTTGAAACATTGAATCGTTGTTTAGCTGTGTATTGAAATTTTGAATCGTCATTACAAAAACATGTATTTTCAGCTTTTCTTGCACCAGTGTTTGGCACAAAAATAGACATGGCCCCACCATTTGTACCTGTGTTTGGGACAAAACCAAACACCATTTTTGAAACCCCGTTTGGCAATCGTGGATCGCACCACATTGCCAAACGGGTACTAAGAATATTTGTTTGTTGGGTTTAAAATTTATAGGTCGATTTTTTAATCACCACAATGATAGATGGAAGACGACAGGTCATATACCTTGAAGGGACACATGCTGTCTTCGTATATCAAAAGAAAAAAGTTTGAACGACCCTTTAAATGAGAAAAAAACAAGTCAGAGGAGTGTGGTCTAACCTTAAAGAGCCAAATGTCTAGGTTGTTTCTTTTGAAGGCTCAATAGGTTGGGCCTTAAGCCAATCTTGTTGGGCTTTTTGGTTGTTTTTCAAATATTAAGCCACCATATCTAGTTTATCTTTTTTAATGCACTTTTAATATTTTATTTAAAAAAAATGCAACTTTACTTTATTTATCAATGATCTATATTTTAATTAACTTAGAATAATAAAAAATATAGTTTCACTATTTGTTATCAATAATAATTATAATTGAAATAATATTCATTAAAACAATGATGTTAATTATCGTGATGATTATTATCGTAATAATTACAATGATTATAATAATAATATCAATAATAATCTGAATATTAATTATTTACAATAATTATCATAATAGAAATTATAATAAATATGATAATTTAAAAAATAATGATGATTAAAATATAATAAGAAAGAAAATAATTCATTAGTCTTATTTTTTCAAAATTAACCCTCACGATTTTTTAATGTATGACATGTCATATTTAATGCTTTCAGCACTACCCTCGAAGACATCTCCAAATCCGACCTTCAACCCTTAGAAACCGATATCCAACCCGAGGACTTATCGACCCCAGTCACCTCAGGTACAAGTCAAGGAAGCGGTGAGTACTTCACTCGAGTTGGTGTCGGTAACCCCGCAAGACAGTTTTACATGGTTTTGGACACAGGCAGTGACATTAACTGGCTACAATGTGAACCCTGAACAGACTGTTACCAGCAAGCTGACCCAGTCTTCGATCGAACAGCGTCCTCTACTTATGCTCCAGTCACTTGCCAGTCTAAAAAGTGTAGCTCTTTAGAAAAGTCGAGCTATAGAGGTGGGCAGTGTCTTTATCAAGTTAACTACGGCGACGGGTCGTATACTCTCGGTGATTTTGCTACTGAGTCGGTGTCGTTTGGGAATTCTGGGAGTGTAAAAAACGTTGCTTTAGGTTGTGGTCATGATAATGAAGGGTTGTTTGTTGGTGCTGCTTGTTTATTAGCAAGGTTATCAAACTCGCGAGTCAACTCGCAAACTCGTACGAGTTTGCGAGTTGACTCATCAAAACTGGTTGAATCGGAAAAAAAAATCGAAACCGGTCAAACTCGGTCAAAATCGGGTTGACTCGTAAAATCGGACCGAATCGGTCCGATCTTACGAGTTCAAGGGATTCAGTTTCGTTCGCAATTTTTCGTTTCTTTCATTTACAATTTTACAAATTTCATTTGCAGCTCAAAATCCTCTCTTCTCGTCTCAGCCAAGAACCCTATATCATCATCTCTCAACCCCAAAATCTTATCTTCTCTTCTCAGCAAAAAACCTCAAATCATCAGCTCTCACCCTCAAAATCTTCTCTTCTCTTCTCAGCACAAAATCCCTAAAATCGCCAATTCTCGGGAGGGAGATGAGCACAAGAAAAGGAGACAAGAAAGGGAGAATGGAGATGAGCAGCGGCGGGCAAAGGGAGATGGGGGGGGGGAGTAAGGGATTAGGGTTGGGGGCTTTTAGAATAATAATAATAATAATAATAATAATAATAATAATACTAGTCTACTACTACATAATAATAATAATAATAAACTACATAATAAAAAACTACTTTCCGGGGGGGTTGTTATAATAATAATAATAATAAACTACTTTCTGGGGGTTGTTGTTGTTATACTACTACTACTACTACTAATAATAATAATAATATGTTTCGGGGTGTGTGTGTGTGTGTTATAATAATAATAATAATAATAATAATAATAATAATAATAATAGTAATTAATAACTTATTGGGAAATAAGTTATATAATAATAATAATAATATAATTTTAAAAAATAATTTTATTGTTGGAGGGTTTTTTAAAAGCAATTATTTAATTATATAACTTACTCCTATTAATGATATAATTAATTGCATAATTAAAATATATATAAAATAATTGAACTTTATTTAAAATAAGATAAAAAATGGTTCTCCAAAATAGCTTTTACCATTGGAGAACACATCAATAAAAAAACCACATATACACTATTCAAAAAAAACCCTTAACTAATGAAGTTTTATGGCCATGATTATGTTATATTGTATTCAAAAATATTTTAAATACGATTTTACGATTTTTCTTCTCACACGATTTTAGCTGTGATTTTACGATTTTTGTACGGATAAATTCAGGTATGATCTTACGATTTTACGATCCGATTTTACGATCCGATTTTACGAAGCCCCTTCCGTTTCGTGTCAAAATCGCGATTTTGACAACCTTGTTTATTAGGACTTGGGCCCCGTTTGTTTGATGGAAAGTGGTTTCCTTTTGGAAAGTGAATTCCGGGGAAAGTGAATTCCTGGAAAGTGAATTCCGATGTTTGGAAGTGTTATGGAAAATGAACTGGAAAACACTTTCCAGTGTTTGTTTGTGTTATGGAAAATAAACTGGAAAATAATTTATTAATAAATTAATTTTTTTTTCAAGTTTATTAAAATAATGAGGAACAAATCTTACAAATTAAAAAGTTGAATGAGAATGAAATTGAAAAAAATATAATTTCATAAATTATCTCAAATAAAATAAATAATAATAAAAATAATACAGATCAAATCTAAAAATTTAAAAAAAAATGAAAGGTGAATAAATTAAAATAATAATAATTAACATTTCATAAATTATTTCAAATAAAATAAGTAACAATAAAAAAAATGAGGACCAAATTTGATAGATAAAAAATTTCAATAAAAAAATAATAAGAAAAAAGCAAATAGAAATTATAAAAATAAGGACCAAAATTAATATAAAAATTAAATTTTAAGAGATGGAATTGAAAAATAAATATTCAAAAACAAATTATATATAGCAATCAAAAGTTTGAGGATCAAATTTGATATAATCAGCAAATAATGACATTTCTAAATTTTTCACAACTTCCGGAAAGTGTTTTCCGCCCAAATTTTCCGGAAAACACTTTCCTGAAAACCAAGCCAAATTTTTCTTTGACTGGACAGTGTTTTCCGTTGACCGGAAAGTGTTTTTCGTTGACCAACTTTCCGAAGGCAAACAAACACAGGAAAGTTTGGAAAGTGGTTTCCCGGAAAGTGAATTTCAGGAAACAAACACAGCGTTAATATTTCTTATATTAACTAAAATATAAATCTCATCCCACTTTACTGTTCAATTTCGCATTGTTCACCTATACATAGTTCACTATGAATATAGTGAAATTACCATTTTCCCTCTAGGATCGAAATTTTTAAACCCCGAGAACCAAGGGTATTTTTTGAATTTTGCAGGGGACGTGAATAGTATTTCTGGATTTATTGCATAGTAAAAATACGCAAATAGCCCCAGAAAACGACAAAACATAGGCCTTAGATCTGAGGGTATTGCTATATTTTCCGCCATTGTTTTTTTGTAGTTATCGATGGGTACACGGGTGTATAGGTAATTGTTCATTATTTTATTATTTTTTTCAGAAAGACTGCAGGTGTGTCGTACGGACGCGTCTGCAATGTTTCACGCGCACGCGTCATTCAGGCGGCACGTGTGCCTCATTCCGGTGGTAAAAAACAGACTTCGGTCATGTCACATACATTCACTTAATCTTAACAGAAAAAATAATTAAAAATAATCTCAACCACACTACCAAACATTCACTTAAAGTGATGGAGACTTTCATTTATTTGCTTGAAAGATATCAAGATCTGCACCAAATTTATTTTAAATTTAACTAAACTTGAGCTCACTCTACTTCGTGAGGCTATTTTTTTTATAAAAAATAATATTTAGATGTTGTAAGTGAGATTTACAAAAAAAACAAAAGAGAAAAAAAATCTACAACTCAATTTATAAACCTAAATGGATCAAATAAGCTAGTTTTATTTTAATTAGGTAAAAAAATTTAATGTTGTTAGCAAACCAGCCAAAATAAAATAAAATAAAAACTATCAAGATAACATAGGGAACAGTATGCAATTCAATTTTCGTCAAACTTGTTTCCTAAATCATGAGATTAAAATAATTCGCTAAAAAAATAAGCAAAATAAAACTACAAAGCTTTAATAACAATAACAATAACAACAACAACAATAATGATAAATATTTAATATTTAAAGATTTTTATTCATAACATGATACTTATTAATATCTGATTGATTAAGGATTAATCAACTAATGTTATGAAGTGAAATTACTTTAAAGAAGTGAATAGTTAAAAAGTCTGAAAACTTTTAATTTGAAAGCAAAGGGATATATAAAAAAAAAAGAGTTAACCCTGAGAGGTGTAACTTGATCGATCAAATCCTAAGTTTGTTCTCTAAAGATCACTGATTCGAGTCTTATAAATCTCAAGACCACTAGAGGTTTACCTGGTCGTTAACTTCAAGACTCGTGGAATTAGTACCTGAGCATCCACGTTAAAAAATAAATAAATAAAGAGTTTGATATAAATATAAAAATTAGAAGTATATTGGTGGTGGCCCACTTTCGTTAACAAACCAGCTTAAATCTTCGTCGTTTTCGTACTGTTTAGTGAATCGTGACGCGGCTGGATCGTCGACTTTGGACTTTAACTCGGTTCAACTTGGCGGTGATTAAGTTACTGCTCCTTTGATGAAGAACCGGAAGATTGATACTTTTTACTATGTGGGTCTGAGTGGAATGAGTGTCGGTGGGCAGATGGTGTCGATTCCTGAGTCAGCATTTCGATTGGACGAGTCATGGAATGGCGGGATAATCGTTGATTGTGGAACAGCAAAAACTCGGTTGCAGACTCAGGCTTATAATCCTCTGCGTGATGCATTCGCGAGGATGACTCAGAATTTGAAACTCACTAGTGCTGTTGCGTTGTTTGACACGTGTTATGACCTCTCTGGGCAGACAAGTGTACGAGTCCCAACGGTGTCGTTTCACTTCACAGATGGGAACTCATGGACTTTGCCGGCCGCCAATTATTTGATCCCTGTGGATTCTGCTGGGACTTTCTGCTTAGCGTTTGCTCCAGCGACGTCGTCTTTGTCTATAATCGGGAATGTGCAACAGCAGGGGACACGTGTCACTTTTGACCTGGCCAATAACCGCATGGGATTCTCACCCAATAGATGTCAGTAGTTAATAGTAACAGGTGTTTCTTTTATAGTTTGAGTGAAATGAAATTTACCTTTTCTTATCTATGGTAAATAAGGTGAATTAGTTTTCTAAATAGGACAAGTGTGGATTTATTCGTATACATTTATTAGGAATATGAAGTGAAGACAGAGTGACTTGTGGGGAATGGGTTGGTTGGTGGGTGGAAGTAGAGCTCATCTAAATAACTTTAATCAAGATGTGGTGTTTGAGTATTGATTTGTCATAAATTCCTGTCCTACACTACTTGCCTCTATGTTCCGTTCGGTCCTCTGGAGTTGAGTGGCATGGACAGCGAATCTGTTAAATTGTGTGTTTATTTTACGATTTTTTTAATATATATATATATATATAGCATAAAAGAGTTTACCTAGTAATATATGAGTTGGCTAGCCCGCGCGTTGCGCTGGACTTTTTTGATGTGGCAAATTGATTAATTATTCAGTCTGCAAAGAATTATTTAGTTGGTAAATAGCAAATTATAATCGTTAAATTCTGTTGTAGATTTTTTTTTCTGTATCGAATTAGTTGGTTGTTGTTATTAGTTTAAGTGCTCGGATAATAATTTAGTTGACAACTCTCAAATTATAATCGATAAAATCTATTAAAGATGAGTTTATTGTATTTTATAGCCATTTCATTAATGGGTGAACTTGCTTAAATATTTTATCGATTTATTTAATTTGCATACTGAAAAACTATAATTGATTAATTGTTGGGCGTGTTTTAATTGTTCTGACAATTATTTAATTGGTGGACGTGAATTTGCAATTAATAAAATGAATAAAAAATGATTTTTTCTTGTATCGAACTTGTTGATGGTTGAGTTTATTTTAACAACAACGAATGATTTAACCGGCAGATAGCAAAATTGCAACCACTAAAATCTATCAGAGATGGATTATTTCTGGTTGATTGCTATTTTATGTCGATTTATTTAATTCATAGATTGCAAAACTGCAATTGATTGATTGTTCGGTGTGTCTTAATTGTTTTGACAATTATATAATCGGTTCATGAAAAAAATGCAATCGATAAAATCAATTAGAGATGAATTACTTTATTTTTTGTAGTCAATTAGGCATTCGTTGACAGTTGGGTGTGTCGTAATTGTACGACTTATTATTCTCTTTTTTCTTTTTATTTATTCTTCACGTCAAATAATTTTTTAAGATCTAATAATTGCAATTAGTAAAATAAATAAAAGATGAATTATTTTTTTCTTGTATCGAACTTGTTGATGGTTGAGTTTATTTGAACGGCTACGAACGATTTAACCGGTAGATAGCAATATTGCAACCGCTAAAATCTATCAGAGATGGATTATTTCTGGTTGATTGCTATTTTGTGTCAATTATTTAATTCATAGATTGCAAAAATGCAATTGATTGATTGTTTGGCGTGTCTTAATTGTTTTGACAATTATATAATCGGTTGATGAAAAAAATGCAATCGATGAAAATCAATTAGAGATGAATTTTTTTTTTGTAGTCAATTGGGCATTCGTTGGCGGTTAGGTGTGTCGTAATTGTTTGGTTTATTATTCTCTTTTTTCTTTTTTATTTTTATTTATTCTTCACGTCAAATAATTTTTTAAGATCTAATAATATTTTTTTTGTCATTTATTTGATTTTTTAATTGCTTTTTTTTAAATATATTATTAGGTGTTGAAATTTCTAATTATTGCAGATAAGGCATTCAAAATAATGATAATAATTATTCGTCAATTTTTTTCCTTATAAATATGTTAGACTAATTATATATTTTGCTATTTATTTCATATTAGCGCCTTAAAAATAATGATAATAATTAGTTGTAATTTTTTCTCTGATAAATATGTTAGATGAATTATATATTTTGCTATTTATTTCATATTAGCGCCTTAAAATATATATATATATATATATTCATTACTTTTTGGAATTGCAATCTCCTTTAGGTATTCTATAAAATAATAATAGTCGTGGTGCGTGTAATTTGATCTGGACACCCTGATTATATAAAAAAATATATAAGTGGGAAAAAAAACAGGAAAAAATGTTACGAAAAAATGAGTCCAGGGATTATTTGTGGCGCGCTCAGTTGGCCAGGAACAAAAAAATATATGCTTGGGAAGAAAAAATCGTGGTGCGCGTAATCTGACCCGGACACCTCGGTTGGAGAAAAAAACAAAAACAAATGTATAAGCAGCAAAACAAAACAGGGAAAAAATGTATAAAAAAATGGATCCGGAGATTAGTCGTGGTGCGTGTAACCTGTCCCAAACACCTTAGTTATTAAAAAAAACTCTAGTTTTTAAAAAGAAAACAAAAAAAGAAAAAAAAACCAAAATCAGTTTTGTTGTCTGAGCGGTTCGAACTCTCGTTCGCCAAATCTGCCAACGCATAGACAACAACTCAGCCACAGCTACTCCTTTGTCATTTCTACTATACAAATAAGAAAAGAAAGTCCTCACTAAAAAAAAAAACCAAGCTCATATAGGCGCGAAGCAGCATACCAAATGTCCAGTCCACAGTAACAAATAGTGAACGGGTCGATCTCTTTTAGCTCTTTAGCGAGCGAACTTGCCCGCGCGTTGTTCTGGGTTCTATTTATATAGAAAACTGATTGATTTTATGCGTGTTATAATTGATGATTTTAATATTTAATTAGTAAGATTGTTGTATCGAACTTGTTGATGGTTGAGTTTATTTTAACGGCAACGAACTATTTAACCGGCAGATAGCAAAATTGCAACCGCTAAAATCTATCAAAGATGGATTATTTCTAGTTGATTGCTATTGTGTGTTGATTGCAAAACTGCAATTGATTGATTGTTTGGTGTGTCTTAATTGTTGTGATAATTATATAATCGGTTGATTAAAAAAATGCAATCGATAAAATCAATTAGAGATGAATTAATTTTTTTTTGTAGTCAATTGGGCATTCGTTGGCGGTTAGGTGTGTCGTAATTGTTCGGTTTATTATTCTCTTTTTTCTTTTTTCTTTTTATTTATTCTTCATGTCAAATAATTTTTTAAGATCTAATAATATTTTTTTTGTCATTTATTTTATTTTTTAATTGCTTTTTTTTCAAAAAATATTATTAGGTGTCGAAATTTCTAATTATTGCAGATAAGGCATTCAAAATAATGATAATAATTATTCATCAATTTTTTCCTTATAAATATGTTAGACTAATTATATATTTTGCTATTTATTTCATATTAGCGGCTTAAAAATAATGATAATAATTAGTTGTAATTTTTTCTCTGATAAATATGTTAGACGAATTATATATTTTGCTATTTATTTCATATTAGCGCCTTAAAATATATATATTCATTGCTTTTTGGAATTGCGATCTCCTTTAGGTATTCTATAAAATAATAATAGTCGTAGTGCGTGTAAATTGATCTGGACACCCTGATTATATAAAAAAAATGTATAAGTGGGAAAAAAAGCAGGAAAAAATGAGTCCAGGGATTCTTTGTGGCGCACTCAGTTGGCCAGGAACAAAAAAATATATGCTTGGGAAGAAAAAATCATGGTGCGCGTAAGTTGACCCGGACACCTCGCTTAAAAAAATAACAAAAAAACAATGTAAAAGTGGCAAAAAAAATAGGGAAAAATGTAAAAAAAAATGGATCCGAAGATTAGTCGTGGTGCGCGTAAGGTGGCCCGAACACGTTAGTTATTAAAATGTTTTTTTTTTGTAAAAAAAAAAACAATCAGTTATTTAAAAAAAACCCGTTTTTTTATTTTAAATAACTAGTTCTTTAAAAATAAAAAAACTAAATCAGTTTTGCTGTCTGAGTGGTTCGAACTCTAGCGCGCCGATGCTGGCAGCGCGTGGACAACCGCTTGGCCACAACCACTCCTTTGTCATTTCCACCATAAAAACTACAAAAAGAAACTTTGTGTAAAAAAAAAGAAACACATGCGCGCGTGAAGCACCAGAGCGAATGGCCAGTCCATGATACACATGAGTGTACATGAACAGTGGCTGACCGAGCTACTTGAGGTTCTTTGTAATTCGTTCTCATGTTAAGTTAATCTTTATTTTTTCTTAAAAAATGATAGGGGAAAAAAGAAAAGCAAGAGTTGTCAAAACAGTAGTAATAAAGAAGGAAACAACCTCACGATCAAAAAAAGAGGGAAACAAAGAAAATGACAGCCATTTTAATTTTCAGTACGTTATAAATATTAGGCTTTTTCATGCATGCATGACACGTGGCGTGAAAATAGTGACGGTGATTTGGATTCAATCAGGGGGTTATATAATTAAGCATGTTGATTGTTATCATTAAAAAAATTAAGAGGTTGTACTGGTGTTCAGGCTTTATAAATTGCTATTTAAAACAATTAAACACAAACAAAATACCAAAATATTGAGAAAATAAAAGGTTTTAGTACAAAAAAACAAAACATAAAGCAAACATCATCTTAATCATTAACATATAAATAAGAATCTTGAAATTATATGTTTGAAAAGCCATCGATAAGATTTTTAAATATCTGATCATTTTCATTAAACTCAAATTATATGATAAAAAAATATGAAAGAAATTTGTTTTATAAAAAAATCAACCTCATGTCAAAATTTACAATTATTGATCAATAAAACTATAATAAGTATTTAATTAATTAAATTATAGATGTGTAATAAACAAAATCACTAATGTTACGATGTTGTTGTCGCACAAATTAATTACCCTAACTTAAAACAAATCAAACAAGATAGTATAGAGCAAGCAAGGGGTCAATCCCACGAGGACGATTTAGTTCAGATTTTCGTGCTATATGTTATGCAATTGGGGGGTTGGAAGTTGTCTAGGCTAAACTAAAGCAAACCAAGCAAAAATTATATAAAACTGAAATTTATCAATAAAGCAAACCTTGGTCGCAAATCAACATCCACCTAGAGAAATCAGAACTGATCATGGAAACGACACATCAATTTATATTCTGAATATTTATCTCTTCTTAAAATTGGTTCGTTAACGGATCCGCCGTATAACTTTCCCTAACCATCAAACAACCACAATGTCTGCACTAGTAATTTGATTCAATGGCAGCATTAAAATCTAGATAAATTGATCAATTAAGAAACATAATTGTCCTCAATATATGTTTAGTTCGATTGAATATTCTCCCTAAGATTAATAACATAGATCCGCTACAATTATTAACTTAGTTTCTTCATAAGTTCATATACCATAACTCCAGTTTTGATATCAAACTTAGCAATCGATTGTCTGCAATAATAACTTTGAGTTCGCTCTTAGCAATTAAATAAACAATCATAGGAAAATAAGCATAGGAGAACAAACATATTCACCATATAAACTGAAAAATTGAGGTAAAAATAGATCTCACAGTTCTTGAAATCTGAAGGTTTCCGTGTCCTTGCAACCAAGCAAAAGAGTCTAGCCTTGCATGTTTATTGAACTACTAAATAAAAAGATGGAAGAAAACATGATTTAGGGTTTGGAGGAGGAAGATTTGTGTTTTCTTTGCTGCTGGCCGAAACTTTCTTGCTCCTCTCTTCTTTTATATATGCTTAGAAACCCTAGTATCTATTTTACAAAATAGTCCTTCCTTAAGTTGATAGAATTTAGTTGTCCCTTGTAAAATTCATATCTCCTTCATAACACAGCTTTGTTCTATGAAATTTTATGAGTTTATAGTTATTTGAGTCCTTCATCCACGAAAATTGAGTTTGCATCAATCAGACTTCTGTAGCTTGAGATATTGAAGTTATAATGGACAAAGGTCCACATTGGCAGATTGCAAGATTTGACTTTGAAGGATACGATTTCCATGCTCTTCCTTATTTTATTTCTTTTGACTTAGCTTTCCAGAAAATTATGGATGTTAGATTTTGAATGTCACTGGAATCACTTCATTTCGATCTCTAGAGCTTCCGCTCTGCACAAAACACCGACTGAAGGTCAAATCTGTCAATCAGTTCCAATTACCTCCTTTTTGCATCTTTCATCCAAAAATGCCTTCAAAATATAAAACAAAGAATATCAAGACATTTTATACACAAAAAATATGCAAAACACTAGGTAAATATGGATGAAACTATCAAATAATATGGTCGCATCAAATACCCCCACACTTAGCTCTTGCTCGTCCTCGAGAAAGGATAGGTAAAAAAATATTTAAATTAAGAATAACCATGACCAATCTCTTAATCTCCCATAAATATCCAAGAATACAAGCATTATAAATAAGAATAGAATCAAGAAGGATAAAGAACATAAATCTTCACGAATTTGTTTACATGCAAACTTCAAAACTCAATTACTCTTTGGGATTTAAAAGAAATCTATGCCATGCCAAAATGATAGGTCCTCTCATTGATATACACTCCAACACTCATGTGTTTAGGGCTTATGTGTTTAAATCTCTCAAATTCGATCAATGAACATGTTCTACCATAAGCTTGCTCTTCAATCTCATCACCATTACTAACATATTACAAACAATACACGAATCAAAAGGTCTTATTTTCCGGTTGTAATGGGGCTAAGGTTAAGGTGAGGTAAAAGAGAGTAGAAGAAAAGGTTCAAACCAGAGAAAGTAGAGCATTCTGAAATAATGATATTTCAAACAAGATATTTCATCAAAGCACATCAATTTTCAATCTTTAAGCACCAATGCTTAGCTTCTTTCGATTTCAAGCTCTTTTCTATTTCTTTTCTTTTCTTTTTTCTATTTTCTTTTCTTTTTTTCTTTTTTTCTTTTCTTTTTTTCTTGTTCTTTTTTTTCTTGTTCGTTTTCTTTTTCTTTTTTTTCTTTTGTTCTTTTTCACCTTTGGCAACTTTGCCCATCTTTTCATCAAGCATCACTTCTTCTTTCTTTTCACATAATTTCCAACCATAATTCCATGAGATATCACAAGTATATGCTCTACTAATCCTTGGCCAGGGGAAAAGAGGAAAACATATAAAAAGTTTAAACAAGATCAAAAGGGGCTCACTATGGATAATATGCTTTAGGTTGGCTTTTTGGCTCAAGCGGTTAAAATTCCTAATGCCTTTATCATCTTCATACATATATGTAATGCGAATGTAATCTCAACAAGATATGAAGCAAGTTCTAGAGATACATATTATTGAAAGAACGAACAATCAAAGAATATAATGTTGAAGGCTCAAAAGCTTACATTGGTATAACACTATAAAGTTAACATGACATATTTTCAGAGTCAATCCCTAAACCAATTAAACATTAAAACTTGCATGCACACTCATTCATTCAATTTATATATTCATCTATCGCACTTAATTCTCATACATAATACTCATATTCTCATAAACTAATGGGAGTTCAAAAAGATCAATCATAGATTTTTTTTGGAAGAATAAAGAAAAATAAAATAAGAAAATTGACATTTTCCCAATACCCCCACACTTAAAACACAACATTGTCCTCAATGTTGAAAATAAAAGAAAAGGAATATAGGAGAATGACAAAAAAATGCGAAAAATAAAAGATAAGGGAAAAAGAAAGCAAATCTATTTTTTTTGTGCTGGGTTGCCTCCTAGTAAGCGCTTTTATTTTGTGTCATTGGCTCGACATGTGGTATGCTCATTCTTCATAGATCGGTTCAGATAACTCCACAAAAGTGGTGATTTCTGTCGTCCAACTTTCATAGAAAGGTTTCAAGCGATGCCCATTGACCTTGAGTACTTTATTGGAATCTAAACTTGTAATTTCAACATGGGGGACGGTTTGCAAAGCTTGCAAAGCCAATGTTGCTTCGTGCACATTTTGGGGAACACATATGTGCCTCTCCATCTCCTCCAATTAGGTAAAATCATAGCCATAGCTCAAAGCTACGCTTAATCCATCCACACAATTAAAATCACAAACTAGCTGAACACACTTATGAATTCGGTCCTAACATGTAATAGAATAAACATTGCTATAAGG
The DNA here is from genome assembly GCA_025169955.1 of Salix arbutifolia. Lineage (NCBI taxonomy): Eukaryota > Viridiplantae > Streptophyta > Magnoliopsida > Malpighiales > Salicaceae > Salix > Salix arbutifolia. Next base: position 5,479,029 of record CM045916.1, on the reverse strand, counting down.
ATATTTCATTGCATCATGAAAATTAAATTAAATCTTTTCATCTCCGACCTCCATAGACAAAGTATCCTTACCACAATCAATCTTTGTATTGACAATTTTCAAGAACGGTCTCCCAAACAATATAGGAGTACTGGAATCACAAGAATTATGCTCCATATCAAGAATATAAAAGTCACATGGAATTAGCAAGCTATCAATCTTGACTAGGACATCTTCTATCACACCAAGTGGGTAAACAAAACTACGATCCGCAAGTTGTATTACAATGCTGGTTTTATTCAAAGGCTCCAAACTAAGAGAATCATAAACATGTTTAGGCATAACACGAATGGATGCACCTAAATCGCATAAAGCCCTTTTAAAACTAGCATTGCCAATAACACATAGGATAGTAAACGCACCTGGGTCTTTTTGCTTCAAAGGCATATTCTTTTGAACAACAGCAGATACGACTTCTCCCATACTTACCATTTCATGACCTTTCAGTTTGACAGCTCTTTTGGTAGTGCACAACTCCTTAAAAATTTTTTGATACTTGGGAATTTGCTTGATCAATCAAAGGAATGTTGAGTTCTACTTTCTTGAAAACCTCTAAGATCTCTTTTTCTTTGTCTTCTTTCTTAGTCCTAGAAGAGTTCACAAGAAAGGGTGGAACTGTTTTAAAATTGGAATTCAATGAGTAAGGAGTTACCTTTGGAGTGGTCGTCGTTGTCTCATTTTGTGAAGGAGGAGTAGGTTTCTTCTTGCTACTCAATTTATCTAGTTTTTAATACTTCCATTGAATCAAATTACTAGTGCGGACACTGTGGTTGTTTGATGGTTAGAGTAAGTTATACGGCGGATCCGTTAACGAATCAATTTTAAAAAGAGATAAATATTCAGAATATAAATTGATGTGTAGTTTCCATGATCAATTCTGATTTCTGTAGGTGGATGTTGACTTGCGACCAAGGTTTGTTTTATTGATAAATTTCAGTTTTATATAAGTTTTGCTTAGTTTGCTTTTATCCTAGCCAAGACAACTTCCAACCCTCCCATTTTCATAGCATATAGCACAAAAATATGAACTAAATCATTCTCGTAGGATCGACCCCTTGCTTGCTCTATACTATCTTGTTTGATCTGTTTTAAGCTAGGGTAATTAATTTGTGTGACCGTGACATCGCAACATTATTTCTCCCGTTCCCTTCTTTTTTTCTCCTTTTCTTTAATTTATTTCATTATGATATTTTTTTGTTCTTCTATTTTGCTCTTTTTTGTTCCCCTTCCTTCTCTATTCTTAGGACACTGCAGGTATTTATAGGGAAGAAGGTGACGCTTCATCTAATCACATATGCATATATGATAATTTTTGTAGGTCATCTCTTCCACTTGTACAATGATGAAGATGATAGTGTGCTTGCATTGTATCAAGGTACAAAACCTAGCATTGGCTGCCTTCAAACTCTATAGAATGACGCCATTTTGACAAGTCTAATTTGGTCTCTCAATTTATAATTGTTCTAATTATTGTTTTAATTATGTGCAATTTTATCCCACCAAACTTTAACAGTAGCCTCAATTTTACACTTTTTTTTACTTTGGTCCTTGGTCTCGAATTTATGCAATTTAAACCTCAATAAACCATGAAATTTTCAATTTTCTTCAATTTCACCCCTAATCTCATCCAATTGACTTGGTAAAAATTAAAATTAGTCTCCAAAAATTTCAATATTCTTAATTAAGCCTGAATTAGGTTCCCAAACTTATTTTTTTTTTCAAGCAAACCCTTAACGAAATTAATTTGACCAATTTAAAGTATAATTAAGTCCTTGCACTTAATTAAGTCCTTTAATTGGACCCTAAACTAATTCATAAACATAATTAAACTTGAATTTGGCCCATGATTAAATTACATTTAGCCTATTAAAAAACCACTTAATATTTATGCAAATTTATCTGATAATAATTTATATTAACCTTGAATCTGCATTTTCCTTTATTTTTTGGCATAATAGTGGTACCATCGGTCTCTTGAATCAGTTCAAAATTTTCAACTTGATTTATCCACAACATCAACCTTTTTTACTTTATTTTTTATTTTTATTTTTATTTTTTAAGGAATAACCCAGAAATGAGTTATGACAACAATTGGCCCCTCTTTACAATGCTTGCGACTAAAGTCTTGTAAGACACTTTAGATAGTAAGCATTGTAAAGAAGAAAAAGAAAAAAAAAGAAAGAATTTACTAAACCAAGAAATGATCGATCTATATGAAAGTAAAAACGAGGGCCATAAAATGCACTCAGAAGGGAACAATAAGATAGGGTTAGAAAGCGCACTACCTAAAAATTGAGGGTTAATTAACACACTCAAAGTATAAAAAGATTAAGTTTATTAAGAATTGAAAGACAAAAGAAAATGGTCTCATTGTAATGGGTGACCTACCCAGGTGAAAGTGTGAGGATAAAGATGGTGAAAATCTCAATGTTGGTCTCATTGTAATGGGTGACCTAGCCATGTGAAAACAAAAAAATAATGATGACGAGTTTGAAATGAGAGATAGGGCTATAAAGCACACTATCTAGGGTCCATGGTTGAGGAGTAAAAAGCACACTCAAATAAGAATGAGAGAGATAGGGGTAGAAAGTGCATTATATGAGTTGATGATCGGGGGGCAGAAAGCGCGCTCAAACAAAAAGGAGAGAGATAGGGCTGGAAAGCACACTATCTGAGTTGATGGTTAAGGATGAGAAAACACATTCAAACAAAAAAGAGAGGGATTGAGCGATGGAAAACATATTATCTGTGTTTATTAAGGTCTCACAGACACACTTAAGGAAATGAAAGAGGTAAGGGCTTGAAGGTGCACACAAAATTGATGAGAGAAGATTTATAAACTACAATCCCTCCAAAACATTCTTTAGATCCTTAGTTGGGATGCATTGCATGATGATGTATGTATACTTACCTGGGAAATATAGGTCCCCTTTCTTCTTCATGGTCTTTTATTTTTCGGAGTTTGGGTCTTTGTAACTATCTTTAATGACTTCCTACTTTTGCTTACTTGAGTCATAACTTGTGATCTTGGCATTTGGGGATGACAAATCTTTAGAATATATTGATATGCCCCCCTCTACTTAAAGACTTTTAGTTTTGCCTGACATCCTCTGTCTTCTCATAAAAGGAACAGTTGAGCCAGTTTCATTGCTTTTTTCAATTGCCCCCAATTTGTCATGCCCCATAAGTATTTTAGGCTTCAAGTGTGTTTAGAAAGAGGATATACAGGAAATAGTTGATTATTTAGAAAGATTGATTTCATGTAAGGTTCTTGGAATTTCAAAATAATTCCAAGCACAAATACCATTTTGATGTGATGATAACCTCTTCTTAATCACACACTCAAAGACACCAATTCCTGGAAAGCCAAGTAAATCAGGTTTGATAGGAGTGTGACACAAAGATAGCCAGTAACTAGGCACTAGTATTATTAGATTCAAACCCCCACCCAATGAATAGCAATTCACGAATGAGAAGTATGGATTGACGACACAAAGTTAGTTAAACCTCAATAAATTATTTTCAATCCTTTAGAGAACCAAGGAAGAGAGAATTCTCACTTCACAAACACATAAAGTTGTTGGTGTAATCTCAATGTCATTAAGACAGAAAACATGATCTTAAACTTAGGTTATGTATGTGTTTTTAACCTAAGCTAAACCCTAAAATACCCAAAGATGTGGACTTGTATAAAGCCCACATACAATAAGACCCAAATCCAAGAATCTAAGCCTAATTGATGTTTATTAACCCTAAAACACAAAATATGAATTTTAAATAAAAAGTTTAAGTTTTAGCCACATAAAAATAAGATAAAGAAGATTTAGTTAGGTTTCCTTCCTAGACTACAAAACTTCTTCTTTTGAAGGCTAAAAATTCTCCATTCTTGAGGAAACAATCTTGACTTGGATTATATTAGGAAAAATAAGCTAAAATAAAGGTTGTCATAGGGCCTAACAAATCAACCCTATTCAGAACTTGAATGAGACCCTTCTTGGACTTGGAATAGATGAATTAGAGGTTTTCCTTTAAGCTCCATAGATGTCCTTTATCCCTCTAGGTCTATCTTACTCAATGTGCTTTGAACTAGCCCATTCAATGTCTCTTTGCCTTAGCTTTTGTAATATCAAAAACATTTAAGGTAGACTAACACCATACTCACCTGGAAAATCAACTTTGTATGCATTGTCATGTATCATTTCCAAGATTTGAAAAGTTCCATCTCCTCGCAGATGTAACTTGGACTTCCTTTGGGTCGAAAATCTCTCCTAACACATATCCACGTGATGCAACCATATTATTTGATGGTTTGACCCATATTTACTTAGTGTTTTTTCATATGTTTTGTGTATAAAATGCCTTGATATTCTTTGTTTTATGTTTTGGAGTCATTGTTGGATGAAAGATGCACAAAGGAGGTAATTGGAGCTGATTGACAGATTTGACCTTCAGTCGATGTTTTGTGCAGAGTAGAAGTTTTAGAGATAGAAATGAAGTGATTCCAGTGGTATTAAAAAGATAACATCCATACTTTTCTAGAAAGCTAGGAAAATAAAATAAGGAAAAGCATGAAAAGCGCAACTTTTAAAGTCAAATCTTGTGATCTATCAATGTTGACCTATGTCCATTCCAACTTAAATATCTGGAGATATAGAAGTCCGATGGATGGAAATGCAATATTTTTGGATTCCAGACTCAATGATCTATCACTGATCCAAATTGTATTTCAAAATGATATCTTATGCATGAGATATGTTTTTTACAAGATGACAACTAAATTTTGCCAACTTATGGAAGGACTATTGTAAAATAGAAACTATGGTTTCTAAGCATATATAAAGAAGGAGGAGGGTAGCATTCAACCAACAACACCTTTGCTTTATCCATTATAATTCTTAGATTTTTATATGTTTTCCTCTTTTAACCTGGCCAAGGATTAGTAGAGCATATACTTGTGATATCTCATGGAATTATGGTTGGAAATTATGTGAAAAGAAAGAAGAGGTGATGCTTAATGAAAAGATGGGTGCTTGACCGCTTTTTATGATCGACTTGTTTTAACTCGCAAATGCACGAGTGTGCGATGTAGCAATTAACTTGGTAAGATCGAGGTCATATCCACAAAGAGCTAGATATGGAAATTAAGCTAGGTAACAACAAAAAAAAGCTAAAGAGAAATTAAATGAACAATAATTTGGTTGAAAATGATTAATGGATTTGTTTTCAAAGATGGAGTGTAAGTAGATTTAAATGGCAAGAAAAAGTAAGTCTTGGTTCCAAATCAATTTTAATGGTGATGTATTGGTGATTCCTTCAACATATATAAGATAAATCAATCTAATATCTAAGATAACTCAATCTAATATCAACAATGGTGATATTATATCAGAAGATATTACAATAAAGTTTAAAGATTGATTATTGCTTAAGAATGAACAAGTACTTTCATATTAAGTAAGACATTGAATCAAGCAATCTCTATACCAAAACTAAGGTTTGTTCATAGAAATTCAAGATTATAACATTACCTAAATGATTTCTAAAATTTCTTTGCAATAATAAAACATTCATGGAGAATATGAGAAGATAAACATTAAGATTCATTCATATCTTAAAGAACTCACCTCAATCACCATCATCCTTGATTTGGATCCAAGAAAGAGATTAGCCAACCATGATTATATATAAGAACACTCTAATAAACATGAAATAACTTGAATCAAACTGAAATAATAAGTTTTACAAACTAAAAAACTGAAATCTACAAAGAAGAACACAACACAATTTCGGTAAAAATTCTAATACAAATATGACACTAAATTTGGACAGATATTTGACCCTCTACGAAGCTTCTATTGGAGATGTATATTAGAGACATATTTGTATTACATTCTGTTATATTTCCAGAACATTAAATAAAATCTAATATGGAGCTCGGAGTCAAAAGTTATGTATACAACACCGAAAGGTGTTCTGGAAAGTCAATTCGGCAACTTGGAGAAGACTTTGGTGCCCGATTTTCTTCCTCCTTTTGAGCTGACTCTTTCTTCTTTTTGACCCAAAATAATGTAACAATCTCCCCTCCAGATTCCCATCCATGTTCTTTCCCTCTTAGATCAATGGATTACCGAAAATAAATCAAATGTTATTTGCAATGTGGACATGTAAGATCATGGATTGCTCTTGGGCTGATTTGGAGGCTGATTTGGGGGCTGATTTTGGCATCATATAAAGATACAAATGTACCTATTATTTGGGCTACGATTGATATTGAAACCTTGAGTGTTTGATGGTTGAAGTTTGCACACGACATAAGGCAAGTTTGGGCTTGAATAGATCATATGATAATCTTTTCTCGTACTAGAATAAAATTGATTTTTTGGGCAAATTTTGGAGCACTTGTTTGAACCAAGATTTGCTTCAATCTTCAACTTAATTTTCTCTTCAATTCTTTGTTCTGAATTCCGACGTTAAATTTCCTGAAATAATTCATTTAAGCTCTAAAAACCTGTCGAAACATTAAAAGAAACTTCATTACTAAAAAACACATCAATTATTATGAAAAAACCAAATAAAAACAATAAATACATATGTAAAACAAGAGACTTAATGATACTTTTGGTGCACAAGCAATGGGCAAAGTTGCTAAAGGTGAAAAACAAAAAGAAAAAAATAAATAGAAAAGAGCTTGAAATCAAAAGAAGCTAAGCATTGGTGCTTAAAGATTGAAAATTGATGTGCATTGATGGAATATCTTGTTTGAAATATCATTTTCAGAATGCTCTACTTTCTTTGGTTTGAACCCTTTTTTTTACTCTCTTTTACCTCACCTCAACCTTAGCCCCATTACAACCAAAAAATAAGAACATATGATTTATGCATTGTTTGTAATATGTTAGTAATGGTGATGAGATGGAAGAGCAAGCTTATGGTAGAACATATTCATTGATTGAATTTGAGGTATTTAAACACATAAGACCTAAACACATGAGTGTTGGAGTTTATATCAATGCGAGGACTTATCACTTTGGCTTGCCATTAATTTCATTTAAATCTCGAAGAGTAATTGAGTTTTGAAGTTTGCATGCAAACAAATTCATGAAGATTTATGTTCTTTATCCTTCTTGATTGTATTCTTATTTATAATGCTTGTATCCTTGGATATAGATGGGAGATTAAGAGACTGATAATAGTTATTTCAATTTGATATTTTCTATCATTTCTCGAGGACAGGCAAGAGCTAAGTGTGGGGGTATTTGATGCAACTATATTATTTAATAGTTTGACCCATATTTACCTAGTGTTTTACATATGTTTTGTGTATAAAATGCCTTGATATTCTTTATTTTATGTTTTGGAGGCATTCTTGGATGAAAGATGCAAAAAGGAGATAATTGGAGTTGATTGACAGATTTGACTTTTAGTCGATGTTTTGTGCAGAGCAGAAGCTCTAGAGATTAAAATGAAGTAATTTCAGTGGCATTAAAGCTACCATCCATACGTTTCTATAAAGATAATGAAATAAAATAAAATAAGGAAGAGAATGGAAATCGTTGCCTTCAAAGTCAAATCTTGCAATCTGCTGATGTTGACCTATCACCGATCCAAATTATAGCTCAAAAGATTGGCTTATGAATTAGATATTATTTTTACAAGATGACAACTACATTTTGCCAACTTAAGGAAGTACTATTTTGTAAAATATAAATCAGGGTTTCTAAGCATATATAAAGAAGGAGGAGGGAAGCATTAAGCCAGTAACAAAAGGGGAGAAAAAAAAATCACTTCTCCTAAAAAAATACCCGAAATCATGTCTTCCATCTTTTTAATTAGTTGTTCAACAAACATGCAAGGCTAAACTCTTTTTCTTGGTTGCAAGGACATAAAAACCTTCATATTTTAAGAACTATGAGATCTATTTTACCTTAATTTTCTAGTTTATATGATGAATATGTTTGTTATCTTATGCTTATTTTTCCTATGATTGTTTATTTAATTGCTAAGAGAAAACTCTAAGTTATTATTGTAGACAATCTATTTCTAAGTTTGATATCAAAACCGGAGTTATGGTATATGAACTTGTGAAGCAACTAAATTAATAATTATGGCAGATTTACGTTATTATTCTTAGAGAGAAAATTCAATCAAATCAAACATAGATTGTAAACAATTATTTTTCTTGATTAATCGACTTATCTAGTTCTTAAGGTTGCCATTGAATTAAATTACAAGTGCGGACACTGTGGTTGTTTGATGGTTAGGGTAAGTTATACAGTAGATTTGTTAACTAACCAATATCAAGAAGAGATAAATATTCAGAATATAAATTGATGTTTTGTTTCCATGATTAGTTCTGATTTCTATAGGTGGATGTTGACTTGTGACCAAGGTTTATTTTATTGATAAATTTTGGTTTTATATAATTTTCGTTTAGTTTGCTTTAGCCTAGCCTAGCCAACTTCCAAACCCACCCAATTGCATAGCATATAACACGAAAATATGAACTAAAATGTCCTCGTGGGATCGACTCCTTGCTTGCTCTATACTATCTTGTGTAATTTGTGTTAAGTTAGGATAATTAATTTGTGCGACTGTGACATCACAACACCACCCAATCCCAAATACCGAGTTGAAATAAATCTTGTTTGCGCAATTGATGTTTATTAACCCTAAAACAGAAAATAGAATTTTAAGTAAAAAGTTTAAGTTTCAACCACTTAAAAATAAGATAAAGAAGATTTATTTAGGTTTTCTTCATAGACTAGGAAACTTCTTCTTTTAAAGCCTAAAAATCCTCCCTTCTTTAAGAAATAATCTTGACATGGACTCCATGTCATATTAGGAAAAATAAGCACAAATAAAGGTTGTCATTGGGCCTAATATGTCAACCCTATTAAGAACTTGAATGAGACCCTTCTTGGACTTGATTAGATGAATCAGAGGCTGCCCTTTAAGCTCCACAGATGTTCTTTGTCTCTTTAGGTCTATCTTACTCCATGTGCTATGAACTAGCCCATTGTATGCCCTTTTAAGTTTCTTTGCCCTAGCTCTTGTAATAGGCCTACTTGGCACCACAAATAAAGGTCTCATCTTGATGTCTGTTTAAAACAAACTTGCTCTCGAAAGAATTCAAGTGATCTCATTATCAAGTTTTATGTTGTTTTTTTTATGGGAAGATGAAATGATTGTTTCATGTCTTGCATGTCAAAAAGGCTTCAATCAAGTTTTGTGAAGTGTTTGTAAGGCTTATTTTGAATGGAAAAGTACTGATCTAGATTGCTTGTCTTTGATTAGAAAGGGCTATATTTTATAACTTAGACTTGTTTTTGGTTACAAAGGAAAAAGATATTTAGAAGTTCAAAGGTGTTTAAGGAATTTCAGGACTAAGGATCATAACACTTGCTTTTACACCTCTTTTGATCCATGGACTTTGGAACCTTTTAATTCACTCACAAAATTGTTCAACATGCGCCCTAGTATTTGTTTTGGGCCGTTTTTTTTTCTCTTTTTCATTGGGTTTTGAGCACCATCATCATGTTTGTTATAATGTTATGGTATGCTCATAGTTTTTTTTTACATTTATGTTTCCCTAAGTTTGTTTAGGTACCTTCTATCATTCAGGACCTTTTATAGATTTGAAGTGATTTTTGATTCTCGCACTTGCCACCCTAGTGTAGGGTGTGATCTTAGTCAGGGTTAATTACCAAGAGAAACTTATTAGGCTCAAACAGGGACTGCAAGGTATATTTGAGAGTTGTGAAAGGATATCAAAGATGACATTCCCTCAGTTTACACACAAGCATTTAGAATTAGTAAGGATTTGCTTTTCCATGCAAAGTGGACTCTCATTATTTGTTTAACTAAGACTTTAGCTTTATTATATGGGTTTTTCTAGGTATGAGATCACCTTGCAAAAAATTACATGAATTCCCAAAAGTCATTTGTTAAACAAACACTAAGATTTTTGCTTTTGTACCGAATTTTATTTTTCCAAAAATCTTCATGAAAGTGTAAGATCATGTAGAAGTTTTAAACAAAAGAGAGAATACACAAAGAATTCATGATGATATTTCAATTTTATTAATTGATATGAATAATACATTAAGCATAATGTTTCTTTAAAACATTAGAGTTTACAAGTCTAGGGAGATCTTCTCCATTCATATTAGTCTGAATTAAGGCTCCTCTACAAAAAGCCTTTTTCACCACATATGGATGGTCCTTTTACTATGATATTCTCTAGATGCTAATGATATTTTGTTCACTACTAGATCACCCTCTTCAAATACCCTTGGTTTGACCTTCATGTTGTAAGCTTTTCTATCCTGCTTTGGTATAGCTGGTGGCAAAAAGTTGCAAGTCTCTTTTCATAGACTAAGTCTAATTGTTCAAACCTTACCCTCATCCATTTGGACTCATCAAACTCTGCATCTTTTAAAATTCTTAGTGATGGAATCTCCATTTCTAATGGTATGGCTGCCTTCATTCCATATATCAAAGTATATGGGGTTGCTCCTGTGGAAGTTTTGATAGTAGTGTGATATGCGTGCAGAGCGTATGGGGAGAATTTCATATCTAATCTTTGTAAGTGACCACCATTTTTTGGATGATTTTCTTGAGATTCTTATTGGCTGCTTCGACAACTCCATTCATCTTTGGTCCATAAGGGAAGGAGTGAGATGTTGAATTTCCATTTGATGCAAAGTTCAACAATCAACTTTCCCTTGAATTTCTAAACATTATCAACTACCAATCTTGTGGGTAGACCATAACGATAGATGAAATCCTTTTCACTGATCTTCTTAACAACGTTTTGTGTTACATGGGCATAGGAATTAGCTTCCACCCATTTAGTAAAATAATCAATTGCCGCTACAATGAATCTGTGTCCATTACTTGCCTTCGGGTTAATTGGCCCTATAACATCCAACCCCCACATATCAAAAGGCCATGATGAGATCATATTGAACAATGATTTTGGGGGTGAAGTTATCTTATCATCATATGTGTAACAAACAAACACAGGAAAGTTTGGAAAGTGGTTTCCCGGAAAGTGAATTTCAGGAAACAAACACAGCGTTAATATTTCTTATATTAACTAAAATATAAATCTCATCCCACTTTTACTGTTCAATTTCGCATTGTTCACCTATACATAGTTCACTATGAATATAGTGAAATTACCATTTTCCCTCTAGGATCGAAATTTTTATATATTTTGCTATTTATTTCATATTAGCGCCTTAAAAATAATGATAATAATTAGTTGTAATTTTTTCTCTGATAAATATGTTAGATGAATTATATATTTTGCTATTTATTTCATATTAGCGCCTTAAACTATATATATATATATATATATATATATATATATTCATTACTTTTTGGAATTGCGATCTCCTTTAGGTATTCTATAAAATAATAATAGTCGTGGTGCGTGTAAGTTGATCTGGACACCCTGATTATATAAAAAAATATATAAGTGGGAAAAAAAACAGGAAAAAATGTTACGAAAAAATGAGTCCAGGGATTATTTGTGGCGCGCTCAGTTGGCCAGGAACAAAAAAATATATGCTTGGGAAGAAAAAATCGTGGTGCGCGTAAGCTGACCCGGACACCTCGGTTGGAGAAAAAAACAAAAACAAATGTATAAGCAGCAAAACAAAACAGGGAAAAAATGTATAAAAAAATGGATCCGGAGATTAGTCGTGGTGCATGTAACCTGTCCCAAACACCTTAGTTATTAAAAAAAAATCTAGTTTTTAAAAAGAAAACAAAAAAAGAAAAAAAAACCAAAATCAGTTTTGTTGTCTGAGCGGTTCGAACTCTCGTTCGCCAAATCTGCCAACGCATAGACAACAACTCAGCCACAGCTACTCCTTTGTCATTTCTACTATACAAATAAGAAAAGAAAGTCCTCACTAAAAAAAAAACCAAGCTCATATAGGCGCGAAGCAGCATACCAAATGTCCAGTCCACAGTAACAAATAGTGAACGGGTCGATCTCTTTTAGCTCTTTAGCGAGCGAACTTGCCCGCGCGTTGTTCTGGGTTCTATTTATATAGAAAACTGATTGATTTTATGCGTGTTATAATTGATGATTTTAATATTTAATTAGTAAGATTGTTGTATCGAACTTGTTGATGGTTGAGTTTATTTTAACGGCAACGAACTATTTAACCGGCAGATAGCAAAATTGCAACCGCTAAAATCTATCAAAGATGGATTATTTCTAGTTGATTGCTATTGTGTGTTGATTGCAAAACTGCAATTGATTGATTGTTTGGTGTGTCTTAATTGTTGTGATAATTATATAATCGGTTGATTAAAAAAATGCAATCGATAAAATCAATTAGAGATGAATTAATTTTTTTTTGTAGTCAATTGGGCATTCGTTGGCGGTTAGGTGTGTCGTAATTGTTCGGTTTATTATTCTCTTTTTTCTTTTTTCTTTTTATTTATTCTTCATGTCAAATAATTTTTTAAGATCTAATAATATTTTTTTTGTCATTTATTTTATTTTTTAATTGCTTTTTTTTCAAAAAATATTATTAGGTGTCGAAATTTCTAATTATTGCAGATAAGGCATTCAAAATAATGATAATAATTATTCATCAATTTTTTCCTTATAAATATGTTAGACTAATTATATATTTTGCTATTTATTTCATATTAGCGGCTTAAAAATAATGATAATAATTAGTTGTAATTTTTTCTCTGATAAATATGTTAGACGAATTATATATTTTGCTATTTATTTCATATTAGCGCCTTAAAATATATATATTCATTGCTTTTTGGAATTGCGATCTCCTTTAGGTATTCTATAAAATAATAATAGTCGTAGTGCGTGTAAATTGATCTGGACACCCTGATTATATAAAAAAAATGTATAAGTGGGAAAAAAAGCAGGAAAAAATGAGTCCAGGGATTCTTTGTGGCGCACTCAGTTGGCCAGGAACAAAAAAATATATGCTTGGGAAGAAAAAATCGTGGTGCGCGTAAGCTGACCCGGACACCTCGGTTGGAGAAAAAAACAAAAACAAATGTATAAGCAGCAAAACAAAACAGGGAAAAAATGTATAAAAAAATGGATCCGGAGATTAGTCGTGGTGCGTGTAACCTGTCCCAAACACCTTAGTTATTAAAATGTTTTTTTTTTGTAAAAAAAAAAACAATCAGTTATTTAAAAAAAACCCGTTTTTTTATTTTAAATAACTAGTTCTTTAAAAATAAAAAAACTAAATCAGTTTTGTTGTCTGAGTGGTTCGAACTCTAGCGCGCCGATGCTGGCAGCGCGTGGACAACCGCTTGGCCACAGCCACTCCTTTGTCATTTCCACCATAAAAACTACAAAAAGAAACTTTGTGTAAAAAAAAAGAAACACATGCGCGCGTGAAGCACCAGAGCGAATGGCCAGTCCATGATACACATGAGTGTACATGAACAGTGGCTGACCGAGCTACTTGAGGTTCTTTGTAATTCGTTCTCATGTTAAGTTAATCTTTATTTTTTCTTAAAAAATGATAGGGGAAAAAAGAAAAGCAAGAGTTGTCAAAACAGTAGTAATAAAGAAGGAAACAACCTCACGATCAAAAAAAGAGGGAAACAAAGAAAATGACAGCCATTTTAATTTTCAGTACGTTATAAATATTAGGCTTTTTCATGCATGCATGACACGTGGCGTGAAAATAGTGACGGTGATTTGGATTCAATCAGGGGGTTATATAATTAAGCATGTTGATTGTTATCATTAAAAAAATTAAGAGGTTGTACTGGTGTTCAGGCTTTATAAATTGCTATTTAAAACAATTAAACACAAACAAAATACCAAAATATTGAGAAAATAAAAGGTTTTAGTACAAAAAAACAAAACATAAAGCAAACATCATCTTAATCATTAACATATAAATAAGAATCTTGAAATTATATGTTTGAAAAGCCATCGATAAGATTTTTAAATATCTGATCATTTTCATTAAACTCAAATTATATGATAAAAAAATATGAAAGAAATTTGTTTTATAAAAAAATCAACCTCATGTCAAAATTTACAATTATTGATCAATAAAACTATAATAAGTATTTAATTAATTAAATTATAGATGTGTAATAAACAAAATCACTAATGTTACGATGTTGTTGTCGCACAAATTAATTACCCTAACTTAAAACAAATCAAACAAGATAGTATAGAGCAAGCAAGGGGTCAATCCCACGAGGACGATTTAGTTCAGATTTTCGTGCTATATGTTATGCAATTGGGGGGTTGGAAGTTGTCTAGGCTAAACTAAAGCAAACCAAGCAAAAATTATATAAAACTGAAATTTATCAATAAAGCAAACCTTGGTCGCAAATCAACATCCACCTAGAGAAATCAGAACTGATCATGGAAACGACACATCAATTTATATTCTGAATATTTATCTCTTCTTAAAATTGGTTCGTTAACGGATCCGCCGTATAACTTTCCCTAACCATCAAACAACCACAATGTCTGCACTAGTAATTTGATTCAATGGCAGCATTAAAATCTAGATAAATTGATCAATTAAGAAACATAATTGTCCTCAATATATGTTTAGTTCGATTGAATATTCTCCCTAAGATTAATAACATAGATCCGCTACAATTATTAACTTAGTTTCTTCATAAGTTCATATACCATAACTCCAGTTTTGATATCAAACTTAGCAATCGATTGTCTGCAATAATAACTTTGAGTTCGCTCTTAGCAATTAAATAAACAATCATAGGAAAATAAGCATAGGAGAACAAACATATTCACCATATAAACTGAAAAATTGAGGTAAAAATAGATCTCACAGTTCTTGAAATCTGAAGGTTTCCGTGTCCTTGCAACCAAGCAAAAGAGTCTAGCCTTGCATGTTTATTGAACTACTAAATAAAAAGATGGAAGAAAACATGATTTAGGGTTTGGAGGAGGAAGATTTGTGTTTGCTTTGCTGCTGGCCGAAACTTTCTTGCTCCTCTCTTCTTTTATATATGCTTAGAAACCCTAGTATCTATTTTACAAAATAGTCCTTCCTTAAGTTGATAGAATTTAGTTGTCCCTTGTAAAATTCATATCTCCTTCATAACACAGCTTTGTTCTATGAAATTTTATGAGTTTATAGTTATTTGAGTCCTTCATCCACGAAAATTGAGTTTGCATCAATCAGACTTCTGTAGCTTGAGATATTGAAGTTATAATGGACAAAGGTCCACATTGGCAGATTGCAAGATTTGACTTTGAAGGATACGATTTCCATGCTCTTCCTTATTTTATTTCTTTTGACTTAGCTTTCCAGAAAATTATGGATGTTAGATTTTTGAATGTCACTGGAATCATTTCATTTCGATCTCTAGAGCTTCCGCTCTGCACAAAACACCGACTGAAGGTCAAATCTGTCAATCAGTTCCAAT
The DNA here is from genome assembly GCA_025169955.1 of Salix arbutifolia. Classification (NCBI taxonomy): domain Eukaryota; kingdom Viridiplantae; phylum Streptophyta; class Magnoliopsida; order Malpighiales; family Salicaceae; genus Salix; species Salix arbutifolia. The sequence continues at coordinate 5,463,564 of CM045916.1, read as the reverse complement.
TACCTCCTTTTTGCATCTTTCATCCAAAAATGCCTTCAAAATATAAAACAAAGAATATCAAGACATTTTATACACGAAAAATATGCAAAACACTAGGTAAATATGGATGAAACTATCAAATAATATGGTCGCATCAAATACCCCCACACTTAGCTCTTGCTCGTCCTCGAGAAAGGATAGGTAAAAAAATATTTAAATTAAGAATAACCATGACCAATCTCTTAATCTCCCATAAATATCCAAGAATACAAGCATTATAAATAAGAATAGAATCAAGAAGGATAAAGAACATAAATCTTCACGAATTTGTTTACATGCAAACTTCAAAACTCAATTACTCTTTGGGATTTAAAAGAAATCTATGCCATGCCAAAATGATAGGTCCTCTCATTGATATACACTCCAACACTCATGTGTTTAGGGCTTATGTGTTTAAATCTCTCAAATTCGATCAATGAACATGTTCTACCATAAGCTTGCTCTTCAATCTCATCACCATTACTAACATATTACAAACAATACACGAATCAAAAGGTCTTATTTTCCGGTTGTAATGGGGCTAAGGTTAAGGTGAGGTAAAAGAGAGTAGAAGAAAAGGTTCAAACCAGAGAAAGTAGAGCATTCTGAAATAATGATATTTCAAACAAGATATTTCATCAAAGCACATCAATTTTCAATCTTTAAGCACCAATGCTTAGCTTCTTTCGATTTCAAGCTCTTTTCTATTTCTTTTCTTTTCTTTTTTCTATTTTCTTTTCTTTTTTTTCTTTTTTTCTTTTCTTTTTTTCTTGTTCTTTTTTTTCTTGTTCGTTTTCTTTTTCTTTTTTTTCTTTTGTTCTTTTTCACCTTTGGCAACTTTGCCCATCTTTTCATCAAGCATCACTTCTTCTTTCTTTTCACATAATTTCCAACCATAATTCCATGAGATATCACAAGTATATGCTCTACTAATCCTTGGCCAGGGGAAAAGAGGAAAACATATAAAAAGTTTAAACAAGATCAAAAGGGGCTCACTATGGATAATATGCTTTAGGTTGGCTTTTTGGCTCAAGCGGTTAAAATTCCTAATGCCTTTATCATCTTCATACATATATGTAATGCGAATGTAATCTCAACAAGATATGAAGCAAGTTCTAGAGATACATATTATTGAAAGAACGAACAATCAAAGAATATAATGTTGAAGGCTCAAAAGCTTACATTGGTATAACACTATAAAGTTAACATGACATATTTTCAGAGTCAATCCCTAAACCAATTAAACATTAAAACTTGCATGCACACTCATTCATTCAATTTATATATTCATCTATCGCACTTAATTCTCATACATAATACTCATATTCTCATAAACCAATGGGAGTTCAAAAAGATCAATCATAGATTTTTTTTGGAAGAATAAAGAAAAATAAAATAAGAAAATTGACATTTTCCCAATACCCCCACACTTAAAACACAACATTGTCCTCAATGTTGAAAATAAAAGAAAAGGAATATAGGAGAATGACAAAAAAATGCGAAAAATAAAAGATAAGGGAAAAAGAAAGCAAATCTATTTTTTTGTGCTGGGTTGCCTCCTAGTAAGCGCTTTTATTTTGTGTCATTGGCTCGACATGTGGTATGCTCATTCTTCATAGATCGGTTCAGATAACTCCACAAAAGTGGTGATTTCTGTCGTCCAACTTTCATAGAAAGGTTTCAAGCGATGCCCATTGACCTTGAGTACTTTATTGGAATCTAAACTTGTAATTTCAACATGGGGGACGGTTTGCAAAGCTTGCAAAGCCAATGTTGCTTCGTGCACATTTTGGGGAACACATATGTGCCTCTCCATCTCCTCCAATTAGGTAAAATCATAGCCATAGCTCAAAGCTACGCTTAATCCATCCACACAATTAAAATCACAAACTAGCTGAACACACTTATGAATTCGGTCCTAACATGTAATAGAATAAACATTGCTATAAGGATATTTCATTGCATCATGAAAATTAAATTAAATCTTTTCATCTCCGACCTCCATAGACAAAGTATCCTTACCACAATCAATCTTTGTATTGACAATTTTCAAGAACGGTCTCCCAAACAATATAGGAGTACTGGAATCACAAGAATTATGCTCCATATCAAGAATATAAAAGTCACATGGAATTAGCAAGCTATCAATCTTGACTAGGACATCTTCTATCACACCAAGTGGGTAAACAAAACTACGATCCGCAAGTTGTATTACAATGCTGGTTTTATTCAAAGGCTCCAAACTAAGAGAATCATAAACATGTTTAGGCATAACACGAATGGATGCACCTAAATCGCATAAAGCCCTTTTAAAACTAGCATTGCCAATAACACATAGGATAGTAAACGCACCTGGGTCTTTTTGCTTCAAAGGCATATTCTTTTGAACAACAGCAGATACGACTTCTCCCATACTTACCATTTCATGACCTTTCAGTTTGACAGCTCTTTTGGTAGTGCACAACTCCTTAAAAATTTTTTGATACTTGGGAATTTGCTTGATCAATCAAAGGAATGTTGAGTTCTACTTTCTTGAAAACCTCTAAGATCTCTTTTTCTTTGTCTTCTTTCTTAGTCCTAGAAGAGTTCACAAGAAAGGGTGGAACTGTTTTAAAATTGGAATTCAATGAGTAAGGAGTTACCTTTGGAGTGGTCGTCGTTGTCTCATTTTGTGAAGGAGGAGTAGGTTTCTTCTTGCTACTCAATTTATCTAGTTTTTAATACTTCCATTGAATCAAATTACTAGTGCGGACACTGTGGTTGTTTGATGGTTAGAGTAAGTTATACGGCGGATCCGTTAACGAATCAATTTTAAAAAGAGATAAATATTCAGAATATAAATTGATGTGTAGTTTCCATGATCAATTCTGATTTCTGTAGGTGGATGTTGACTTGCGACCAAGGTTTGTTTTATTGATAAATTTCAGTTTTATATAAGTTTTGCTTAGTTTGCTTTTATCCTAGCCAAGACAACTTCCAACCCTCCCATTTTCATAGCATATAGCACAAAAATATGAACTAAATCATTCTCGTAGGATCGACCCCTTGCTTGCTCTATACTATCTTGTTTGATCTGTTTTAAGCTAGGGTAATTAATTTGTGTGACCGTGACATCGCAACATTATTTCTCCCGTTCCCTTCTTTTTTTCTCCTTTTCTTTAATTTATTTCATTATGATATTTTTTTGTTCTTCTATTTTGCTCTTTTTTGTTCCCCTTCCTTCTCTATTCTTAGGACACTGCAGGTATTTATAGGGAAGAAGGTGACGCTTCATCTAATCACATATGCATATATGATAATTTTTGCAGGTCATCTCTTCCACTTGTACAATGATGAAGATGATAGTGTGCTTGCATTGTATCAAGGTACAAAACCTAGCATTGGCTGCCTTCAAACTCTATAGAATGACGCCATTTTGACAAGTCTAATTTGGTCTCTCAATTTATAATTGTTCTAATTATTGTTTTAATTATGTGCAATTTTATCCCACCAAACTTTAACAGTAGCCTCAATTTTACACTTTTTTTTACTTTGGTCCTTGGTCTCGAATTTATGCAATTTAAACCTCAATAAACCATGAAATTTTCAATTTTCTTCAATTTCACCCCTAATCTCATCCAATTGACTTGGTAAAAATTAAAATTAGTCTCCAAAAATTTCAATATTCTTAATTAAGCCTGAATTAGGTTCCCAAACTTATTTTTTTTTTCAATCAAACCCTTAACGAAATTAATTTGACCAATTTAAAGTATAATTAAGTCCTTGCACTTAATTAAGTCCTTGCACTTAATTAAGTCCTTTAATTGGACCCTAAACTAATTCATAAACATAATTAAACTTGAATTTGGCCCATGATTAAATTACATTTGGCCTATTAAAAAACCACTTAATATTTATGCAGATTTATCTGATAATAATTTATATTAACCTTGAATCTGCATTTTCCTTTATTTTTTGGCATAATAGCGGTACCATCAGTCTCTTGAATCAGTTCAAAATTTTCAACTTGATTTATCCACAACATCAACCTTTTTTACTTTATTTTTTATTTTTATTTTTATTTTTTAAGGAATAACCCAGAAATGAGTTATGACAGCAGTTGACCCCTCTTTACAATGCTTGCGACTAAAGTCTTGTAAGACACTTTAGATAGTAAGCATTGTAAAGAAGAAAAAGAAAAAAAAGAAAGAATTTACTAAACCAAGAAATGATCGATCTATATGAAAGTAAAAACGAGGGCCATAAAATGCACTCAGAAGGGAACAATAAGATAGGGTTAGAAAGCGCACTACCTAAAAATTGAGGGTTAATTAACACACTCAAAGTATAAAAAGATTAAGTTTATTAAGAATTGAAAGACAAAAGAAAATGGTCTCATTGTAATGGGTGACCTACCCAGGTGAAAGTGTGAGGATAAAGATGGTGAAAATCTCAATGTTGGTCTCATTGTAATGGGTGACCTAGCCATGTGAAAACAAAAAAATAATGATGACGAGTTTGAAATGAGAGATAGGGCTATAAAGCACACTATCTAGGGTCCATGGTTGAGGAGTAAAAAGCACACTCAAATAAGAATGAGAGAGATAGGGGTAGAAAGTGCATTATATGAGTTGATGATCGGGGGGCAGAAAGCGCGCTCAAACAAAAAGGAGAGAGATAGGGCTGGAAAGCACACTATCTGAGTTGATGGTTAAGGATGAGAAAACACATTCAAACAAAAAAGAGAGGGATTGAGCGATGGAAAACACATTATCTGTGTTTATTAAGGTCTCACAGACACACTTAAGGAAATGAAAGAGGTAAGGGCTTGAAGGTGCACACAAAATTGATGAGAGAAGATTTATAAACTACAATCCCTCCAAAACATTCTTTAGATCCTTAGTTGGGATGCATTGCATGATGATGTATGTATACTTACCTGGGAAATATAGGTCCCCTTTCTTCTTCATGGTCTTTTATTTTTCGGAGTTTGGGTCTTTGTAACTATCTTTAATGACTTCCTACTTTTGCTTACTTGAGTCATAACTTGTGATCTTGGCATTTGGGGATGACAAATCTTTAGAATATATTGATATGCCCCCCTCTACTTAAAGACTTTTAGTTTTGCCTGACATCCTCTGTCTTCTCATAAAAGGAACAGTTGAGCCAGTTTCATTGCTTTTTTCAATTGCCCCCAATTTGTCATGCCCCATAAGTATTTTAGGCTTCAAGTGTGTTTAGAAAGAGGATATACAGGAAATAGTTGATTATTTAGAAAGATTGATTTCATGTAAGGTTCTTGGAATTTCAAAATAATTCCAAGCACAAATACCATTTTGATGTGATGATAACCTCTTCTTAATCACACACTCAAAGACACCAATTCCTGGAAAGCCAAGTAAATCAGGTTTGATAGGAGTGTGACACAAAGATAGCCAGTAACTAGGCACTAGTATTATTAGATTCAAACCCCCACCCAATGAATAGCAATTCACGAATGAGAAGTATGGATTGACGACACAAAGTTAGTTAAACCTCAATAAATTATTTTCAATCCTTTAGAGAACCAAGGAAGAGAGAATTCTCACTTCACAAACACATAAAGTTGTTGGTGTAATCTCAATGTCATTAAGACAGAAAACATGATCTTAAACTTAGGTTATGTATGTGTTTTTAACCTAAGCTAAACCCTAAAATACCCAAAGATGTGGACTTGTATAAAGCCCACATACAATAAGACCCAAATCCAAGAATCTAAGCCTAATTGATGTTTATTAACCCTAAAACACAAAATATGAATTTTAAATAAAAAGTTTAAGTTTTAGCCACATAAAAATAAGATAAAGAAGATTTAGTTAGGTTTCCTTCCTAGACTACAAAACTTCTTCTTTTGAAGGCTAAAAATTCTCCATTCTTGAGGAAACAATCTTGACTTGGATTATATTAGGAAAAATAAGCTAAAATAAAGGTTGTCATAGGGCCTAACAAATCAACCCTATTCAGAACTTGAATGAGACCCTTCTTGGACTTGGAATAGATGAATTAGAGGTTTTCCTTTAAGCTCCATAGATGTCCTTTATCCCTCTAGGTCTATCTTACTCAATGTGCTTTGAACTAGCCCATTCAATGTCTCTTTGCCTTAGCTTTTGTAATATCAAAAACATTTAAGGTAGACTAACACCATACTCACCTGGAAAATCAACTTTGTATGCATTGTCATGTATCATTTCCAAGATTTGAAAAGTTCCATCTCCTCGCAGATGTAACTTGGACTTCCTTTGGGTCGAAAATCTCTCCTAACACATATCCACGTGATGCAACCATATTATTTGATGGTTTGACCCATATTTACTTAGTGTTTTTTCATATGTTTTGTGTATAAAATGCCTTGATATTCTTTGTTTTATGTTTTGGAGTCATTGTTGGATGAAAGATGCACAAAGGAGGTAATTGGAGCTGATTGACAGATTTGACCTTCAGTCGATGTTTTGTGCAGAGTAGAAGTTTTAGAGATAGAAATGAAGTGATTCCAGTGGCATTAAAAAGATAACATCCATACTTTTCTAGAAAGCTAGGAAAATAAAATAAGGAAAAGCATGAAAAGCGCAACTTTTAAAGTCAAATCTTGTGATCTATCAATGTTGACCTATGTCCATTCCAACTTAAATATCTGGAGATATAGAAGTCCGATGGATGGAAATGCAATATTTTTGGATTCCAGACTCAATGATCTATCACTGATCCAAATTGTATTTCAAAATGATATCTTATGCATGAGATATGTTTTTTACAAGATGACAACTAAATTTTGCCAACTTATGGAAGGACTATTGTAAAATAGAAACTATGGTTTCTAAGCATATATAAAGAAGGAGGAGGGTAGCATTCAACCAACAACACCTTTGCTTTATCCATTATAATTCTTAGATTTTTATATGTTTTCCTCTTTTAACCTGGCCAAGGATTAGTAGAGCATATACTTGTGATATCTCATGGAATTATGGTTGGAAATTATGTGAAAAGAAAGAAGAGGTGATGCTTAATGAAAAGATGGGTGCTTGACCGCTTTTTATGATCGACTTGTTTTAACTCGCAAATGCACGAGTGTGCGATGTAGCAATTAACTTGGTAAGATCGAGGTCATATCCACAAAGAGCTAGATATGGAAATTAAGCTAGGTAACAACAAAAAAAAGCTAAAGAGAAATTAAATGAACAATAATTTGGTTGAAAATGATTAATGGATTTGTTTTCAAAGATGGAGTGTAAGTAGATTTAAATGGCAAGAAAAAGTAAGTCTTGGTTCCAAATCAATTTTAATGGTGATGTATTGGTGATTCCTTAAACATATATAAGATAAATCAATCTAATATCTAAGATAACTCAATCTAATATCAACAATGGTGATATTATATCAGAAGATATTACAATAAAGTTTAAAGATTGATTATTGCTTAAGAATGAACAAGTACTTTCATATTAAGTAAGACATTGAATCAAGCAATCTCTATACCAAAACTAAGGTTTGTTCATAGAAATTCAAGATTATAACATTACCTAAATGATTTCTAAAATTTCTTTGCAATAATAAAACATTCATGGAGAATATGAGAAGATAAACATTAAGATTCATTCATATCTTAAAGAACTCACCTCAATCACCATCATCCTTGATTTGGATCCAAGAAAGAGATTAGCCAACCATGATTATATATAAGAACACTCTAATAAACATGAAATAACTTGAATCAAACTGAAATAATAAGTTTTACAAACTAAAAAACTGAAATCTACAAAGAAGAACACAACACAATTTCGGTAAAAATTCTAATACAAATATGACACTAAATTTGGACAGATATTTGACCCTCTACGAAGCTTCTATTGGAGATGTATATTAGAGACATATTTGTATTACATTATGTTATATTTCCAGAACATTAAATAAAATCTAATATGGAGCTCGGAGTCAAAAGTTATGTATACAACACCGAAAGGTGTTCTGGAAAGTCAATTCGGCAACTTGGAGAAGACTTTGGTGCCCGATTTTCTTCCTCCTTTTGAGCTGACTCTTTCTTCTTTTTGACCCAAAATAATGTAACAATCTCCCCTCCAGATTCCCATCCATGTTCTTTCCCTCTTAGATCAATGGATTACCGAAAATAAATCAAATGTTATTTGCAATGTGGACATGTAAGATCATGGATTGCTCTTGGGCTGATTTGGAGGCTGATTTGGGGGCTGATTTTGGCATCATATAAAGATACAAATGTACCTATTATTTGGGCTACGATTGATATTGAAACCTTGAGTGTTTGATGGTTGAAGTTTGCACACGACATAAGGCAAGTTTGGGCTTGAATAGATCATATGATAATCTTTTCTCGTACTAGAATAAAATTGATTTTTTGGGCAAATTTTGGAGCACTTGTTTGAACCAAGATTTGCTTCAATCTTCAACTTAATTTTCTCTTCAATTCTTTGTTCTGAATTCCGACGTTAAATTTCCTGAAATAATTCATTTAAGCTCTAAAAACCTGTCGAAACATTAAAAGAAACTTCATTACTAAAAAACACATCAATTATTATGAAAAACCCAAATAAAAACAATAAATACATATGTAAAACAAGAGACTTAATGATACTTTTGGTGCACAAGCAATGGGCAAAGTTGCTAAAGGTGAAAAACAAAATGAAAAAAATAAATAGAAAAGAGCTTGAAATCAAAAGAAGCTAAGCATTGGTGCTTAAAGATTGAAAATTGATGTGCATTGATGGAATATCTTGTTTGAAATATCATTTTCAGAATGCTCTACTTTCTTTGGTTTGAACCCTTTTTTTTACTCTCTTTTACCTCACCTCAACCTTAGCCCCATTACAACCAAAAAATAAGAACATATGATTTATGCATTGTTTGTAATATGTTAGTAATGGTGATGAGATGGAAGAGCAAGCTTATGGTAGAACATATTCATTGATTGAATTTGAGGTATTTAACCACATAAGACCTAAACACATGAGTGTTGGAGTTTATATCAATGCGAGGACTTATCACTTTGGCTTGCCATTAATTTCATTTAAATCTCGAAGAGTAATTGAGTTTTGAAGTTTGCATGCAAACAAATTCATGAAGATTTATGTTCTTTATCCTTCTTGATTGTATTCTTATTTATAATGCTTGTATCCTTGGATATAGATGGGAGATTAAGAGACTGATAATAGTTATTTCAATTTGATATTTTCTATCATTTCTCGAGGACAGGCAAGAGCTAAGTGTGGGGGTATTTGATGCAACTATATTATTTAATAGTTTGACCCATATTTACCTAGTGTTTTACATATGTTTTGTGTATAAAATGCCTTGATATTCTTTATTTTATGTTTTGGAGGCATTCTTGGATGAAAGATGCAAAAAGGAGATAATTGGAGTTGATTGACAGATTTGACTTTTAGTCGATGTTTTGTGCAGAGCAGAAGCTCTAGAGATTAAAATGAAGTAATTTCAGTGGCATTAAAGCTACCATCCATACGTTTCTATAAAGATAATGAAATAAAATAAAATAAGGAAGAGAATGGAAATCGTTGCCTTCAAAGTCAAATCTTGCAATCTGCTGATGTTGACCTATCACCGATCCAAATTATAGCTCAAAAGATTGGCTTATGAATTAGATATTATTTTTACAAGATGACAACTACATTTTGCCAACTTAAGGAAGTACTATTTTGTAAAATATAAATCAGGGTTTCTAAGCATATATAAAGAAGGAGGAGGGAAGCATTAAGCCAGTAACAAAAGGGGAGAAAAAAAAATCACTTCTCCTAAAAAAATACCCGAAATCATGTCTTCCATCTTTTTAATTAGTTGTTCAACAAACATGCAAGGCTAAACTCTTTTTCTTGGTTGCAAGGACATAAAAACCTTCAGATTTTAAGAACTATGAGATCTATTTTACCTTAATTTTCTAGTTTATATGATGAATATGTTTGTTATCTTATGCTTATTTTTCCTATGATTGTTTATTTAATTGCTAAGAGAAAACTCTAAGTTATTATTATAGACAATCTATTTCTAAGTTTGATATCAAAACCGGAGTTATGGTATATGAACTTGTGAAGCAACTAAATTAATAATTGTGGCAGATTTACGTTATTATTCTTAGAGAGAAAATTCAATCAAATCAAACATAGATTGTAAACAATTATTTTTCTTGATTAATCGACTTATCTAGTTCTTAAGGTTGCCATTGAATTAAATTACAAGTGCGGACACTGTGGTTGTTTGATGGTTAGGGTAAGTTATACAGTAGATTTGTTAACTAACCAATATCAAGAAGAGATAAATATTCAGAATATAAATTGATGTTTTGTTTCCATGATTAGTTCTGATTTCTATAGGTGGATGTTGACTTGTGACCAAGGTTTATTTTATTGATAAATTTTGGTTTTATATAATTTTCGTTTAGTTTGCTTTAGCCTAGCCTAGCCAACTTCCAAACCCACCCAATTGCATAGCATATAACACGAAAATATGAACTAAAATGTCCTCGTGGGATCGACTCCTTGCTTGCTCTATACTATCTTGTGTAATTTGTGTTAAGTTAGGATAATTAATTTGTGCGACTGTGACATCACAACACCACCCAATCCCAAATACCGAGTTGAAATAAATCTTGTTTGCGCAATTGATGTTTATTAACCCTAAAACAGAAAATAGAATTTTAAGTAAAAAGTTTAAGTTTCAACCACTTAAAAATAAGATAAAGAAGATTTATTTAGGTTTTCTTCATAGACTAGGAAACTTCTTCTTTTAAAGCCTAAAAATCCTCCCTTCTTTAAGAAATAATCTTGACATGGACTCCATGTCATATTAGGAAAAATAAGCACAAATAAAGGTTGTCATTGGGCCTAATATGTCAACCCTATTAAGAACTTGAATGAGACCCTTCTTGGACTTGATTAGATGAATCAGAGGCTGCCCTTTAAGCTCCACAGATGTTCTTTGTCTCTTTAGGTCTATCTTACTCCATGTGCTATGAACTAGCCCATTGTATGCCCTTTTAAGTTTCTTTGCCCTAGCTCTTGTAATAGGCCTACTTGGCACCACAAATAAAGGTCTCATCTTGATGTCTGTTTAAAACAAACTTGCTCTCGAAAGAATTCAAGTGATCTCATTATCAAGTTTTATGTTGTTTTTTTTATGGGAAGATGAAATGATTGTTTCATGTCTTGCATGTCAAAAAGGCTTCAATCAAGTTTTGTGAAGTGTTTGTAAGGCTTATTTTGAATGGAAAAGTACTGATCTAGATTGCTTGTCTTTGATTAGAAAGGGCTATATTTTATAACTTAGACTTGTTTTTGGTTACAAAGGAAAAAGATATTTAGAAGTTCAAAGGTGTTTAAGGAATTTCAGGACTAAGGATCATAACACTTGCTTTTACACCTCTTTTGATCCATGGACTTTGGAACCTTTTAATTCACTCACAAAATTGTTCAACATGCGCCCTAGTATTTGTTTTGGGCCGTTTTTTTTTCTCTTTTTCATTGGGTTTTGAGCACCATCATCATGTTTGTTATAATGTTATGGTATGCTCATAGTTTTTTTTTACATTTATGTTTCCCTAAGTTTGTTTAGGTACCTTCTATCATTCAGGACCTTTTATAGATTTGAAGTGATTTTTGATTCTCGCACTTGCCACCCTAGTGTAGGGTGTGATCTTAGTCAGGGTTAATTACCAAGAGAAACTTATTAGGCTCAAACAGGGACTGCAAGGTATATTTGAGAGTTGTGAAAGGATATCAAAGATGACATTCCCTCAGTTTACACACAAGCATTTAGAATTAGTAAGGATTTGCTTTTCCATGCAAAGTGGACTCTCATTATTTGTTTAACTAAGACTTTAGCTTTATTATATGGGTTTTTCTAGGTATGAGATCACCTTGCAAAAAATTACATGAATTCCCAAAAGTCATTTGTTAAACAAACACTAAGATTTTTGCTTTTGTACCGAATTTTATTTTTCCAAAAATCTTCATGAAAGTGTAAGATCATGTAGAAGTTTTAAACAAAAGAGAGAATACACAAAGAATTCATGATGATATTTCAATTTTATTAATTGATATGAATAATACATTAAGCATAATGTTTCTTTAAAACATTAGAGTTTACAAGTCTAGGGAGATCTTCTCCATTCATATTAGTCTGAATTAAGGCTCCTCTACAAAAAGCCTTTTTCACCACATATGGATGGTCCTTTTACTATGATATTCTCTAGATGCTAATGATATTTTGTTCACTACTAGATCACCCTCTTCAAATACCCTTGGTTTGACCTTCATGTTGTAAGCTTTTCTATCCTGCTTTGGTATAGCTGGTGGCAAAAAGTTGCAAGTCTCTTTTCATAGACTAAGTCTAATTGTTCAAACCTTACCCTCATCCATTTGGACTCATCAAACTCTGCATCTTTTAAAATTCTTAGTGATGGAATCTCCATTTCTAATGGTATGGCTGCCTTCATTCCATATATCAAAGTATATGGGGTTGCTCCTGTGGAAGTTTTGATAGTAGTGTGATATGCGTGCAGAGCGTATGGGGAGAATTTCATATCTAATCTTTGTAAGTGACCACCATTTTTTGGATGATTTTCTTGAGATTCTTATTGGCTGCTTCGACAACTCCATTCATCTTTGGTCCATAAGGGAAGGAGTGAGATGTTGAATTTCCATTTGATGCAAAGTTCAACAATCAACTTTCCCTTGAATTTCTAAACATTATCAACTACCAATCTTGTGGGTAGACCATAACGATAGATGAAATCCTTTTCACTGATCTTCTTAACAACGTTTTGTGTTACATGGGCATAGGAATTAGCTTCCACCCATTTAGTAAAATAATCAATTGCCGCTACAATGAATCTGTGTCCATTACTTGCCTTCGGGTTAATTGGCCCTATAACATCCAACCCCCACATATCAAAAGGCCATGATGAGATCATATTGAACAATGATTTTGGGGGTGAAGTTATCTTATCATCATATATCTAGCATTTATGACATTTTCTAACATGCTCAACACAATATTTTTCCATGGTCAACAAAAAATATCAAGATCTTTGCATTTGTCTTGTCATTGTATGACAGTTAGCACGAGTGGCATAGATTCCTTCATGAACTTTGATGCGACCATATTATTTGATAGTTTCATCCATATTTACCTTGTGTTTTGCATATGTTTGTGTATAAAATGCCTTGATATTCTTTGTTTTATGTTTTGAAGGCATTTTTGGATGAAAGATACAAAAAGGAGGTAATTAGAGTTGATTGATAGATTTGACCTTCAGTCGGTGTTTTGTGCGGAGCGGAAGCTCTAGAGATCGAAATGAAGTGATTCCAGTGGCATTCAAAATATAACATCCATAAATTTATGTGAATATAAGGAAAAAGAAAAAAAATAAGGAAGAGCATGGAAATAGTAGCCTTCAAAGTCAAATAATTTAATCTGCCGATGTCGACCTTTGTCCATTCCAACATCAATATCTCGAGCTACAGAAATTTGATTGATGCAAACCCAATTGTTTTGGATTCAGAACTCAAATACCTGGAAACTCTCCAAATTACATCTCAGAATTATGTGCTATGAATGCTATATGAATTTTACAAGGGACAACTACATTCTGCCAATTTAAGGAAGGTCTATTTTGTAAAATAGATACTAGGGTTTCTAAGCATATATAAAGGAGGAGAGGAGCAATGAAGTTTCACCTAGCAGCGAAGAAAACACAAACCTTCCTCCTCCAAACCCTAAATCATGTTTTCTTCCATCTTTTTATTTAGTTGTTCAATAAACATGTGGCTAGACTCTTTTGCTTGGTTGCAAGGATACAAAAACCTTCAGATTTCAAGAACTGTGAGATCTATTTCTACCTCAATTTTTCAGTTTATATGATGAATATGTTTGTTCTCCTATGATTGTTTATTTAATTGCTAAGAGCATACTCGAAGTTATTATTGTAGACAATCTATTGCTATGTTTGATATCAAAACCAGAGTTGTGGTATATGAACCTGTGAAGCAACTAAGTTAATAATTGTAGCGGATCTATGTTATTAATCTTATGGAGAACATTCAATTAAACTAAACAAAATATATTTTTTATGTATTTTCTTAGTTGGGCTGCCCAACCAAATGGGTGGAAATGGTCCAATAATTTTTAGGGGCTAGGTTGGACACTACATCCAACCTAGCCATCGCCTACCTGTTCACATGCGTGAATAGTAGCAGGGAAGGAGGAGGGAGAAGGCTCACCTATTGTCGTCGTTGTGTAGAGGATGTTAGGTTGGTGCCAGAGGGGGTACTGGTGGAGAGAATGTTGGTCAGGGTCTCTTGATAAAGGGAGAGGAGGTCTGCTGTAGCGAAGAGAAGAAGTCATGTTGCTACTGCTTCTATTGCTGGAGGAGAAGGAGCCATTGTTTCTCTTGTTGGAGGAGAACAAAGAGTTGTTGCTATTGTCGTTGTCATCGGAGGAGAAGAAGGAATTGTTACTATTATCACTGGAGGAGTTGTTACTGATGTTGTCACTAGAGAAGAGGAAGGAGTTGTTGCTCCAATCATTGTCTCTAAAGGAGATAATGGAGAAGGAGGAGGGCAACTCTGTTATTTCTCCCGTTCCCTTTTTTCTTTCTTTTTATGTGAACCTCTTGATCATGCGGTCAAGAAACCCACACACAAAGACACCAATTCTTGGAAAGCCAAGTAAATCAGGTTTGATATGTGTGTGATAGAAAGATAACTTGTACCTAGGCACCAACACTATTAGATTCGAACCCCCACCCAACAAATAGTAATTTGTGAACGAGAAGTATGGATTGATGCCACAAAGTTAGTTAAAACTAGATAAGTCATGTTCAGTCCTTTAGAGAATCAAGGAAGAGAGAATTCTCACATAATAAGCACCCAAAGTTACTGCTATAATCTCAATATCATTAAGCCTGAAACTTTTAATGAAACGTAGTTAGCATGTGTTTTAAACCTAAGCTAAACCCTAAAATATCGAAAGTTATGGATTTGTATAAAACCCACTTACAATTAGACTCAAATCTCTAAGTATCTAAGTCTAATTGATGTGTATTAACCTTAAAACACAAAAAACGAATTTTAAATAAAATATAACTTGCAACCACATAAAAATAAGATAAAGAAGATTTATTTGGTCTTGAATGTTGCTGACTTGTAGATTTCCTTTCTAAACTAGGAAACTTCTTTTAACTGCTAAGAATCCTCCATTCTTTAGGAAATAATCTAGACTTGAACTCCAATGTCTTATTAGAAAAAATAAGTCCAAATCAGGGTTGTCATGGGGCCTAACACTTCAACCCTTTTCAAAACTTGAATAAATGAATTAGAGGCTGCCCTTTAAGCACCACAAGTATCCTTTGTCCCTCTAGATCCATGTTGCTCTATGTGCTTTGAAGTAGCCCATTCAATACTTTTTTAAGTCTTTTTGCCCTATCTCTTGTAATAGACCCACTTGGCATCCCTAATGGGTCATTCATATGATTACGCTTGGTATTGGGCTGGTCCTCTTCATTTGTTTTCTGTGTTATTTCATTTTGTTCCTTTTGTTCCTACTCTTTTTTCCTCCTTTTTTTTCTGTTTTTTTTTGTTCTATCCCTCCCTCTCTATTCTCAATACACTATAGCTATTTGTAGGAAAAAAGGTATGCTTTAGCTAATCACGCGTGTAGATATGATGTAAACCAGCCTAGAAACACCAACAAGGACCCATTACATGTTTCAAATGGAGAAATGACTCGGTCTAAAACAAAGACATTGAAAGAGACATTTAATGCATTGGTTTTGAAGTTTTCAACAAAGTCAGAATTGAAAAGTCCATTAGAGTATCAAGAGAAGACCCTAATACATCTTATCCATGTACAACAGGGGTCCAATACAACCTTATTTGGGCCATGAAGTGAGGACAACAAAGGAAACAAAATAATCTGACTACAACTTGGAAACAACATGGGTGACTATCTTTTCCTTTTGTTTTTAGGATTAAGGGGTTACATGAAAGGTACAAATAAGTCTTAAATGAGCTCTGTAATATTTTTCTTCCTTCTCTTCCTCTCATGGCAAAACATGAATTTAATATAATGGATATTTTTTCATTTTGTTAACTATAACTCAAGACTTGTTTGAGCTTAATTAATACTTTGTTTTGAGTTAGGATCTAAGACTTATTTTGATTATGTTATGGTCTTTTTAGTTTAGGGTCTAGTGTTAGTTTTGAGTGAACCTCATATAAGTCCACAAAAGGGGTCCGTTACAGTTAATTTTTCAAGAACCATTTAAACTCATGTAACCAAAATTTTGGCAGCCTTTGATAATTATTACTTCTGAATTTTTCAGTTTTAATGTGTGCGAGTGATTCTTGCATTGAACGAATTGCATCTGACTTATCGAAGATTAACTTGCTTCGTGATGTCATTTTACTCATTCCAATAGTGTTGGTGCATGAGGTAGGTTTCCATTGTGTCACACTCTTATCAGATTTATTTCGGCTTTCAGGGATCATATCTCAATTTTTATTGTGGGTTGCATTATCACATGATCACTAGGTTCACATCAAGATAGGATTGTTTTTGCAAGTCGTCTCTTCGACTTCTGCAATGATGAAGACAATAATGGGTTTGCACTGTATCAAGATACAAAACCTATCATTAGTTACCTTCAAATTCTACAGTTTGACGTCACTTTTTGACCAGTCTAATTTGGTCTTTCAATTTATAATTGTTCTAATTACTTTTAATTTTATGCAATTTTATCCCCACTAAACTTTAATTACAACCTCAAATTTGTACTTCTTTTTACTTTGGTCCTTGGTCTCGAATTTATGCAATTTGACCCTGAATTGACTATTAAACTTTCAATTTTCTTCAATTTCACCCCCGATCTCATCCAATTGACTTGGTAAGAATTAAATTTTGTCTCCAAAAATTTCAATCTTCTCAATTAAGATCAAATTAGGTTACTAAACTCTTTTTTTTCAATCAAGCCCTTAACAAAATTAATTTGACCAATTTAAAGTATAATCAAGTTCGTGCATTTAATTAAATCCTTCGATTGGACACTAAACTAATTTATAAACATAATTAAAATTTAATTTATTCCATAATTAAATCAAATTGGCTTATTAAAAATATAATTATGTCTTTCTACTTATTCTTATGTAGATTTATCTAATAATAATAATTTATTTTTACCTTGAATCTACATTTTCCTTCTTTTTGGGCATAATAGAGTTATTCTCGGACTCTCGAATCTGTCTAAAATTTTCAACTTAATTTTTCCACAACATGTTACCTTTTTACTTTACTTTTGTTTTTTTTTCCAGAGAATAACCTAGAAATTGGTTATAACAAAGGGAACAAAACAAAATAGCAAAAAAACAAAATATATGAACAAAAGGAGCAATGTTGAAAAGAAAAAAAACAAAGGACTAAGATAAATATTTTTACTTATAAATAGGTCCACCCAGACACATATAAAGGTGGGAAAAAAATGAAATGAAATTTTTTAGAGTATAATTTTACACTCTCTCTCCAATAAAAAGAAAAAAACCAGACCCGTCTCCAAGGCTGTCAAACTTGCTTTTTTGACACAACATGAAATTGTAATTTGAACTCGGATCATAAAATCATAAAATCGTAAGTAAAATATTTTCGTACAAAAATCATAAAATCACAAGTAAAATCATTTGGTAGAAAAATCGTAAATCATAAGTAAAATATTTGTGAATACAATGAAATACAATTATGGTCATAAAACTTCATTAGTTAAGAGTCATACATGATTTAAAATACAATACAAAATAATTATGTCTATAGAATTTTATTAGATAAAAACTAACAAATTTAAAATGCATTTTTTTCTTCTTACAACACAAATATAAGTTCAAGGAACATGAAATGAGTGGATTATTCCGTTGCAAACGCCCCCCTTTTTTAGTAGTGGCCATTAGTGTTCATGTATTGTCTTAAGTCCAAATAATTTTTTCCAATAGTTTTTTACATTTGGAAGTTCCATTTTCAAATTTTAGATGTTAATGTATTTATTTAAACTGTTATTAGATCTTTTGTAAATATGTAATTTGTAAATTTGTAGAAGTGTAATGGAAAAATATAATAAAAATAATAATTTGTGTGTTGATATTTTTGTTTTGTTTAAATACCTGATAAAAAATAAAAAAATTTAATTAGTACAAAAATATTTATTAATATCATATAATCAAGTCTTTCAAAAATAAAAATAAAATCATATCATTTAGTATTTTCATACAAAAATTAAAAAAAATACATATTGCTTGCATTTCAGGATTTAATAACTAGTTTACTAGAATCCATGAGAATTTGATAATTATTTTAATAATTCATAATCTTAATTAATGAGGATTAATGAAAAAAATTCAGATATAAATATTGGATATGCAAGCAGGTTGATATTTAAATATCAAGAAATGACCAGAAAATTCTCATGATTATTATAAGTTTTCGCCAATTTTTATTTGAAATATTTCACCACAACGCACGAGTTGCCAAAAACCTATTTGCCTTCTATGATAGATAAACTATGTTAGGGCATCTATATGGATATTTTTCCTAAATCTTATTTTAGGCTTATGAACCCATAATAAAACTCAAAAAGCCTAATTTATTCGCACAAATAAATCATACTCATCAAAACCTATAAACCACATCAAACCACACAATGCAAATTACCTTAGGTATAAAGTGTTAGGGTACTAATACCTTCCATAGACATAATTAGTTTAATTATTTGTTAAGACTAGTACACCCGAGTTTTCCTAGAGACCATGAATTAAACAACTAGGTGGCAATTCTATCAATGCCCCCCTCCTCGACGTCGTGAATCCATGGGCGACACTATTAGTGAAGGTATTTTTTTTGAACAAAATTGGACTAAACTTTGTGTATCTGATGTGGTTTATCTATTTTAATGTGTTTAAAATAAAATGATGTTTCGCAAATAAACAGTCTCATACTTTTGGCAATTGAAAAAAAACTCATTCAATAAAAGTCTCAATAACCAATGAAATGAAATGACATTTGGAAAGGAAAGATTCAATAGACATGAGAGTTTTAACAAAGAAAGAATCTCATATAATTCCTTTGGTGTTTTCAATGTTTATATTATGTTGAAAGGGGAATATTTTGCTGACATGACATTCTTCAACTTCAATACCAAAAGTATTGATAATCTGTGAAAAGGCTTAGTCTATGAATACTTCCCATTCAATTCACTTTTTATAGCCAAGGAAGGAGCATAATGAAACACAACAATGAAAATCTCATTCCCTCAAGAGAAATTGCCCTTAAGGCATTGTTTTCCAAGTAATTTAGTTTGGATAAGAGATATGAACAATTGCAAAATCTCAATATTAAATTTGGAACTTGGTGAGCAAGAGGCAAATCAAGCTTATAAAGGATGATGTCATAAGTTGTATTGACTATTAATCATCGTGAGAATAAAAAAGATCAATAAGCAATAACAAGACATGGATGATTATTGGAGAAGTTGATTAGGGTGTCGTATTGTCAATAGTTTTGTTATGGAACCTTGTAAGTCATCACTTCAATGAACCATGTTTTTCTATTTTTTTATTTTTTTATTGTTTTCAAATCAAGGATGTTAATATTTTCATTTTGAAAAAATATTTTAATCAAACTCCAACATGTAAAATTAAAGCTTGTCATTCCTGAAAATTTTAAAGTGCTTTGATTGTGGAAATGCTCGATGTTTGTTCAAAATGGTCTGGGAAATAATATGGGGTGATCGATTAAATTTTTAAGCTCACATGCAGATTTTGAACCACACATCATAAAACTAAGCTTTACCAGTATACATATTTGATGTGAACCTCATGATCATGCAACGCACAATTCAAGACTGAGATCTAATCCTAGAAAACTGAAATAGATCTAATAGGAGTGTGACACAATGGAAACTTGCCCCAAGATAGCAACACTATTAGAATGAGTAGAATGATGCCATAAAGTCAGCTAATCTTCGATAAGTCAGATTCAGTTCGTTTAAGAACTGAAAAATGCATGAATCGCTCTCACACATTAAAACTGAAAATTCAGAAGTAATGTTCACAATGACTACCAAAATTTAGCTCGCATGAGTTTATATAATTCTTGAAAATCTAACCCTATTGACATCTTATGTGAACTTATATGAGGTCCACTAAAAACTGACCCAAAACACTAAATTGATAAGCCCATAACTTAATCCAAACAAGTCTTGGATCCTAGTTAAAAACAAAGTATTAATTAAGCCCAAACAAGCCTTGGGTTGTAGCTAACAAAATAAAATAATGACAATAATATTAAATCCATGTTCTACCATGAGAAAAAGAGAAGGAAGTAAAATATTATTGAGTTGATTCAAGGTTTATTTATAGCCCTTCATGCAGCCCCTTAATCCTAGAAACAAAAGGAAAAGGTAGCCATCCATGTTGTTTCCAAGTTGTAGTGGGATTCTTTTGTTTCCTTTGTTATCCTCACTTCATGGCCCAAATAAGATTGTATTGGACCCCTCTTGCACATGGATAAGATGTACTAGTGTCTCATCTTGATATTCTTTTGGACCTTGCAATTCTGACTTGGTTGAAACCTATAAAACCTTTAAAACCAATGCATTCAATGCATCTTTCAATTTTTTTTGTCTTAGACCGGGTCATTGGACCATTTGGAACTTGTAAGGGGTCTTTGCTGGTGTTTCTGGGGTAGTCCACATCAACTGTGCATTTAACCACTAGTTTTTCTCCTTTCAAAATTGTTTGTGGTTTTAATGTACTAACTCCTATGGACTTAATTCTTTTACCTTTTGAAGAAAGGGTAAGTTTAGATTGTGAAAAGAAGGAAACTATGGAAGATCTTAAGTTGATTGAGTTGATGTTAAAGATGATGGTTATGGTTAAATGAGATCTCTACATTGAGATTTCAAGTTGACTGAATTGAAGGCACATTTTGGTTATGGTTAAATGGCATTGCCATAGGGGATCTGAGGTTGATTGAGCTAAAGATAAAGATTAAGGTTGTTGTGAAAGGGGATCTCTACATTGAGATTTCTGGTTGACCCATTCGAAGGCACATTTTGGTTCTCATTAAAGGGGATAACAAATGGGATCTTAGGTTGATCGACCTGAAGACAAAGGCCATGGTTGTAGTTTAAAAGGGATCTCTATTTTGAGATTTTAGGTTGACCTAATCGAAGGCATATTTTGATTATGGTTAAAAGAGATTGCTAGATGGGATATGATGAGGCCATCCCAACACAAACAAAAATGACCTATTAGTGGTGCCAAGTGGTCCTGTTACAAGTGCTAGGGCAACGAGACTTAAAACAATATTGGATGGGCTAGTTGGGAGCACATGGAGTAAGATGGACCCAGAGGGACAAAGGATGCTTATGAAGATTAAATGGCAACCTCTAATTCATCTAATCCATGTCCAAAATGGATCCCATTGAAGTTTTGAAAAAATATGAACCATGTCCTCCAAATCAACATAATGCTGTAATATTACAACATTTGCTATGTCTTTATTCAGTCGATTAAGAAATCTAGTCATAGTAGCTTCCTTATTTATCGCATTGGCCTAAATCATTTCCTCTCCTTGAAATACTCATCGACAAACTTAGAACCTTGATTCAAACCTTGCAATTTCAAAAACAAATCTTTATAATAGTGGTTAGGCATAAATCACCTTTTTATCAACACTTTCATCACCTCCCACAACGCTACCGGCCTTTCTCCACTCTCCTCCTACTAATCACATTTTGATCAAACCAAATCAGTGTGTCCTCCACGATTTCAATGACTACCAATTTGACCTTCTTTGCCTTTGAATAGTTATGGAAATAGAAAATCCAATCTAGTTTTTCTCCCACCGAAATACGCTCCAGATTGTTATGACCTAGCAAAGTTGGTATTTTCAGTTTGATAGCATCAAAATCACCATTTACATCATCATGGCCCCTAATTATGAAAGTTTTCGCTTTGGCTGAATTGTCCCTAGTTTTATTCCCAAAATCCCTTTGGTTTCTAGGCTGTCAAAAACCTTCCCTATGACCTATGGTCTCATCCTCGAAACCACCATCGCCAATATCATCAATGTCCTCCTCAAAAGCCTTATAATCAACAATACATCCAAGGTTTTGGCAACCCTAAAACGACCCATTAAACCACCCCCATGTGCTTCACAAACAAGCAATTCATGCAAAGAACTAGTAGAAACACACAATCTATTCTCTTTGAACAAATACTCATCTATCAAATAAAACTTATTAAAAACCAAAAGTCCACATGAATTATAAATCTTGGCAAAGTCAGAATCATTACCATATAATTCCTTCACATATTCAAAGCCTAGCAATCTAGTATTCATGGTGTGTAAAAAAGAACATACATGCACGAAAGTGCATCATCTACGATGTTCTCCTTGCTTTGCTTATACTTGATCACGTAAGGAAAAGTTTTAATGAATTAACCCATTTTGCATGTCTCCTATTCAACTTACCTTGTCCTTTCAGATGTTTCAAGGATTCATGATCCGAATGGATTACAAACTCTTTTGGCAATAAGTAATGCAGTAGTGCTATTACTAATGCATAGAGTTCTTTGTTGTAAGTGGGATAGTTCAAGGTCTCTCCACTTAGCTTCTCATTGAAATACTTTAAGGAACATTAAAAAAACAAAAATAACATAAGGATATGACCTTGTTTTGGAGCCTAGCTTTGATACAAACCTCGTGATCATGTGGTCAAGCAGCCCATAACCAAGATTGAGATCTAATCCTGGAAAGTCGAAATATGTCTCATAGGAGTGTGACATAATGGAAACCTGCCCCAAGACACCAACACGATTAGAATGAGTAGAATAATGCCATGAAGCCAGGTAATCTTCTATAAGTCAGATTCAATTCGTTCAAGAACTTAAAAATACAAGAATCACTCTCACCCATTAAAACTAAAAATTCAGAAGCAATATCCATTAATGACTGCCAATTTAGCTCACATTAGTTTATATAGTTCTTGAAAATTTAACCTTAATGGATCCCTTATGTGAACTTATATGAGGTCCACTCAAAACTGACCCAAAACCCTAAACAAATAAGCCCATAACTTAATCCAAACAAGTCTTGGATCCTAACTGAAAATAAAGTATTAATTAAACCCTGGCATCTGCGTACTGCCACTGCCTAGCAGTGACTCGTTGGTGTGCCCTCGCGCCTAAGGCCGACAAACCTCCCCCACTAAAGGAGTAGATGCCCTTATCAGGTCAGATCTAAAGTAGTCTTGCACCAAGTCTTTAAATTGCCACAAGTCAGTGTCTTTCTCCCATGAAACCTCCTGACCATCTACCCATTTTACAAGAAATTCTGTTCGATGATTTTTCTTGTGCTGACCAAGTCTCCTATTGATGTATAACAAGTAGCGGAAGCATACATGCTCAAGAGGGAGCACCCGAAATTCAAAGGCAACTGAATTTCAGCTACCCGGGCGCCGAAGTCGGAATGTCACGAAACTCACCCAGTCGATGTGTTTCGCTATTTATGGAAGACATCAGTGGCATAGCCTCTAATGTTCACTAGTTTTCGGCCAAATTCCATCGTTTAGGCCCCGAAATCGTCATTTTTGCTATTTTAGGAAATTTTCGTTTTAGCCATAATTCTTGATTTCCGAGTCCGAATTGACTTTCATCAAATACTGCTTGCTCAGGATTTATAGGCCTTTCATATTCTGCATTTATCTCAAATTTGCCATTTATGGTAAATTTATTGTTTAGTGTCGTTTCCTTATCCGTCATGGGTTAGGTTAGGGTTTTACTTTAAATACAATTGTAAAGCCTTTGGCCGGATTAGCTATTGATTTATTGAATAAAAGTTTGAGTTTTCTGAGAGTTCCTCTCGTTGTGTTTTATTTTCGAAATATTGACGTTGGTCGTATTCCTTTGTGATTTTCTGCCGTGTCAATTGGTATCAGAGCACAGATTTGCTGATCTCGATGGCGAATAACGAAGCAGGAGATGAAAACTCTATTGGCGGAGACCATGGAGTAGAGGCCTTGTGGGCGGCAGTGGACGAGACATGGCAACAAGTAGGGCAGATTCGCGAGATGCTTGCTGCCGGGATTAACCTCAACGCCAACAACAGGCCACCAGTTAACAGGGCTTGCGCCAAAGGAATTGCCAGAGGCCAACCTGTTGGTAGAAGATGCAATCCCACACCTCGCATTCAACCTAACAGCGAGGATGATTCAGATGAAGAAGATGACATGGGGTACGATTTACCTCCCCCACCTGCGAGATGCCCAAGGGAACAAGATGATTATCGTCTGAAAGCAGATATGCCAAGTTTCAATGGGAACCTGCGAATTGAAGATTTTCTTGATTGGGTTACCAAAGTGCAACGATTCTTTGAGATGATGGAGATACCGAAGAAAAGATGGTGAGGTTTGTAGCATTCAGATTGAAGAGAGGGGCTGCAGTATGGTGGGATCAATTGCAGAAAAATCGGCAGTGACAAGGGAAAGCGCTTGTGAAGACTTGGCGTAGGATGAAGCAGCTGATGATAGGGAGGTTTCTGCCACCTGATTATGAACAATGTTTGTTTCAGTTACTTCAAGACTGCTCACAAGGATCCAAATCTGTGTTTGATTATACTGCGGAGTTCTCTAGACTCTTGGAACGAAACAATCTGAATGAGACAGATGGGTAGCGCGTAGCCAGGTATATGAATGGATTGATATCGTCGTTGCACGATAAGATTAGGTTACAGGTGGTTTGGACTGTGGAGGAAGCTCATAATCTGGCACTGAAGGCTGAACTGATGGAACGAAGGGGAGGAATCTCAGGGTTTCGTAGAAGCAATCCAGATTCCTCATTCAATACCAGAGATAAGAGTGTTCAGTCAGCAGACATGGTGAATCAGAACAAAGAAGGAGGCAGTAGCAGTGGCCAAGCAGCCCAAGTCAACAGGACTATGCCCAGAAATCCAAACAAGAACACGAACTTGAATTCCAACCCTTACGCAAGACCAGCACCTGGAGTTTGTTATCGCTGTCAAAAACCTGGGCATCTCTCCAACACTTGCCCAGATCGTCGCAGGCCTGTCAACTGGATCGAAGGGGGAGACGGGGGATCCAGAGACTGCTGAAGAGGCTGCAGGAGAGGATGACTATTATGACGGGGTAGAGTTCGATGAGGAAGATGGAGAACGAGTCAACTTTGTAGTGCAGCGCATATTATACACTCCAAGGCAGGAGGATGCAGGCCAACGGAATAACATCTTCCATTCATACTGCATGGTAAGCCAAAAGGTGTGCGACTTAATCGTGGACAGTGGGAGTTGAGACCTTCGTTGCAAATGGCCTAGTCGAACAACTAAAACTGCCAACCGAAAAGCATCCGACTCACACTATCGGCTGGATCAAGAAAGGACCCACGGTGAAGGTAACTGAGATCTGAAGTAGTTTGCGATGTGATTAATATGGATGCTAGTCATGTGTTGTTGGGTTGGCCATGGCAGTATGATGTTGATATTACCTACAAGGGGCGGGATAATACTTATTTGTTTACGTGGGGGTCACATAAAATTGCTATGGCCCTTAAAAGGAAGTCACTGTCCGATAAGCCTTCTGAAGTGGAGAGGCAGTCCTTTTTTACAGTAACCAGTTCGGATATAGAATTTGTGGTAGACATCAGGGTGCCTCTGAGTTCTATGCGCTAGTAGTGAAGGCCCTTGTGGTGGAAGGAGCAGTTGAGGCTTCGGTAGCAATCCCTGATAGGCTGAGACCATTGATAGATCAGTTCAAGGATATCACTTCAGAAGATTTGCCGAACAATCTACCACCCTTGAGAGATGTTCAGCATCATATAGACCTTATACCAGGGGCCCGCTTGCCAAATCTACCACATTATCGGATAAGTACGAAAGAGAACGAGGTCCTGAGAGAGAAGATTGAAGAGCTGTTGCAGAAGGGGTTTATCCGCAGGAGTATGAGTCCGTGTGCAGTCCCTGTGTTGTTAACGCCGAAGAAAGATGGGAGTTGGCGTATGTGTGTGGAAAACCGAGCTATCAACAAAATAACTGTCAAGTATCGCTTCCCAATTCGTCGCCTAGATGACATGTTGGATCAGCTTGAGGGGTCGAAGTTATTTTCGAAAATCGACCTCCGCAGTGGGTATCACCAAATTCGGGTCAGACTAGGGGACGAGTGGAAAATAACATTCAAAAGCAAAGATGGGTTATATGAATGGTTAGTTATGCCATTCAGACTATCAAATGCGCCCAGCACTTTTATGCGCGTAATGAATCAGGTATTGAGGCCTTTTGTGGTGAGGTTTGTTGTTGTTATTTTGACGATATTCTTATCTATAGTAAGACCGAAGATGAGCATGTGGAGCAGCTGCGGGAAGTGTTGTCAGTCGTACTAGAGAACCAACTATTTCTTAACTTGAAAAAGTGCAGCTTTTTGACCAGTAGCCTATTGTTCTTGGGCTATGTGGTGAGCTCGGAGGGGATTCATGTGGATGAAGAGAAGGTCTAAGCCATTCGAGAATGGCCAGCACCAAAGACCAAAAGCGAAGTTCGGAGCTTCCTCAGGTTAGCTACCTTCTACCATCGATTTATACAGAATTTTAGCAGTATCATGGCCCCCATAATAGAGTGCCTGAAGAAGGGAAAATTTCAGTGGGGAGATGACGCGGAAACAAGCTTTGCCTTAATCAAGGAGAAGTTATGCACGACACCAAAGTCGAATGTGATGCAAGTGGCGTGGGAATTTGGGCTGTGCTATCCCAGGAGAAGCGACCAGTAGCCTTCTTCAGCGAGAAGTTGAGTGAGGCTCGGCGGAAGTGGAGTACTTATAACCAAGAATTCTATGCAGTGGTCCGAGCCTTGAAGCACTGGGAACACTATCTGGTGCAGAGGGAATTTGTTTTGTACACTGTCCATCAGGCTCTGAAGTTTATCAATAGTAATAAACACTTGGATAACATGCACGTTAGGTGAGCTACTTTCCTTCAGAAGTTCCGTTTCGCCATCCGACACAAATCTGGTGTTTTGAACCGAGTTGCTGATGCGATGAGTCGACGTGCCAACCTGTTGTTAACCGTGGCTCATGAAATTGTGGGTTTTAAGTGCCTAAAAAAGCTGTATCAGGAGGATGAGGATTTCATAGACATCTGGGCGAAGTGCATTGAGAAAACCCCGTCAGCGATTTTCGTGAGAGCGAAGGATTTCTGTTTCGCGGAAATCGTTTGTGTATACCCCGTATGTCGCTGCGAGAGAAATTAATCCGTGACCTTCATGGGGGTGGATTGAGTGGGCAGTTGGGTCGGGACAAAATAGTGGCTAGCTTAGAAGAGTGATATTTCTGGCCGCAGCTGAAGAGAGATGTCGGCAATTTTGTACAGAGGTGCTATATATGTCAGGTATCTAAAGGTCAGTCGCAAAATACTGGTCTTTATACACCTTAACCTATTCCTAACAATATTTGGGAGGATTTGTCTATGGACTTTGTGTTGGGGTTACCTCGCACCCAGCGAGGGGTTGACTCTGTTTTTGTGGTGGTTGACAGGTTTTCAAAAATGGCTCACTTCATCCCTTGCCGAAAGACATCAGATGCTTCGCATATAACCCGACTATTTTTCAGGGAGGTGGTTCGACTTCATGGAGTGCCGTAGTCAATTACCTCTGACCGCGACATGAAATTCCTTAGTCACTTTTGGGTGACTTTATGGAAGATGTCTCAGACTTCGCTGCACCGAAGCACAATCGCGCACCCGCAAACTGATGGGCAGACAAAGGTGAAAAATAGGACTTTGGGGAATGTGGTTTGTAGCATTTGTAGGGATAAACCAAAGCAGTGGGATCATGCATTGTCATAGGCTGAGTTTGCTTACAATAGTGTTGTTCATAGCGCAACAGGAAAGACTCCTTTTGCTATGATATATGTGACACCACCGAGGCATACCGTGGACTTAGTTCATCTACCCAAGGTAGGTCTAGGATTTAGTATGGCTGCTAAGAACATGTCTACACAAGGCCAGACCATGCAGGAGGAGGTGAGGCAGAGATTGGAAGCAACAAATGCAAAGTACAAGGCTGCGGTGGATAAGCACCAGTGTCGCAAGGTGTTTGATGAGGGAGATTCAGTGATGGTTTTCTTGTGCAAAGAAAGGTTTCCCGTAGGAACTTACAACAAGCTGAAGCCCAAGAAATATGGTCCATATCAGATTTTGAAAAAGATCAACGATAATGCATATGTGATTGACCTTTTAGAAACCATGGGCATTTCCAAGACTTTCAACGTTGCAGATTTGTTTCAGTATCATGCAGAGGAATCCTTATATCCTAATTCTGATCCGGAACCTAAATCGAGGTCAAGTTCTTTTCAAGTGGAGGAGTCTGATGTAGAACAAGTAGCGGAAGCATACATGCTCAAGAGGGAGCACCCGAAATCCAGTTGATGCGTTTCGCCGTTTGCGAAATAAGACAGCGGCATAGCCCCTGAAGTTCACCAGTTTATGGCCAAATTCCATCATTTAGGCCCCGAAATCGTCATTTTTGCTATTTTAGGAAATTTTTGTTTTAGCCATAACTCTTGATTTCCGAGTCCGAATTGACTTTCGTCAAATACTGCTTGCTCAGGATTTATAGGCCTTTCATATTCTGCATTTATCTCAAATTTGCCATTTATGGTAAATTTATTGTTTAGTGTCGTTTTCTTATCTGTCATGGGTTAGGTTAGGGTTTTACTTTAAATACAATTGTAAAGCCTCTAGCCGGATTAGCTATTGATTTATTAAATAAAACTTTGATTTTTCTGAGAGTTCCTCTCGTTGTCTTTTATTTTCAGAATATTGACGTTGGTCGTATTCCTTTGTGATTTTCTGTTGCGTCACCTATGGTCCATAATCTTCACAATTCTCTGCTCGAATTGCTTCTAAATTATAGGTGGAGCCCTTAGTGATCTACTACTTTCTGAATCCTCTAGATCTTCATGAAAAGGCTTTAAATAACTCACATGGAATGTGGGATGAAACTTCAACCTTTCCAACTGCTTTTGTCTGTACGCAATAGCACCCACTTGGCACCAACTCATGATGCCAACTGTTTCCCACAATCATTCCACATTTGCAGAGTCAATTTCAATAACACCTTGTCGCCAATATCAAACTCCAAAGGTCTTCGCTTTTGATTAGCGTATTTCACCATACACTTGCTCGCTTTTCGCAAGCTGTCTTGTGCTTGCTCGAAGAGTTCCTGCCTCTCGCTTGCAAACCTGTACACGACTGGGCTTTTTCAATAGTTTGGGGCTGCATACCCAAACTATCAACTCCGTTACTAACGACTTATGGAGGTTGTAGCTAAACTTGGCACTATCAAACAAATCAAGCTAGTTTCTTTGTGTTGTTGTCATAGAGTGTCAAAGGTACTCCTCCAACAAGGCATTAATCCTATCTGCTTGTCCAGCCTTGTTCCTATTAGCCAAAACAGTACTGTCTAGAATCGTCCAGTGAATCCCACATTGTGATCACTAACCACATCTGATTGAACCCCAAAGTACTTCACCACATGTTTGTAGAACAAAGTAGCAACCACTTCAGTTGTGCATACTACGGGTGTCGCCACGAAAATAGCATACTTCAAAAACCTATCAACAATCACCATCACGGTAAAGGCTGTAATAACCTGGTTCTTTCTATCTCAACACGTTGTCCTGCTGACAAACCAGGCAAGTCTTGACATAAAGTTCTACGTCAAACTCCATCTTCAACCAGTAATAGGTTTCTACTAGGAGAGCCAGCATACGCTCTCGTCCTAGATGACTTGCCCACTGCGGGTCATGCGTTTCCTTAATTTCCCACTAGGAACATAAATCCACCCTCCTTTTGCATAAAGAAGGCCATTTTCCAACCAATACATTCGCACGGTCCCATCTCGTACGAGGTCCACTAATTTGACATACATTGCGTCTTCTTTAGCAGCCTGTCTCAATTGATCTAGCATGTCAAATTCAATGTGATCCATGGAAATCAGACTAGCAAGCACCTCATGCCTGCTTAATGCATCCGCAACCTTATTGTGTCATCTCGACTTGTGCTCCTACACAAAATCATACTCGGCTTGGAATTCCTGCCACCTACCCTGCCATTGTGACAATTTTACTTGAGTCTTGAAAAATGTATTAGCCAAATTGTTTGTCTTAACCACAAACTTTGGCCCCAGCAGGTACACCCTCCACACGACAAGGCAATGCACTTTGACTGCCATTTCTTTCTCATGCGAATACCTCTATTCTGCCTCACTTGGCTTTCGACTCTCGAAAGCCACTGGATGACCCCTCTACAGTAGAACACCACCTGCTGCCTTGTCCGAAGCATCTGTGTGTAGCTAAAAGGATTTCTCAAAGTCTAGCAGTTTCAGAACTGGAGCCGATATTACAACCCTCTTCAGCTTGTCGAATGCACGTTGGCATTCGCTAGACCAGTCTCAATGTCGATTCTTCTTCAACAAATTAGACGAAGGGGCTACCTGCTTGTTGTAACCCTCTATGAACTGACGATAGTAATTTGCCAAGCCCAAAAATGATCTCAACTTAGTTACCGTCGACGGAGTAGTCCAATCTCATATGGCTTGCACCTTCTTCGGATCCATCCAAACCTGCCCAGAGCTCACCAAATGCCCAAGGAATGTGATTTCAACAAGCAAACTCGTATTTTTCCTTCTTCATAAACAATTCGTGTTCCCATAGTTTACACAACACTTTTTCCAAGTGTGCCACATGCTCATCCATACTTCGGCTAAAAATAGCAATGTCGTCTAGATAGACGACCACAAACTCATCGAAGAACTTGTAAAGAACATCATTTATCAAATTACAAAAAGTAGTTGGAGCGTTGGTTAAGCCAAATGATATAACCATAAACTTGTATGACCCATACCTTATCACACAAGTCATCTTGTGCTCATCCCCCTCGAAAACCCTAACTTGCCAATATCTAGACCTCAAGTCTAGCTTTGTGAAAATAGAAGCCCTGGTCAATCTGCCCATTAAGTCTTGAATCGGCGATATAGGGTATTTGTTCTTAATCGTTACCTTCTTCATTGCGCGATAGTCCACACACATCCGCAAACTACCATTTGCCTTCTTCTAAAATAAAACAGGAGCATTGAATGGAGCTTTTGATGTAGAACAAAACCTGCGTTAATCAATTTTGTCAACTATTTTCTCAACTCGCCCAAATCCCTTGGGGACATACAATACGAAGGCTACGATGGTGGTGTTGCACCCAACACAAGTTCAATTTTGTGATCAACAACCCATCTCAGTGGAAGATTTTTCAGCAACTCTTGAGGCATCACATCCCTATACTTCTCCAAAAGCCCAGTAATAACATCAAGCACTGACCTAACTTGTTCTGATTCCTCAGTCACGATTACTGCCAAGAACACTTCGCCACCCTTCTTCAAGGTCTTGGCGATGGCTGAAACCAAGCTATTCTACTTTCTAATTTCATTCGCCACTACCTTATGACAAGGAATGAAACAAGGACACGCATCATTCGCAAGTAAAATCCTATTTAGGTGAGGACTCAATGCAATCTTGGCTTTCTTCAGAAATTCTAAGCCAAGAATGACATCAAATCATCAAGTGTAACCACCAACAAATTCAATTAAAACTTCATATTCAGTCTATTGGGGGTAAGATTTCATCATATATCAAATTTGGGCTTATTATGATATTATTTACTTGAGGTTTTAATTCAAGATTCATTCTATAGTAGAAATACTACTTTTAGTTAACTATATGCAAAACACCTTAGACTTAATTTAAACTTCATATTCTGTGTATTGGGGATGATATCACACCATATGTTCAATTTAGGATTATTTTGATATCGACTTCTAGAGGTTTCAATTGGGGGTTCAATCATACACGAGGTTGGGTAACTAGAAGTAAGAGAATGACCTATTAATTGAGTGTTATTGTTTGTTTTGTATTATAATAGTAAATAATGAATTTGAGGTCATTTCGTATAGGTTTCAATTCTGTTACATAAAATTGCATAACATGTTAGATTTGCGTCAAGTTTCAAAACGTGATCCTTACTTTTTAGTTTTGTCTAAATCTTTGTTTCTATTGTATTTGGGTTATCTAGTAGTTAAGTAATTGTTTTCGATAATATTTGCTTCTGATTTATTTCATGACTTCGTTTCGTCCACAATTAGTATGAATTTGCATTGCTACTTGTGAAATCATAATTGTAGTTTTGCTTTGCTTTGTTTTCAGTATATTTATTGATTCTTGTGTCTGAAAATTATAATTAAAGTGCATTGCGAAGGCTACTGACTTTGATTTGTTGATTTTAGTTTCTAAAAAACCAAAAGAAAGCATATTGTGAGGTAAAAGGCGTAGTGAGCTTATTAGAGTGAACAACCTTGATATATTTTTTTATGTGTGATACACGAGAGTGTGAGGATATATTTTGTGCTAATAACCAAATTTGCAGATTTAAAGGATGTCTAAAAACAACGAATCAGCGATAAAATGCTGACGTAGCTTTTCAATTGCGAGCCATAGGTTGTTGTACAAGTATATGAAAGATGAGGTGCGTTCGATAAAGAAATAGAATAGTGAGGTTGATCACCAAGGAAATACTCTCCGTAAGGCTGTACGAAATACCAGATCTAATTTTGAAGAGTTTGTTGATGAAAACGCAGATATGGGTGAAGATGACCAAATAGATTAATTAATATGTGGAATAGCCAGGGGCATGTAGGCTTGTGCTTAACTTTTATGCAAAGTTTGACCACTAATTTATGGGTAAGAAAAGAAGGTGAAAAGGCTATCTACAAATATTTTTGATTGTCTATTGCTCAGCCAATGTGCCAATAAGAGTGTATTGGTGTTGTTTTGTAATACAAGGCAGTTTTTTGGTAACATAAAATCAATGATAGGTAAGTTATTTCAAACTTTATACCAAATATATCATCCACTAATATTAACACATGCAAAATGCTCTCCTTTTGTGCACATATACAACTATAAATATGTTGGTACTTGGAACCGTGACATCCCAAGTTTTAATAAATATTTCATTTTAATTCTTAAAGTTTTTGTCAATTAACGTCTTAACTCACAAGAAATATGTATATTATCTCTCGAAAGATATAGTCATTATTAATTTTATTTTATTTCAAATAATTAATCTAACAATGTTTCATGTTGAAGTAGATGTTGGTATCTCTTTTGGATGCCATCTCAACCACCGAAGTAGTTTTATTATACAAGATATGGATGGGGACTTAACAAGGCTAGGAGGAATGTGAATTTCTATGGCATGGGAAATTATGAAGATATGGATGGGGACTTGGAGCTATTAAACTGAAAATTTCTAACTTTGAAGGTAAAAACAATCCCGGGGCTTATTTGGAGCAGGAGAAAAAGGTAGATTGGATTTTTTATTGTGATAGCTATTCTGAATAAAAAAGGTGAAACTGGTAATAATTGAGTTTACGAAGTATGTATTCATTTGGTGGGATCAAATTGTAATCAGTAAGAGGAGGAATAAGAAGCGACCCATTCAGACTTGGGGGGGGATGAAAGTCTTAATGAGGAGATGATTTATGCTAAACCACTATTACATAGACTTATACCTGAACCTCCAAGGTCCGAATCAAGGCTATAAGACAGTAGATGAATATCACAAAGAGTTGGTGATAACAATGATTCAGGCTAATGTTGTTGAGGATAGAGAAGGCACCATGTCTAGATTTCTTAATGGGTTAAATCAAAACATTGCTAATGTGGTTGAGCTATAACACTATGTGAAGCTAGAGGACATGGTTCACATGGCTACAAAGGTGGAGAGACAACTTAGGAAGGGACATGTTCGACCAACATTTAATTCGGGTTCTTCATCATCTTGGAAGATGAATTTAAAGAGAGAGGGTATTGTCCGACCGAGATCCTTTGTTCCCTCTAGCATTGAACCACCAAAGGCTAAAGTTGATGTCCCTACTAGTGTCAAAGGTAAATCTGAAATTCAACTTAAACGTACTTATGATGTTAAATGTTTCAGGTGTCACAGGCATGAACATTATGCTTTAGAGTGTCCAAACAAGAGAATCATGATGATTAGAGATGATGGTGATATTGAATCTAAAAATGACAAATCTGATTGTGAAGGCATGCCTTCATTGGATGATAGTGATGGGGATGAGTTAGCATTATTAATTGCAGAGTCCTTGGTTATAAGGTGCACACTTTAGGTTCAGGTCAATGAAGATGAAACTAATCAACAAAGGGAGAACATCTTCCATAAGCGTTGTTATGTACAAAGCAAGGTGTATGGTTTAATTATAGATAGTGGAAGTTGTGTTAATGTTTGTAGTACCATTTTTGTTAGTAAACTGAATTTTTGTATTGTTAAGCATGCTAAACCATATATATTGCAATGGTTGAATGATAGTGGTGAAGTGAAAGTGACTAAACAAGTTGTGGTTCCATTTTTTATTGGGAAATATGTTGATGAAGTTCTGTGCGATGTGGTACCAATGCAAGGAAGTCATATCTTGTTGGGGAGATCATGGCAATATGATAGGAAGGCAATTCATGATGGGGTTAAAAACAGGTATGTCATTGTAAAAGATGGTGAAACCATCATTCTTGTATCTCTTACACCCAAATAGATGAATGATGATCAAATAAATCTAAGTGAACATGAGGCGATGGGGAGAGAAAATCAAGGTGAGGAACATGGGGAGAGAAGACCATCAAATTCAGCTACAACCCAAACCACCACAACCCATTCAACCACCCATCCAAACACAAACAAATATCAGGCCAACACTCCAAACAAATCAAACCATTAGGCCACAACTCAAAAACACCCAAATTTGGCCAAGAGTGAAGGTAATACACGAGTGAAGAAAGTCAGGACGAGTGATGAGAATTGTGTGGAAAAACTAAAGAAACAACCCAATTTTTATTCCAGAGAGGATGAGGTCAGATTTCATTTTTCACTAACAAGCCAATGATTTTACCTGTGTACAAAAACGAGCTTACTTTAATACTAATGACTTGATCATATTGTGTGTGGTGTTGTTATTTCATTGTTGTTGGAGTTTGATGTTGTGTTCCATGACGATACTCCTAGCGGATTATCACCATTAAGGGGGATAGAGCATTAGATTGATTTCATACCCGAACCTTCAATTCCTAACCAACCAGCCTATAGAAGCAATCCCGAGGAGACGATAGAACTTTAAAGGCAAGTTGATGAGCTAATGGAAAAGGGCTACATTTATGAGAGTATGAGCCCATATGTTGTACTTGTGCTACTTGTGCCTAAAAAAGATGGAAAATGCAGGATGTGTGTCTAGAATGGGAATAAGTGCTCTTTTGATGCAGGATCGGAGGCCTATTGCATATTTCAATGAGAAATTAAGTGGAGCGACCTTGAACTATCTCACTTAAGACAAAGAACTCTATGCCTTGGTAAGAGCACTTGAGACATGGCAGCATTACTTGTGACCGAAATAGTTTGTAATCCATTCTGATCATGAGTCCTTGAAACATCTTAAAGGACAAGATAAGTTCAATAGGAGACATGCAAAATGGGTTGAATTTATTGAGACTTTTCCTTACATTATCATGTATAAGCAAGGCAAAGAGAAGATCGTAGCTGATGCACTTTCGTGCAAGTATTTTCTTTTGCACACCATGAATACTAGATTGCAAAGCTTTGAATATGTGGAGGAATTGTATGGTAATGATTCTGACTTTGCTGAGATGTATTATGCATGTGGACATTCAACTTTTGGTAAGTTTTATTTGATGGATAATTATTTGTTCAAACAGAACAAATTGAGTGTTTCTGCTAGATCTTTGCATGAATTGCTTGTTCGTGAAACACATGGGGGTGGTTTAATGAGTCACTTTTAGGTTGCAAAAACCATGGATGTGTTGCATGAGCAATTCTATTGTTCAAAAACCAATTCTCAGTCTAAGATAAAGACATTGAAAGAGGCATTGGTTTTTAAGGTTTCAACCAAGTCTTGCAAGGTCCATTGGAGTATCAATAGGACACACTAGTACATCTTATCCATGTTCAAGAGGGGTCCAAAGAAATCTTATTTGGGCCATAAGTGAGGACAATAAAGGAAACAAAAGAATCCTACTATAACTTGGAAACAACTTGGGTGACTATCTTTTCCTTTTGTTTCTAGGATTAAGGTGTTGCATGGAAGGCTATAAATAAGTCTTTAATAAGCTCTATAATATTTTACTTCCTTCTCTTCTTCTCATGGATTTAATATTATAGGTTTTATTTAATTTTGTTAGCTATAGCCCAAGGCTTGTTTGGGCTTATTAATTCTTTGTTTTCAGCTAAGATCCAAGGCTTGTTTGGATTAAGTCATGGGCTTTCCAATTTAAGGTTTTAGGTCAGTTTTGAGTGAACCTCATTTAAATCCACATAAAGGGTCCATTGGGGTTATTTTTTCAAGAACTATATAAACTCATGTAAGCTGAATTTCGGCAACCATTCATGAATATTACTTCTGAATTTTTTAGTTTTACGTGTGAGAGTGATTCTTGCATTCTATTGTTATGCTATATACCTTGTTTTGAATGTAACATCGAGTGTTAATTATATTTTCATGTTGCTTGTCTACATCATCTTCTTTAATTTTCACACTCAACACTCGCCTTACAACCAAGGTCTCCTCTTCAATGAGATATGCAATCTCATCAGCACTACTCTT
Source organism: Salix arbutifolia (assembly GCA_025169955.1). Taxonomy (NCBI): domain Eukaryota; kingdom Viridiplantae; phylum Streptophyta; class Magnoliopsida; order Malpighiales; family Salicaceae; genus Salix; species Salix arbutifolia. Next base: position 5,426,712 of record CM045916.1, on the reverse strand, counting down.
CCAAAGGTGTCATCTCACTTTTATATTCAATCTTTCCATTTTCTTTTATAAGCATAATTATTATGTTTGGATATTGAGAAGGAATATCCCAATACTTTAAACATTTAAAGAATTTGATATCTCTATCTCGAATAGGTTGAGTTTCAAGGTTACCTTTCTCATTCATATAAGCATCCCTTTAGGCCTTAGGTTTTGGTTAGGCAACCCCCTCTCTCTTCAAATTCAACTTCTTTATAGATGAGGAACCCAAATAAAATGTTGGTCGAACATTAACCCTCTCTTTTAGTTGTCATTCCACCTATATAGCCATAAGAGTCGTGTGTTCTATATCTACATAATGCTACAGTTTTACAATATTAACTATCTCTCTATTCAACCCATTAAGAAACTTAGTCATGATAGGTTCTCTATTCAACAAAATTAGCCCTAATTAGTGCAATCTCTATCACCTTGTGGTAATCTTCCACACTTTTTAAAGTTTGATGCATGTAGGGTTTGTAATTTCTAGAAGAGCTCATTATAGTAAGAGTTAGGAACAAATAGTTTCCTCCTAATGGCTTTCATGTCACCTGACGATTTAATAAGCCTTTCATTATTCCTTTGCCTATACAAAAGAAATTGATCCTGTCATATTAATGCATACCCTGCTTTAAACTTAAGTGTGGTGATGATAGTCAAAGATCCATTCAAACCTTTTTTCCACTCTAAATATACCTTCAGATCATTCTTTCCTTGGAAAACAAGTATTTTTATCTTGATAGTACCCAACTCTCCACCTGAGTCATCATGATGCCCAAAATCTTCACCCTCATTGAATTCACCCTAGGTCTAAGTCTATTCCCAAAATTCCTTTGGTTTCTAAGTTGTCAAAAGCCACCCCTATATAGCCTACAACCTCATCCTCAAAACCATCATCTCCCAAGTCATCAATGTCCTTCTCAAAATCCTCATAATTAGCCTATATGTTGGCCTTACAACCTTAATGGTATTGTTTTCCTTCGAATCATCCCCTACCCTTTATAGATTTTGAGTACTGGGGTACTTTTTTGAGTACTAGTATTAGCTTTGTTGCCATGTTTTTTTTATCTCTTATGATGAGGATCAGCCTAACACCAAGATTAATCACACAAATAACCCATTAGTGGTGCCAAGTGAGCATATAACAAGAGCTAGAGCAAAGAGACTTTAAGAGGCATTGATTGAGTTAGTTTAGAGCACATGGAGTAAGATGGACCTAGAGGGAGAAAGGATGCCTATAGAGCTTAAAAGGAACCCTCTAATTCATCTAAACCAAGTCCAGAAAGCATCACATTCAAGTTATGAAAAGAGCTGATGTGTTAAGTCCTATGTCAACTTGATTTGGGCTTATTTTTCATAATATGCATTAAGTCCAAGTCCACATTACTTCCTAAAAAATGAAGAATTTTTTGCATTCAAAAGGAGAAGTTTTCTAGTCTAGGAAGGAAATCTAGAAGTCAACAACAATTTGATTTGGTTGAACTTAAATTTTTTATTTTAAAATTCATATTTTATGTTTTAGGGTTAATAAACATTAATTGGGCTTAGATACTTAGGTATTCTAGGATTTAGCTTAGGTTAAAAACACATATGTTGTAACCTAAGTTTCAAATAATGTTTTTTTGCTTAATGATATTCAGATTATGAATGCAAGTTTGTGATGGGAAACATTTGTGATAGACTTGATAGGGTGGAAAAACATGATAACGAAGCTGTTACAAATACACATGATACAAGGAATGTTTTGGTTAAATTAAAATCAAACAATGACAGTAGTGCCGAAAGGGTTAGGTGGGTTGATTATGAGGTTTTCTAGGAATTGGTGTCTTTACGTGTGGGTTGCTTGACCATGTGTTCAAGAGGTTCACATCACTTTAAAGTTTGTCACTCATATGCCTCATCATCAAATTCACCCTTTTCATCATCTTTGTTAAGGTTTGTAGTTGAAACTTTACATCACCATTGGGAGGGGGTGGTAAGCTGGTCTGATTTGAGATAATTATACCTAATTCATGGAGTCACACTCTTATACCAAATGATGTTGACCTCTCAATCACACGATCAAGCAACCCACAGACAAATGATTCCAACTCTCAAAAAGCCAAGTAAATCAGGTTGATAAGAGTGTGACATAAGATAACATCTATTTAGGCATTGATATTGTTGGATTTGAACCCCCACCTAACGAATAACAATTCATGGATGAGAAGTATAGACTGACACCATGTAGTTGAATCTCGATAAGATGTTTTTAGTCCTTTATAGAACCAATATAGAGAGAATTATCACCCTCAGAAGCACACAAAGTTAAGGCATATAATCTAAATATAATTTCAAACCTAGGTTACATGTTCATTTTTAACCCAAGTTAAGCCCTAAGAAATGGACTTGTATAAAATCCAGTTACAATCAGACCCAAATCCTTAAGTATCTAAGTCTAGTTCATGTTTTTTAACCCAAAAGCACAAAATAAGAATTTAACATAAAAACTTTAAGTTGTTCACGCATATAAATAAGATAAAAAAACAGGTTTTGAACCTGTTTTGTCTTCAATATTGTTGTCCTTTTGTTTCCTTGTTTAGCTTGGATTTGCTTGTAAGACTTAGATAAATAATAATGCAAATAACCTCTTTCAGTTGCTGACTTTTAGGTTTGTTTCCTAAAGTAGGAGAATCATTAAATAATCACCCCTAGCTTAGGAAACAAATTTGACAACTCACTACTTTCCTTCGTAGACTATAGCTTAGATTTGTTTATTTCTATATCTTTGATGGCATTTGTTGTGATGACGTTTTTTTTCACACTCCGTGCCCCGCCATCCCCGGATTGGGGAGACAACGACGCGTGGTGAAATAGGTGTGTGTTTTATAGTCATAAAAAGTACAACTATAATTATCAAGAGTTGCCACCTAGTATTAAGGTCACTAGGAACCTATTAGTCTGCAAGAGTCTGGGTAAGGGGACTTGTTGTGCAAGGGGAAGACGCATCACCCCCAGTGCACCCTACCTAAGGCAAGTTGCATTGTTTGTTTGATTGTTTTTTCCTAAGTCATTTTTATATTGGTCTTTTCCTAAGGTTCGAAATAGATTTCTCTCCATGAGAGAATATCTAACTGATTGCAGGTTGAAAGACTACCCAAAAAATAAATTTTGCACTGCATTTTGAAAATCCCATTAACTATCTACGAGTGTACTTTATAGTGTACTTTTACATTGAGATAGATAAAACAAAATAATTATTAAATTATTTTTGACATTTTGGCTGAATTCCAACATATAATTGTAAACCGGTTACGATATCCAATTTTCGCTTTAAATTATGGAAAAGATGCACCATATTTTTTTTACAAAAAATATGATGGGAAAACCTTGGAATCCTACCGTATGCACGAAAACAACACAATTTTTTTTTTCTTTTTGAAATGCAATTTATATATATATATATTTAATGCAACACACGCACCCCCATTCTCTTTTTCATTATTTTTTGTTATATTTTACACATTACATAACATTTACAAAAAATAAATGAACATAACAACAATTTTAAAACAACACACATGACATCCAAAATCACAAAAACACAACCTCGAAAACACTATTGACAATGGAGGCAGCGCAAGAGCATTGGTGGCGCATCAGCTCACATGCCACCGCCACTAGTGGCATGTGGAACCCCACGCCACCGCCAATGGAGATGCAACATGATAGGGGGAGTGGATCTGCCTCTTCCCTTCCTTCTCTCGCCGGTAACGGCCTTCACGGTGACCTGCAATAGAGAAAACACAACACAAACACACAACACACTCAAACAATGGCAACTGGGCTTTTCTTGCCCCTCCATATTTGTTCTTCCTTCTTTTTCAGATGGTTGGTGGCATCGTGGATAGTGGCTGCTTATACAGCTGGTGTGGGTGAGTTGGGAGGCCATCAGGTGAGAAGGGAGGTCGTCAGTGTAGAGGAGCTGGCCATCGACAGCTGAGAGGAGAGATGGAGGCTGGCTGAGAGGGAAAGATGCATCGTGGCGGGCTGTTGGGCTGCTAATTGGGGTGTTGGAGGCAGATGGCGCTGCCAAAAGTGGAAGAGAGGGGAGGCCATCAGCATAGAGGAGCTGGCCACCAACGGTTGGAGAGGAGAGATGAAGGCTCGAGTCAGTCGCCGGAGGTGGACAGTCGAGGTTGTCGGAGGGAGCAGTTGATGATAAGGGAGGTTGAGAGGAGGCTCGCCGGGAAAGGCCTGGCTGGAAAAAGGAAAGAAAAGGGAATGGCCAGTAAGGGAGGGGGGTTGCAGCTACCTAAAAGGGGCTGGCATCTACAGCCCTAAAAGAGAGAAAAGATTAGGGTTTATTGATTTTTTTGATTGTATCTTTTTGGTCCCCCTCTTACAAAGCAACTCAACTCTATTTATAGAGTTGGAATTTACACATTCTTTTCATTTTGGTCCTTGGTTTTGTCTAATTTGATCCCTAATTTGACCATTAAAATCCAATTGTCTTCAATTTGACCCCTGACTTCGCACAATTTGCTTGGAAAAAATCAATTCGGTTTCTGAAAACTCTAAACTTCCCAATTGAACCCGAATTAAGCTCAAGAGCTTGATTTTTCATCGATTAAGCCCTTAATAAATTTGTTATGACCAATTTACAGTATAATTAAGTCCTTGCACTTAATTAAATCCTTCAATTGGACCCTAAATTAATTCTCAAACATAATTACACTTTTAAATTGGTCGACGATTAAATTAAATCAACCTATAAAAATATAATTATGTCGTTCGTCTTAATTTTTACACAGATTTATCCAATGATAAATTATTTTTGTCTTAAATCTGTATTTTCCTCCATTTTTTGGGACAAAAGAGATACAATCGACTCTCGAAAACAACCAAAATTCTCACATTGATTTTTTCTACCAACGCCGACCCTTTTTATCTTATTTTTGTTATTTTTGGGTAGATTTTGGGGAGTAATCCAGAAATTGGGTTATGACCCCTTTGCGTTTGGTTTTTTATCACTTTTCTAGTTCTTCAAGTGTGTAAAACACTTGTCACTTCAAGTTAATCCATCAATATTTATCTGGAACACAAGCAAAACCCTCAATATTAAAATAATTTCAATAATTATAAGCTATTGCATTATATTTCCCATTATAAGTAACAACAACCCTTGTCAAGATAAGATTTGGTGGACTGCTCTCGGTATGTTAAAGCCTACACATTTTTGCTTTATTTCCTTAAAGAGTTATTATGTTTTTGCCATCATTTTTTATCTTATCTCTATTTGTAACAGACCATGAGTCATCATTTGCATCATCTTCTTATGAAACTTTTCATACTCATCGATGTTATGTCTCATTTCTTGCATTTACATGTCATACAACCTATCCATTATTACCCTTAAAAGCTTCTCTCTTTTTTCTACCAAAATCCATAGCATTTACTCCTCTAATACTAGAAACATGAAAAGGCATGGGGTTGAAATTGATGACTAGGAAGAGGATTAGATTGATGTTAAGGGAAAGTTTAAATGTTATCCATCTTGTTTGAATATTTGCCAGAGCTTCCTCTTAAATTTTAAGTATCAATACGTGTCCAAGGTTTGCAGCATGGTACACACATGTTAGATCTGGTTTGTATTAATTTAGGAAAAGAGGCTTTAGTGGTGAAAATGGAAGAGGGGCCACATGACCTATGCTTAGTAATTTTGAATACATTTCTCCTACATGCATAGTTAGAGGCAGTAGTTGTTATTAGTTTCTTTGGTATGCTCTTTTGGATTGTTTCGACTTTTATTTTCATGAGGATTGGTGGGTTGGTTTACTAGAAGAGGCTTAGCAAAATTATTATTGGATATTTTAGAAGATAAAGTACGATAACTTTAGGTTTGGTAATTCTTTTTACATTTATATTCTCTTCCCACATTGCTCACCTCAACAAGCCTTTTCCTCTTGTAAGCTCTTTCGTCTTAGGAGGTTCTGATATTCTACCGAATCTTGTTGCGATGTCACTGTCGCACAATTTAATTACCCTAGCTTAAACCAAATCAAACAAGATAGTATAGAGCAAGCAAGGGGTCGATCCCACGAGGACATTTTAGTTCAGATTTTCATGCTATATATGCTATGCAATTGGGGGGTTGGAAGTTATCTAGGCTAGGCTAAAGCAAATTGAGCAGAAATTATATAAAACCAAAATTTATGAATAAAACAAACCTTGGTCGCAAGTCAACATCCACCTATAAAAATCAAAACTTATTATGAAAATGAAACATAAATTTATATTATGAATATTTATCTCTTCTTAATATTGGTTCATTAACAGATTTGCCGTATAACTTACCCTAACCATCAAACAACCACGGTGTTTGCACTAGTAATTTGATTCAATGACAACCTTAAAAACTAGATAAATTAATTAATCAAGAAACATAATTGTTTGCAATCTATGTATGATTTGATTGAATGTTCTCCCTAAGATTAATAATGTAGATCCGCTACAATTATTAACTCAGTTGCTTCACAAGTTCATATACCACAACTCCGGTTTTGATATCAAATTTATCAATAGAATGTCTACAAAAATAACTTCGAGTCCACTGTTAGCAATTGATAAACAATCATAGGAAAATAAGCATAGGAGAACAAATATATTTATCATATAAACTAGAAAATTAAGGTAAAAATAGATCTCTCAGTTCTTGAAATCTGAAGGTTTTTGTGTTCTTTCAACCAAGCCAAAGAGTTTAGCCTTGTATGTTTGTTGACCAACTAATTAAAAAGATGTAAGAAAACATGATTTAGGGTTTAGAGGAGGAACATTTGTGTTTTCTTTGTTGCTGGCTGAAGTCCTTTACTGCCTCTTCTCCTTTATATATGCTTAGAAACCCTAGTTTCTATTTTACAAAATAGTTCTACCTTAAGTTGGCAGAATTTAGTTGTCAACTTGTAAAAATAATATCTCATTCATAAGACATCTTTTTGAGATATAATTTTGATAGTTTATGGGTCTTTGAGTCTTGAATCCAAAAAGTGGGTTTGCATCAATCGGACTTCTGTAGCTCTAGATATTGAAGTTGGAATGGACAAAGGTCGACATCAGCAAATTGCAAGATTTGACTTTGAAGGCTATGATTTGCATGCTCTTCCTTATTTTATTTCTTTTTCCTTAGGTTTGCAGAACGTTATGGATGTTAGCTTTTTAATGCAACTGTAATCACTTCATTTCGAACTCTAGAGCTTTCACACGGCACAAAACATTGACTGAAGGTCAATCTGTCAATCAACTCCAATTACCTCCTTTTTACATCTTTCATCCAAAAATGCCTTCAAAACATAAAACAAAGAATATCAAGGCATTTTATACACAAAACATATGCAAAACACTAGGTAAAAATGGATGAAATTATCAAATAATATGGTCGCATCAAATATCCTCACACTTAGTTCTTGCTCGTCCTTGAGAAAGGATAGATAAAGAAAATCAAATTAAAACTAACCATGACCAATCTCTCAATCTCCCATCAATATCCAAGAATACAAGAATTATAAATAAGAATACAATCGAGAAGGATAAAGAACATAAATCTTCATGAATTTGTGTACATGCAAACTTCAAAACTCAATTACTCATTGGGATTTAAATGAAATGTATGTCATGTTTTTAGGGCTTATGTGTTTAAATCTCTCAAATTCAATCAACGAATATGTTCTACCATAAGCTTTCTCTTCAATCTCATCACCATTACTAACATATTACAAACAATGCATGAATCAAAATGTCTTATTTCTGGCTATAATGGGGCTAAGGTTAAGGTGAGGTAAAAGAAAGTAAAAGAAAAGGTTCAAACCAAATAAAGTAGAGTATTCTGAAAAATGATATTTCAAACAAGATATTCCATCAAAGTACATCATTTTCAATCTTTAAGCAACAATGATTAGCTTCTTTCAATTTCAAACTCTTTTCTTTTATTTTCTTTTCTTGTTCTTTTATTGTTTTTGTTTTTTTTTTGTTCTTCACCTTTGGCAACTTTGCACATCTTTTCATCAAGTATCACTTCTTCTTTCTTTTCACATCATTTGCAACCATAATTCCATGAGATATCACAAGTATATGCTCTACTAATCATTGGTCAGGGGAAAAGAGGATAACATAAAAAAGGTTTAAGGCTTATACATGGATAAAGCAAAGAAAAGATAAACAAGCTCAAAAGGGGCTCACTAAGGATAATATGCTTTAGGTTGGCTTTTTGGCTCAGGTGGTTAAAATTCCTAATGCCTTTTATCATCTTCATGCATATATGTAATGCAAATGTAATCTCAACAAGATATGAAGCTAGTTCTAGAGATACATATCATTAAAAGAAAGTACAAACAAAGAATATAATGTTGAAGGCTCAAAAGCTTGCATTGGTATAATACTATAAAGTGAACATGGCATATTTTCAGAGTCAATCCCTCAACCAATTAAACATTAAAACTTGCATGCACACTCATTCATTCAATTTATATATTCATCTATCTCACTTAATTCTCATACATAATGCTCATATTCTCATAAACCAATGGGAGTTCAAAAAGATCAATCATAGATTTTTCTTTTCTTTTTTGGGAAAACAAAATAAAAACAAAATAAAAAAACTAACATTTTCCTTATACCCCCACACTTAAAACGCAACATTGTCCTCAATATTGAAAATAAAAGAAAAGGAATATAGGAGAATCACAAAAAAGAAATAAAATGTGAAAAATAAAAGATAAGGGAAAAAGAAAGCAAATCTGATTATTTTTTGTGCTAGGTTGCCTCCAGTAAGCGCTTGTATTTTGTGTCATTGGCTCAACATGTGGCATGACATGCTCATTCTTCATAGAAGTGGTTATTTCTGTTGTCCAACTTTCATAGAAAGGTTTCAATCGATCCCCACTGACCTTGAGTACTTTATTGGTTTCTAAACTTGTAATTTCAACATGGGGAATGGTTGGCAAAGCCAATGTTGCTTCTTGCACATTTTGGGAAACACATGTGTGCCTCTATATCTCCTCTAATTGGGTAAAATCATTGTCATAGCTCAAAGCTACGCTTAATCCATCCACATAATTAAAATCACAAACTTGTTGCACACACTTATCAATTCAGTCATAACATGTGATAGAAAAAACATTGCTATAAGGATATTTCATTGCATCATGAAAATTAAATTAAATCTTTTCATCTCCTACTTCCATAGACCAAGTATCCTTACCACAATCATTTTTTGTATTGACAGTTTTCAAGAATGGTCTCCCAAACAATATAGGAATGCTGGAATCACAAGAATCATGTTTCATATCAAGAATATAAAAGTCACATAGAATTAGCAAACTATCGATCTTGACTATGACATCTTTTATCACACCAAGTGGGTAAATAAAACTACAATCCGCAAGTTGTATTACAATGTTGGTTTTATTCAAAGGCTCCAAACTAAAAGAATCATAAACATGTTTAGGCATAACACTAATGGATGCACCTAAATCACATAAAGCCTTTTAAAACTAGCATTGCCAATAACATATGGGATAGTAAACGCACCTGGGTTTTCCTGCTTCAAAGGCATATTCTTTTGAACAATAGCAAATACGACTTCTCCCATACTTACCATATCATGACCTTTCAGTTTGAAAACTCTTTTGGTAGTGCATAACTCCTTCAAAAAATTAGCATACTTGGGAATTGCTTGATAGCATCAATCAAAGGAATGTTGAGTTTCACTTTCTTGAAAACCTCTAAGATCTCTTTTTCTTTGTCTTCTTTCTTAGACCTAGAAGAACTCACAGGAAAGGGTGGAATTGTTCTAAAATTAGAATTCATTGAGTGAGGAGTTACCTTTGGAGTGATTGTCTTTGTCTCCGTTTATGGAGGAGTAGGTTTCTTCTTACTACTCAATTTAGTTTCTATCTCTTCTTCTTCTTCCTCCATCTCAACTTGTTTCGACTTGTTCTCTCCAAGTTCTTTCCCACTTTGCAGCATGATTGCACTAACATTCTCTTTTGGATTCAATGCTTGAGAGGCAATTTTCCATTCATTTGTGTTTCTAGTTTGCCCACACTTTGCAAGGTCACAGTGTTAGAAGCCAAAGTTTTCATCATCTCACGAAGATAATCACAAGATGATGACCCCATAACATTGGAGTTGGTGAACGGAGGGGGTTGTCTCGCTTGATAATTTTGTTGGGGTTGTGGTTGAAATCCATGGAAATGGAACTGACTCCCTTGATTGCCTTGTTGAGGTGGGTTCCCGTAGTGGAAGTTGGGATGATCTCTCCATCCGGGATTGTATGTGTTAGAAAATGGATCATACTTACGCTAGGGTTGTCCATTGAATGTTCCATCAACCCCATTCGCTTGTTCAATGTAATCTTCTTCCAAGGAAGATCTTCTTCATGCCATTCCAAGTGTCAATTGAACCTGGGAGAATAGAAAAAAATCATGCCTTTACTGCCCCTTTTAAAGAGAAAGGAAACTCCTTGAGATGAGTATGAGGATCTTCTCCTGCAAGACCATTGAATGTTGGCAACAAATGTATAAAACCAGATTTGAGTTCAAAGTTCACATTACTGTTTATGTTTATGCACAATGGTTGGTTTTCCACGTTAGGAGCAGCAAGTTGCTTGAGTGTTTGTTGTCGTACAATAACCATGATGCGAGCTTCCTTTTGTAACCCTGCATAAAGTGTTTTTTATTTTGAGATCATTTTGCACTTGATTACTTTGTTTAGCAAAACGAGTTACAGGCATAAATTACAAAGAAAACTCAAAAGAAACCAAGCACATAAGAGATTGCAAACAACACAATAGGCACGAGGATCCTACGCTAGAAAACTAATAGTGTCCAGAAACCTTAGAAAACGATAGAATTTGGCCTCGGTAAGGTGGGGCTAGAGACTAAAGTCACTAGCTCTTCTCAAAACGTCATTTTCCTTTAGGAAACAAAATACCAATACCTAATTCCACCAAAAAGTCTGTTTTGAACAATACCACCGCAAACACAAATATGTTTTCTCTTTTTTTAGAATAAATAAAAATCACAGCAAGTAGAATAAATCACAACACAAAACAACACAACAACACAAGAATCAAATAAAATCATGTCCCCGACAATGGCGACAAAATTTGTTGTGATGTCGTGGTCGCACAAATTAATTACCCTAGCTTAAAACAAATCAAACAAGATAGTAAACAGCAAGCAAGGGGTCAATCCCGTGAGGACATTTTAGTTCAAATTTTCATGCAATATGCTATGCAATTGGGGGGGGGTTTGAAGTTGTCTAGGCTAGGCTAAAGCAAACTAAGAGAAAATTATATAAAGGAAAAATTTATCAATAAAACAAATTTTGGTCGCAAGTCAACATCCACCTAAAGAAATCAGAACTAATCATGAAAACAACACGTCAATTTATATTCTAAATATTTATCTCTTCTTAACATTAGTTTGTTAACGGATCCGCCGTATAACTTACCCTAACCATCAAACAACCACAGTGTCTGCACTAGTAATTTGATTCAATGGCAGCATTAAAAACTAGATAAATTGATCAATTAAGAAAAATAATTGTTCGCAATATATAATTTAATTCGATTGAATGTTCTCCCTAAGATTAATAATGTAGATCCGCTACAATTATTAACTTAGTTGATTCATAAGTTCATATACCACAACTTCGGTTTTGATATCAAACTTAGCAATAGATTGTCTATAATAATAACTTTGAATCTGCTCTTAGCAATTAAATAAACAATCATAGGAAAATAATCATAGGAGAACAAACATATTCATCATATAAACTGAAAATTAAGGTAAAAATAGATCTCACAATTCTTGAAATCTGAAGGTTTATGTGTCCTTGCAACCAAGCAAAAGAGAGCCTTGCATGTTTGTTGACCAACTAATTAAAAAGATGTAAGAAAACATGATCTAGGGTTTGGAGGATGAAGATTTGTGTTTTCTTTTTTGCTAGCCGAAGTCCTTTGCTGTCTCTCCTCCTTTATATATGCTTAGAAACCCTAGTTTCTATTTTACAAAATAGTTCTACCTTGAGTTGGCATAATTTAGTTGCCATCTTGTAAAAGTAATATCTCATTCATAAGACATATTTTTGAGATATAATTTTGATAGTTTATAGGGTTTTTGAGTCTTGAATCCAAAAAGTGGGTTTACATCAATCAGATTTTTGTAGCTCTAGATATTGAAGTTGGAACAGAAAAAGGTCGACATCGGCAAATTGCAAGCTTTGACTTTGAAGGATGCGATTTCCATTCTCTTCCTTATTTTATTTCTTTTGCCTTAGCTTTCCAGAAATTTATGGATTGTATCTTTTGAATTCCACCGGAATCACTTCATTTCGATCTTTAGAACTTCCGCTCTACACAAAACATCGACTGAAGGCCAATCTGTCAATCAGCTCCAATTACCTCCTTTTTGCATCTTTCATCCAAAAATGTCTTCAAAACATAAAACAAAGAATATCATGGCATTTTATACATAAAACATATGCAAAACACTAGGTTAATATGGGTGAAACTGTCAAATAATATGGTTGCATCAATTTTTATTATTTATTCAATTCTCTAAGCAATAACAACATCATCATAAAAATATTGTGTGAAGCTACCCAGCATATGCTTATGAAGCTACCCATTTTGGAGCGATGTCAATATTGAACTTGTATTGTTTCAAGAAAGCACCATCAAGATCACTCTATTTCTTGACCCTTGTGCTATCTAAGGTTATGTACCAATTTAAAGCATAACCAATCAAGTTGTATAAGAAATGGATGTAAGATTTCTCATCATATATGACTTAGCCATTTTGTTGCAGAATGAGCTCAAGTGTGTATTAGAGCATTCCACTTTTGTGTACTGAATAAATTCTAGCACCCTACACTTTTTGGGCATTATTACATTTTAAAAAAATCATATCTCAACTACTTTAACTAGATCATAGTGATGAAGATCAACTCAATATCAAGCATTATCATGCAAATGACCCATTAGTGGTGTCAAGTGGGCCTATTACAAGAGCTAGGGTAAAGAGACTTAAAAAGATATTAAGTGGGCTAGTTCAAAGTACATGGAGTAAGATGAATGTAGAGGGGAAACGGACACCTATAGAGCTTAAAGGACAACTTCTAATTCATCTTATCCAAGTCCAAGAAGGGTCACATGCAAGTTCTGAAAAGTGCTGATGTGTTAGGCCCTATGTCAACTTTGATTTGGGCTTATTTTTCCTAATATGACATGAAGCCCAAGTTCAAATTACTTCCTAAATAAGTAGAGATTTTAGCATTCAAAATAATAAGTTTCCTAGTCTAGTAAGGAAACCTAAAAGTCAGCAACATTCATGACCAAATAAATCTTCATCTTATTTTTATATGGATTCAACTTAAACTTTTTATTTTCAATTCATATTTTGTGTTTTAGGGTTGATAAACATTAATTAGGCTTAGATACTTAGGGATTTGGGTCTGATTATAAGTGGACTTTATTCAAGTCCATATCTTTGAGTATTCTAGTGATGCGAACCTGGTGATCATGTGCTCACGCAACCCCATAATCACCACGAGGCTGTAATTTTGATTTAATTTGGTTAGGAAATCGTTCCTTATGCATGTTCACCCAAACCCAAACACCGGGTTGGAAAACAACCAATTTTTGGGCTATTTCCATCTTTTATAGGCTTGTGATGATATTGTTTTGGACTTGTTAGCTTAATGGACTTGGGTTTATTTCAACCTCCTTTATAAGTAGTGTCATGAGTCATTTGTAACCATATCATTATTAAAAAAAAATAAGATAAACTTTTGAACTTGTCTTTGTAGAGAATTTCTTCTTGGTTCTTCCATTCCTGATTTAGTGAAGAACAAATTCAGACTTATCACTCTTAATCACAAATTGTGTCTTTTCTTCTTCTTCTTCTTTTGATGATTTTTTTTCTATAGTAGGGAATAGTAAACAAAAAAATGAAAATAAAAGATAGTCAAACTTATCTTAGAACCAAAGCTATAATACCAAATGATATGAACTCCATCAACAATTGTGATGAAACCTGATAACAATGATGGTTTAAAACCCCAAGATTGTGTAGACAAGATTGGTTGAGCCTTGACCAATACCTAACTAGATGAAAACCAAGACTACAAAGTATTGAAATGCCACACTAAGAAAACCTAAGAGTCTCTCAACAATCAAGGTGATAAGTTTGGTTGTTTAAACACCACAAGATTAACTTGATAAGCTCTAAGAATTCTTTTAAGAATGAAGAGGAACAAGACCTCACAATAATGATAATTTTCTGAAAACATAATTTGCTTATTCAATTCGAAATACCCATCTACATACTTGGAACAAGCCTCCAAGAATAGGAAAAGTCATAATTAAAAGCTTTAAAACAGCACAAACATCAACATAACACAAGTCCTCATATTTTTAGGCCTTATGGACTTCTAGAGACAACCATAAATAGCTAAATGATTAAATGTATCTAACATAACCATTCAAGACCAAGTTCATTCCTCTATTTAATATCCTTGGAAGTCAACAAATTCATGTCTTTTGATGGTCAGACCATGCTGGTAACGTTTTTGCATTCTAATTATTAGCATCTTCAATTGCCTTGATGACGTGGACTAAGCCTTGATTATTATTTGAGCCCATCTTGGTCTCTTTAGAATCAACCCAAATCTCTTGGATTAGCCCATTTCGTGCTTCCTTGAAACGTTTAACTTTAAGTCTTGTAATTGGACCACTTGAAAGTGACAAAGGGTCTTATGCAAATTCAGCCTCATTCTCGAGTGTATGATCAACATGTCCAACTCCTTGGTTTGCATCATCTAGCTAGAAACCCATAATGAAGAATCCAAGGTTGAATCATATCAATAACTAATCTCAACACATATAACTGAATGCTCACCATAAAGAATTCAAGGTTGAACTCAAACCATAGGAAATCCTCAAAACAAACTGACATGTCTTTATCGAAAAAGGATCCTTGCCAAATAGGAAGTCCACAAGTCAAAAGAAAGTAAATAATAAATTTGTACAGCCTGTTATGACCTATATCTCAAGGCCTTTCCAAACACCGATTGATCTTAAACTTCATCTCCTCATGGAAACATACCTCTCAAATATTTTGGTAAAGTCTCAACTTAAACAAATGGTTCGATATGGAGATATTCTCAATAGTATAAAACTAGACAATATAAAACTTTACTTTAAAATCTGAATTTGACCATATGTGAAACATACCACAAATACTATCTTACTGGTTGGTCCAATATTTAAACCATAATGTTAACCATTGATTTTTAGGGTTATTGAAATATTGATCAAATCCTTGAGGAATTTAACAAACTTATTGTAAATTCTAAAAAATAAATTCAAAGCAAAAAAGGACATAAAAAGTTTCTAAAACAATGCTAAAACAAATTTCTCTCATTTTTATAAATAAAATGCATTTTTTTGCAAGGATTGGGTCATATGCAATAAGCAAAAATAATTTTTATTTTTTATTATTTAGAGATACAAGGCGATGTTTGGAAAAACCATCTTTTCCTTCCCAAGAAAATTGCTAAACGAAATATAAGGGTGTGTTTGCCAAACATTCTCTTAGGCCAAAAACTCTTTAACAAAAATGTTGTCTAAACAAATAAAGCCTTTAAGTACTTGAACTAAAACAAAACCAAATGGGTTGACCCAAAGATACTAGTTCAACAATGAACTAAACCACAAATCCAAGGTTTGACTGAAAAACTAAAACAAAATCAAAGTTAAAAGTTAACATAAAACATAAAAATATTCATAAAAAGTAGATCAAACACTCAAATCATGAAGAACACGAAGAATATTTAAACAAATTCCAGCAACATGAATTAGTGAAGGATTATACCTTCCAACAACTTAAACAATGGCTACTACTCTCTGGTTCCTTCTTTTCCAAGCTTGTTACTTTCTCTCAAAGTTAATGAAATCCTTATGCTTGTCTCTTAAACCTTCACACTAGAGTTTCTTTATCAATGTGTCTCTCCATGTTTTTTCTCTCATCTTTGTTCCTCTTACTCTCTTTGGCCAATTCTTAAGGGGGATTTAAATGGTTTTGCTAGGGTTCTTGATGGATTCAAACATAGATTGATCAAAACATGACCTTTTTATCAAAATAAGAGGGTTCTACACGAATGTTAACTATTGGTACCTCAATCATTCAATGGTTTTAGGATGGTGGTTTTATAAAATAAATTCCTGGGTGGCTTTGTTTTGCTGGGAGACAAAGACATGCATCCCTCACCATTTGATTTTGGATAACAGATTTATGACCCTCGATAAAAACCTTATAGAAAATTGAAGTGTGAACACATGAAAAGGTTAAGTTGCTTTGCATAAATAGGTATCTCAATCAAGGTTGATTGAGTTGTCCAATTTTGAGACTTTATTGGAGCAACTACGATGACAAAATCATTAGAGGTCACCTGAACTTGGTAGAGAAGAAGCATACTGATATGATCTAGACATGATTAAATTTGGACTTTCATGTAAAGTTTATATTGTACAGTTATACACTATTGAGCATATCTCCATATCTAATTGTTGGATTGCACTGAAACTTTACCAAAAGAGTCTAGAGTCATGCTTCTATATGGGTTGAAATTTAAGATCAATTGAAGTTCAGGAAAGCCTTACGATATAGGTCATAATAGACTCTTTGAATTTTGTTGTTCAGTTCCTTTTGGGCACGAAGGCTTATTTGGAGTGTATGTTGGATCTTTTATTTAGTTCACTTTAATGAATATAGGTTTGGGTCACTTGGGGCTAAAGTTGGCTTGAGTTAATTAAAATGTTGGGATCAAATCAGATTTTCTAGTTTATTTGGGATTTCTTATGGATGACAAATCTATTACTAGCATATCTAGGATATTCATTTTTGGATTTTTATTATTTTTATTCTTTTCTTATTAGTTTTTGGATTATTATTATATATTTGAGTCAATTTTGTAAGTATTATATAAAGCAGCCTACATATGTGGGGATCCATCAGGGTTATTTGAAATATTATATAAGTTAATTGTATGTTGCAAAGCTAACCGACATAAATTATAGAAATAAATTTGTGTGTTTGCATGATGCAACATGTTTTCTTTGTCGAGACAAATCAAATCCGACTTATTAAGGTATAACTAACCTTGTTACACTTCTCAAACTTGATTTTTGGATTTCTTAGAAAAGTATCATCTTTATTGGAGGTTGCTTGACCACGTGATAAGAGGGTCATATCACATACCTTTTGATTTGAAAGTCTTTATCTCCACATTCGTTCCTTAAAGATGCCAACTAGATTAATTGAGAATCTAAAAATGTAGTGATGGCTAATTAAAGACAACATGTTGTCGAGTTGGTTGAAGACAAATAAGATGTAAACATTCGATGAGAGTAGTTGATCTTTGTAAAGGGGGTATTTGTTAATTGAAAAATGATGGTTATAGCCCATGAGGTAATTAAGAAACCACATGCATTCACGTAAAGAAGTCTGTCTGACCTGCCAAATATACTAAAGAAGAAACTAAATAGTGGTTGAATGATGTGTCTCTCATCTAGGTTAAGCCTTAGAAATCAAGGATTTTAATTTGGGATTTGACTTAATTCACTTTAGTCCATGTTCTTCCAATTTCTTCTAGTTGCACCTTGATTGTCTCCCAACTTTTAATTTCATGCAATTTTACCTTTGTCAAACTTAATTATCAGCCTCAAAGTTTAATGCCTTTTACAATTTGGTCATTAACTGATTTATGCCAATTGACTCTCAATTGACCATCGAACTTTCAAATTTCCTCAAATTGACATTTGATTTAGGTATTTCAACCTTTACAATCACATATATTTTTAGTTTAGTTTTTGGTTTTTGATTTCTTCAAGCAAGTCCTTAATTACCCATCAATCTTCAATATTGCTACATATAAACACCTGATTCGTCCGATTAAACCTTGTAGAAATCAAATTAAGTTCCCAAAGTTTAATTCATTCCAATTAACATCCAAATTGACTCCAAAAACTTATTTTTCTTGCAATCAAGTCCTAAATAATTAATTATACCTTTCAAAATTATTTAGGGTAATGGTGCGCTTTGTTAGTTAGAATAGGGTTATCAATTTTGCCAATTTTATATATTTTAATCCTCCAACTTTTTCACTTGTTATTTTGATCCTTCACCACCAACTTGGACATTCTCTTTTGGGCTTTTTTCATGTGTATTTGTTTATATTTTTTTCTTTTCTTGATTTTTTTAGGAGGTTCAAAGTGAGTAATAGCAATTTTATTTCAGTTCTTTTTACCTTTTTTATTGTTAATTTATTTATTATTGTTGTATTTTAATTTTTTATATTATTTAAATTATCAATTGGACCAATGATTTGAAAATTGATTTGTATCACTCTAATTTTATATATTATAGATATATATAAAACGCATCCCGGTTTTATTGTGCGAATCCACAGTAAACTTACTATTTATTACAAAGTGAGTAACAACAATTTTATTTCGGTTCTTTTTACCTTTTTAATTTTTAATTTATTTATTATTGTTGTATTTTAATTTTTTATATTATTTAAATTATCAATTGGACCAATGATTTGAAAATTGATTTTTATCACTCTAATTTTATATATTATAGATATATATAAAACGTGTCCCGGTTTTACTGTGCGAATCCACAGTAAACTTACTATTAATACAAATTATTGAGAACAAAGAACGAGAAGTTGAGATGGCTGATATGGTCTAAGGCGCCATATTAATCCGAAGGGTGCGGGCTCGAATCCCACTCTCAACAAATTTCTATTTTGATACTATTATTACATACTGTTGAGAACAAAAAACGAGAGGTTGGGATGGCCGAGATGGTCTAAGCGCTAGAATAAGCTGAGAGGGGTGTGGCTTCGAATTCCACTCTCAACACATTTCTATTTTGCTTGGAAATGTGATTGATTTTTAAAAATATATATATTTTTTGTTTATAAATATATTAAAATTAGTTTTTTAAAAAAATATTTTTAATATCATCACATGAAAATGATCTAAAAACATTAAAAACAAATTATTATTGTTTTTCATTTTGATTTTGATTTTGGATAATTTTAAAACAACTCTATATTTATATATATAAATATATATTATTTATTAGAACTTTTTATTTTTGGCTTGTTTTTTATTCCTTTAATAATTTTGGTATGCAAGTTTTAATTTGTTCTGATTTTGTCCTTCAATTGAAATTGGTCATATATGCTTAGTTTCATTTCGGTCCTTATTTTTTTAATTTTTTTAGCAATTGCACTATATTGATTTTTTTAAATCCCTTTATTGCTTTTTAGTCCTGAAATTTTGATTTATTTCATTTTGGTGCTTATTCTTTTAATTTTTTATTTGGTATTAATTTCTTTGGTCTTTTGGTTCTTCTTGGACAATGTTTATTTTTTTGTCCATATTTATGCATTTAGTTTTTGTTTTTAATTTTTTTCACTTTATTTTTTGTTGAGGTTTTAGTTTTATTCGGTTTTGTTATGAAATTTTAATTTATGTTGGATACACTACATTTGTTTTTAAAAATCTCTTTATTGTTTTTCGATCTCAAGGTTTTGATTTCTTGCAGTTTTGTCATTCAATTGGAATTAATTATATATTTTGCTTTCCATTTGGCACTTATTCTTTTAAATTTTTATTTAGTGTTCATTCCTTTCTTTTTTTCGGTCCTTCTTGGACAGTGTTTGTTTTCTGTCCGTATTTATTCATTTATGCTTTTAGATTATTTTTTCCGGTTCATTTTTTGTCGGGATTTTATTTTTATTATTATTAGTTTCCATTTTGAAATTTTAATTTATATTGGTGATAATTTTAAAATTAATATTGCTCTTTTTTTCTCTTTGTTCTTTTTTTTGTGTTTTTTATTTTATTTTATCTGCTTTTTGGATCAGATGATTTTATTGTTTGCGGAATAATAATGATAATTTTAGTGATTATTTTTTTATTGTTTTTTTGCTAAAATATTTTGATTTTGATTTTATTTTTCAAGGTAATTTAATGATTTTAATTGTTTGGGCAGTAATTGATAATAATTTAAAGTGTTATAGTAATGAAAATGACGGTAATGTAAGGATGAATTTTCAATTTATGTTTTCGTCTTTTTGTGGATAAAAAGTTAACTATTTATTTTTATTATTTGATTATTGTAGGTCTTTCCACAATTTATATTTTATTTTTAAATGTGATTTAAATTGAATTATAAAATGAAATAATCTTAATACAATGATTTCAATAATTTAGATATCCGAATCTTCTTGCTTTTTTAATGATGATGATAATTTTATACTGGTTATTTCTTGAAACCTACTAATCTTATAAATTTATAACGATTTAAAATTCATATATTTTATAAAAAACTTGCACTTTACAAGAATTCTACACAAATTTATTATTTTAATTAAATTTATATTATAATAAAAATAAAACACAATTAACAATTAACAATTAACAACTAACAACTAACAACTAACAACAACTAGTATATATATATAAAAAAAAAACTCTCGGCCCTCGGCTACAAATCCAAGTATAACACTAAATAACTTCTTTGAGTTTTATTAATCAATTTGACTTTTTAAATCCTATTTTGATAATGAACGGCCAGAAAGGGTTGTTTATGAGACTGCTATATTGTGCGGGCACACTCAGGCGGTGTGGTGGACTTATCCGAGAAGATTACACGGAGAATAATTAATTTATCAACGACATCGAGGGCATGTGAAATAACTTCAAAACACAGCTTAATTCATGATTCCACTTCATGGTCATTCCCAGCTATTCTTGTCTTTTCTTCATTTATATCATAATCAACTTAGTGCTCTTTTATTTTATTAAGTATGTACTAGTCATTCATAAATGTTCACAGTGATTATTTTTTTATTTCCTTAACTTTATTTTTTTTATTGTTGTTATTTTTTTAATTTTATTCTCCAATCAACTTAATTTTAGATTTATCTTTATATATTTTTTTTATAAAATTATTAATGTTTTAAATAAATATTATAATAATTAGTTTAAGCTTGATTTTATAAATATCTATTTTTATCATTGTACAATTAAGTAAAAGATAATTTAAAAAACACAATAAATACATCATCTAAATAATAAATTTAGAGGATTAAACCATTAAAACTAAGTCAATTTAATATATTACCATTTTAGTACTGATTTTTTATTTAAATATATTATAAATCGAACTGTATTTTTATTAGTATTTCAAATTATATTGTGCCCGCCAAATCATTTGAATAACATCACTTACACATAATTTAGCTATAAATTTAAACTAAATAAAAAACTAATTTAAAATTTATCTTCTAAATAAAATTTAACAATCTCAAATAACCCCTATTTAATTATAGTCCTCTAAACTAGTCCAATCGAAACCAACTCAACAAAAGAGGATCGCCGTGCCAAGGAAAGTGACTGCTCCAAAAGACAATAAACGACTTCGTTTGTAAACCGCAATTCTTTCATTGGATAAACACCAGAAACAAAATTAAAAAACAATTAAAATTCAGACCAAAAATATATAAAAAGCAATGAACAATCCAAGACTTAGTTTACACTTTACACCAAACGCACGCGTCGATAACACGCACCAGCAAACCTCGAACGTCCCGCAGATCATTTTCTAATGAAAGCAACGCGCTTAAGTTAGAGCGTGATGACCTGAGAGGAAGAGTTTTCGGAGTTGAGCAAATCGTATGCGAGCAGGACCTGGTAATCTTATCGTGAAGAAGAGAGAAACAGACACCGAAATCGAATCATGACCTTAGTCGATGATAAATTCATCATATATTAAGAACACCATGTCTCCTCTTCCTCTCCTTCTCTTGATCCCTTACTCGACCTCGACGACGACAGAAGTAGTAATAAATAAGGTTCTGAATTGGTTGACAAGGTTTCTCCGCCCGTAGATTCAAGCGATTCTATCTCAGTGTCTTGATTCGGTGAGTTAACTGTCTTTCGATTAATTGATATGACTGTAGATCTGTGTGTTTATGTAATTCTTTGCCTTTTGTTTAGGGTTTGAAGGATATAGCGATGGAACCGATGGATATAGTTGGTAAATCGAAAGAGGATGCTTCGCTTCCTAAAGGTTGTGCTATTTTAATTCTAAGTTGTTTGGTGCAATCAATTTTATTTATATTTTTTGCATTTTTTTCTCTTGTCTTGTTAGTTTATTAATTTTTGTGGTTTCGCTTGCTACAGTTTTTTTTGGAGGAGCTAGATTTAGTTTTTGAAAAAACCGTAGAAAAAAAAGTATAATGAATTTTACCTTAGGTTTTATTTTTGATAGATTATGAAATGTATGACTTGAGAGATTCTTACGCAGAGTGCTGTTAGGCTTAGTTATGGGTTAGGGTTTCTACATCTGTGATTGTATTTGTGGTGAATTGCTATTGCCTTGCATATTTGCAGTCACTTTTTAGTGATGTTGGGTCAAGTAGGAATAGCAACGGGCTAGTGTTGCTGTGATTTGTAGTGATTTAGGCATTTCTGTGTGTGGTATCTGCTTAGTGTAGTGCGTTCAACTTGTACGCTTTGGATCGAGGGCTTGCTGACCTTGAAAGGGTGCTGAATGTTCGTTCTCTGATGCCAGTTATGGATCTTCTTTTACAGCAACTATGACCAAAATTATTAAAGAGATGTTGCCCCCAGATGTTCGTGTTGCCAGAGATGCTCAAGATCTTTTAATTGAGTGCTGTGTAGGTGAGACTTAAGTAATTTTGCATCTTTTATCAAACTTATCTTTGCATATTATCATATTGATTAATTATCATTTTCTTTGCATTATTACACCTCTAGGCAGACCTTTTCTTTGGGAAAATGATTTTTTGTATGTGGAGAGACAGAATGAGCGTGGCCCTTTAATCTATCTGCTAGTACTTTGTTTATGGAACTTGTGTAAGCTTGATCAACTGGAATTTAAATAGGGCAGCTAAGTCAGACAATGTCATTGTTCAGTTCACACACGACATTAACAAAAAAAAAGGCAGAAAGAAAAGGAAAAGGGAAGGAAGATAGAAAGAGAGGCATGACCTTAGGAGTTAAAGCTCAAATCCAATTAGAAAAGCTTCATTTGTAAATTACTAATTCTTAGCATGAGATAAAATATTTATCGATAATATTTCTAAATTTCAATTTTGCCCTTTTGATGTTGCTATAGTTTTCTCCGTATGACACTTTCCAGAGATGTGCCATTATCAGTTGATTGTTTGGAGCTGTTGCGACAAATCAAATACCTTAACAAAAGCCTAGTGGTCCATTCTAAAAAAAAATAACTTAATAAACATAAGGGGGATTGTTTTTGTTTTCTTCTTAACAATATACCTTCCACACAAATGTTTGCAGCTGCAGCTTGTCTTCAAAAGCTATTTCATGTATTCCAAGATGTGGTTCACCAGATGATATCAGAACTCTTTCTCTAACAAACCCTATTAAAAGTTTCTTATAAGTTTTTACAATCTAAATGCTTGTTGGAATGTCATTGGTTGGAAATTGGAAAGGATGTTAGTTTTGGAAATGACATTGTTGATATGTACAAGTTTCCCTTCTTTTGGAAGCTAGCTTTCAAAGATTAAATCCACTTCCTATTAAAAATCCTTCCCAATTGGCAGAAAGCCATAAATGAAGTTTCCATCTTGAATGGCGCCTTTGTATCTTGCCCTTGCTTTTGATAAGAGAACCTTCCAGGAAACTGTTGTTAAGATTGGCCTACTTCAATATCAGGATAGAAAAGAAATGGGTTCGTTGCAATATCATTTCAAAAGTCACCTTTTGCACCATTTATTTTGAAGATAGCACATTCAAGAGAAAACTGTGTTCCTATATAATGTGCTCACCCTTTCATTTCCTTGAATCCTAGCTGTGGCCTGAGATTTTTGAATTTAATATTGGCTATAT
Organism: Salix arbutifolia; assembly: GCA_025169955.1. NCBI lineage: Eukaryota > Viridiplantae > Streptophyta > Magnoliopsida > Malpighiales > Salicaceae > Salix > Salix arbutifolia. Next base: position 5,402,693 of record CM045916.1, on the reverse strand, counting down.
GATATAAGATGCTGAAATTAAAATTTTCAAGATGTGGCCATTTTAGTATCACATGCAAGGCCATATGTTTATTTGGTTATAAGTTACGCTTTGTTGAATAGTGTTTCATTGGTTGCTGATATAAAAGTAAGTCTCTTTCCATCCATATAAATGTCAAATGTCTTTTCTACTGCACTTATTTCTTTCTGCATCACTGGATTTTCTTCTCTCTCTCTACCAGACAGTCAATACCTTTTCATATGGTTTTGTGACTTGTGTTTTAACAAATCTCTGTGGAACTTGTTTGTTTGTAGAATTTATAAACCTTGTATCGTCAGAGTCCAATGAAGTTTGTAGCAGAGAGGACAAGCGAACGATTGCACCTGAGCATGTACTCAAGGCTTTAGAGGTCTTTGACCGATCAAATTTACTCTCTCAAGTGTGGGTTTTTGACATGCATAATTTCCTGTGCCTCTTAGTTGGAAGCAGCATTTTTTGCGTACAAACCAATGGTTTATTTTCTTCCAATACTGTTTTGGGATGATGTGCGATACCTTTACTTTTAATAATTTGAACCTAGGTCTCATTCCCTGCCTCACTCATCCCCTCGGAAAAAAAGAGAGGCCAAAAGCACTTTTCATTTGTACTATCCACTTTCATCTCTTATGATTTTCAGAATTATTAGTGATTCATTCATTGAGAAGTCTCATAAACCTTTTGATCCTCGAGTTATATTTAATTAGTAGATGCTGTTTTGCTGTAAATGCCTCAAAGTGTCTGTTTCTATTTCTTACCTTTTGAAGCCAATCATGTATTTTTAATGGAATTGATTAACAATCTGCATTTGAAACCCATGTGCCTTTAAAGATATCCCTGGTTGCCAGCCTGCAATTTTTATTCACAATGTACTATCTGATTGATTCTCTGATTTACAGGTTCTAGGGTTTGGAGAGTACATTGAGGAGGTTTATGCTGCATATGAGCAACACAAGCTAGAGACTATGGTAATTTTTATTTTCGCCCGTCCTTTTTCAACTTTTGCAAGAAAGATTATTTTTAAAATCAGATCTCTCCACATGATAAAGCCGTGTATTAAAATAGTCCATCTGGTTCAGCATCTGCTTGTTTTTATTTACTTTTGCTATAATGGATTGGAGTTCTGAGCTTTATTGATTTTTTTTTTTCGAATTTTGTACATTCCCCGTTTTAGTTTAGTTGCCCGCTTAAGATCGAGCTTTGAGAGCTCAAAATAATAGTCTTTTGTTACAGTTGTGCTTTCAAAGCATGTAATATAAGTTTTGTTTAACAAGTCTCGGTCTCCCTATCTCTTTGCCTTTACAGCATGACTCTTTAAAAGGTGGTAAATGGAGCAATGGAGCGGCAATGACCGAGGAAGAGGCAGCCGCTGCGCAGCAAAGGATGTTTGATGAGGCGCGTGCTAGAATGAATGGTGGGGTCACTGCCCCAAAGCAACCAGAGACTAACCATAGTTTAAAGAGCTAACCTAGAGACTTTGCTTTCATGAACCATAGGCAAGCATCACACTCTTCCACTGGCACGACTAGAATATCTTCTATAGTGTACAAAGTCATTGGCAAGTGCAGTAGTGATTGTGGAGATTCACTTCGATTTGAACTCCTTATCGTATGGATCATGTTTATAAGTTTAGTTAATTAGTTCAAGCTTGTCATTATCATATTTAGCTACCCGCTAGGCACTGCCCATGCTACGTGGCTAGTCCATATATAATGCTTAGGTGATGTAAATGTGTTTTAAAAAGTAAAGACAGTTAACGATTTGGGTTATATTACCGATTAAGATTGATAAATTTATTTTATTTTAATTAAATGATAAAAAAGACAAGAATCTTAACTAGGTAATTATTTTTTTTTAATAAAATCATGATTCCTTGAAAGGAGAAATAATTTTAAAAAATTGATAGTTTTTAAATTAGGATAAAATCAAAATAAAAAAATGAATTAAAGAGTGATTATTTTTTTTTCAGTGGAAGTTAAATTGAAAAGAAAAATAACTCAAATAAGATAAAAACTAGTAGAAAAAGTAAAGAAAAAAATAATGAAACATAAACTCGAATTGAAATGTGAGATTAGAAATCAATAATTTAAAAAAAAAGTAGAAAAAGAACAGAGTAAATACCAAATGAAAAAATATATGAAAAATTGAACTTGATGGAATAAATTAAAAAGAATTAACACCTATACAAAAGGGCAAAGGAAAAGAAGAAATTGAAAGAAAAAAGAACATATTTTTTTTGTTTGGAGAATTAAATTGAAAAGAAAAATAACAGAAACAAAAAAGAAAAAGAAAATTGAGGACAAAATTGAAAACAATAACATAAAATAAACTTGGAATGAAAGGTGAAATAGTTTTTTTTATCTATTCTAAATTTATTCAATTTATTGTGGTGTTTACCATATTTTTTTCACCAATTTCAAACTCAAGGTTTACATATAGATCGATAACTTCATTAAAAGCAACTAAGAAAATATTACAAGGCACTATTTTCAAAAAAATCAGTGTTAAAAGTTGAGATCCAATAAGAAAATCCATGAGACTCGAATAATAATAAAAAATAAATTGAAAAAATAATTACAGAACTTAATCCCCACCCAATCAATGAATCTTCTTGTAATAATTTTTTATATAGTCTGAATTTATTCAATTTATTATGGTGTTTACCATATTTTTTCACCAATTTCAGACCCGAGGTGATGTGATCACGTGGTCAAGCAATTCTCGACAAAAATGATACTTCCCCAAGAAAGCTGAAAATCAAGTTTGAGAAATGTGACACAATAGAAACTTGTCCCAAGACACCAACATTATGAGAGTTTAGTCGAATGATGCCACAAAGTCAGTCATATTTGATCTTTGTCCGAGCAAAAAAACATGTTGCATCATGCAAACACACAAGTTTATTTCATTAATCTATGGCAGCTAGCTTTGCAACATACAATTCACTTATATAATGTTTCAAATAACCTTAATGGATCCCCATATATGGGCTGATTTGAGCACACTTATAAAATCAACCCAAATCTGTAATAATAATCCAAAAACTAATAAGAAAATAATAAAAAGAATAAAAATTCAAAACTAATATCTTAGATATACTAGAAACAAATTTGTCATCCATAAGAAGTCCCAAATAGACTAGGGAATCTAATTTTATTACAATCTCTTAATTAACTCAAGTCAACTTTGGATCTCATGTGGCCCAAACCCATAACTATTAAAATAAACCAAACAAGACTCAACATACACTCCAAATAAGTTTTTTACCCAAAAGAAATTGAACAACAAAATTCATTAAGCTTGTTATGACCTATATTGCAATGCCTTATCACACTGTGATTAGTCTATAATTTCTCACCTACATAGAAGTACAACTCTAGAATTGATTGGTAAAGTTTCAGCTCAATCCAACGGTTAGATATGGAGATATGCTCAGTAGCATATAATTGGACAATATAAAACTTTATGTAAAAATCCAAATTTGACCATGTTTAGATCATATGATAAGATTTATATATGGGTCATGAGACCATGATAACTTCATTAAGAGAATCCATAAAAAACTTGTTTGCGATCAATTCATTATGATTTTTCCCTTTGGATTAGTCTACTTTTGAAATTAAGATTGTAAAAATTAGAGTTTTGATAAAAAAAAAAAAGATAATTGATATATTTTACCTTTTGTCTTTGTTACTACTTTCTCTAGAAATTATTAAAGAAAGAGATACTGAGGTTGGGAGAAAGTACTGAAGAACTGGAAAAAAAAAGTTGACTAAGATGGATTTTAATTAAGGTTGTTTATGCTCCCCACTATATATTCCTTGCTAACATCCCCTACTAGGTTTGATAACATTACTTAAACCTTTCTCGAATTTCATCTTTCACCTTCACCCCCCCCCCCCCCCCCTCTTCATTTCTCCCCTCTATTTGTTTTTAGGCTTGATAAGAATCCTCAACACTTTTTGGAAGTCAATTTCTCATCTTTTTCTAAAAAAAGAAACGAAAGAAGGAAGAGATAAAAGAGAAAGGGTGTGAAAACATGTGCCAATTACAAACCAAAAATATACCCAACAGATCCAAGGCTAAAAATATAACCATTCTATTAAAATCCATAGTAAAAATAATTTATATCCATAATAAAATCGTGATCTCTTTTCATATTTTTAGTATAATGTGAGATTTTGATTAATTTGAATAAACCTATTAACAAGAATAATGCTTTAAGAAATTGTAATTTAAAGTTTTTTTATACATCATAATATCACTATTTTGATTTTTTTTCTTTTAGTAACGGTCCGTCAATATATATGTTCAGCGTGTGGATGCACATTTGTGTAAATGTTATTAACTATGAGCTTAGAACTAGAATGTTATTGACTAGAACTCTAGAACTTGGGTAGAAAACACAGATGAATTTTATGAATTTTTATAACAAAATTCTTTGAGAATTGCATTATTTTACTAATTACTAAAAACATTAAAAGATTTGTAGTAAAATCATTTGTTTGTCTCATTCAAATAAAAACTGAAACATGTCCTTTTTTATTTCCTTCATTTTTTTGTTTTTATTTTTTTAATTCAATATTTGATTGGTTTGAATTGACTTATATAATTTGTTTCAACTTGCTTTCTATGAGGTTATCATTGTCTCATACAAATATTATAGTATTTTGTTGGTAGTTGATTTTGTGATTTTCTATTTATTTTATCATAAAATTAAGTACAAAATAGTTTTTTTAATATAGTTATTAAACCCAATGAAGTTCATAACTCGGGTTGTGAGTTTGGTGGTTTAAGTTGCAAAATCTGGCTTTATCCAATATGTTGTCATCTCAGAATTCCAAAAAAAAGTCATTTTGATTTTCTTTTAAGTCCAATCATGTTTTTACTAGTTATTTTGGGATAAGTCATGTCGGGACAACTCATATATTGAAATTTAATCTAATAAACTTGAGTAAGATAAGAAATCAAGTTCAAAGGTTTCAAGGTTGACTCACTGTGCTAGATTTAATAATAATATCAAAGAGTTTTTTATGACCTCAATATTGTTTTATATACAAATACTTTAGTCTGATATACAATGTAACATAGCTCGTAAACTAGTTCATGTAGATAAAAGTAAATATGCTACAATATCTTGAAATATTTTGCTCTTACTGTTTCATTTTTTGATACATTAAAAAAATTGATAGTTTAGATTTCTAAAGCATCAAACTTTCCTCAATTGACTCCTTTATCTATTTCTAACTGTCTACTAATAACTTTTATTATATTTTCAATAAAACAATGTCATTTATAGAGAACTTGATCCTTTCTTTAATTTATTTTTATAAATAAAGTTAGATGAAAAGATATAACATTGAAATAGCTAATATATTTTGAATATAATTAATATTAAAATAAGATAGAACTTGAGAATTGGATAATATTCTTGGAATAAAAAAAATATTCATATTTATTCATGTTACTTAGTTAAATATGAAGAGTTCTATATTCAATAGAAATGGTTTACCAGTACAACCATGAATGCACATGTTAGATATTTTATGGTCAAAATATTTTAAAATTCTTTTATGTATAATCAAGATTATTATTTTTTTCCAAATAATTTTAAAAATAGATTTTCCATATTCTTTTAATGTACTTATATATGCAAATAAAACTTCATTGTATTATGTCATAAATATCTAAATCTATACATTTAATGATATTTCTACCCAGAACAATTAATATATTCAACAATTATTGCATATTTTTGACATATAATTCCTATCTTAAATATGTTAATGGTGTTTTATATTATTGGTAGTAGGATAAAGTTACGTGGATGGTGACAAAACTTAATGCATACTATTTGCTCATTATATGGAAACTTTGTCCTAGTTTATTCTCACTTCCAACTCAATTTACTCCACATGTCTACAATAATGAACACTGCTCACATCAACATTGTCTTATGGATCATTGACTTGAACAATCTATATTGTTGATATTCAATTGTATTGTCACTAAATCAAAAGGAAAAAGTAACAATTCATTGCATTCTTTTTTAAACCTGAAAAGATAAACAGGATCTACTAAACCATTAACAATAAAACAAAAAATAGTCAACCAATGAGTGATGTGAACTTCATGATCATGCAATCATGTACCCACTATTAATATTTAAATCTAGTTTTGGAAAGTCGAAAGAGGTCTGAATAGAATGTAACATAATGGAAACCGATTCCAAAGCACTAACAATATATAATGACGTTATGAAATTAATTAATCTTTGATAAATTAGTTTAGTTCTCTTACGAACCAAAAAATGCAAGAATCACTTTCATATACAAGTTAATAATTCAAAAGTATTATTTAATGATAGTTGAATTGTTCCATTGTGGACTAATTGCTTACAAAGAGTATAATTGCTTTTAGAAAACAACTTTAACGGATATATTCTTGTGGACTAAATTGTTCCACTTATAAAATTAACTCAAAACCTATACTGATAAGCCCAAAACACTTATGCAAACAACTCTTAGATCTTAGTTAAAACCAAGTACTTATTAAGCCCAAACATGAAGAAAATAATAAAAATAACAAATCTAAAAATAATAAAACTAACAAATCCAACACAAACTAAATGTTTGCACCTAATTAAACTAAATAAAGTAAGATAGATAAATTTACTATAAAAATAATGCCATAAAAAATCCTAAAAACACTAGGGTCTTTGTTGTTACCTTTAGATATCCAAAATAAGCTACTAAATTGATTGATGGAGTTGTCTCCCTTTTAGTTTCCTTACATGTCTAGGATAATTATTTGTAGTTTTAAAGAATAATCTCAAAACATGGAAACCCTTGTTGCCTTCCTTTAATCTTCCTTTTAGGATTAGGAAATTTTCTTATAAGGATATGAAAATGATTTTAGAACATAAATGAATCATTTCCATATGAAAAATTATATTGCAACTCATTAAAGATGTTTATAGAACTATAAAATACCCAAAACAACTTGGCATATCCTTATAAGAAAAAATGTCTTGCAAAATAGGAAGTCCACAAATCAAAAAGAACAAAATTCATACAACCTATTTTGATCTATGTCGCAAGACCTTTTAAAAACATATTAACCTCACATTTTACCTCAACGTAGAAAATACCTTTGGAATCTTCTGGTAAAGTCTCATCTTGATCCAATGATTCGATTTGGATTTATGCTTAATAGCATAAAACTAGAGAGTAGAAAATTTCATGACAAAATCTGAATCTAACCTTCGTTGAATTGTATCACACAACTAGCTCAATGTCTTCACTAAAGAAATTTGAATACTCATATGACATAACATCCATTTGATTCACATCAACTTTTTAACTAGCACATTATTTACCATACACCACCTACAAGTTAATCCAAAACTTGAACCAATTTGGTTTATACAACCCCCCATGATATTGACCTAGTTGAATCGAGACTTGGATGAAACTTAATTAATTTTATTCTTCTTAAAAAAATACATCATTTTGAAATGGGAATAAAAAGGCAACATGGACTAATGAAGATGAAAACATAACGACACCTATAAGAAGGGATGGTTATTTTTCCTAATATGACATGTAATCCAAGTCCAAATTATTTTCTAAAGAAGGGAGGATTTTTAGTATTCAAAAGAAGAAGTTTCCTAGTCTAGGAAGGAAAACTAAAAGTCACCACCATTCAAGACCAAATAAATCTTCTTTATCTTATTTTTATGTGACTGCAACTTAACCTTTTTATTTTAAATTCATATTTTGTGTTTTAAAGTTAATAAACATTAATTGAGCCTAGTTACTTAGGGATGTGAAAGTGGGCTTTATATAAATCCATATCTTTGGGTATTATAGGGTTTAGCTTAGGTTAAAAACATATATCTAACCTAAGTTTCAGATCATGTTTTATGCTTGATGACATTAAGATTTCAACAGTAACATTGTGTGCTTGTGAGGTGAGAATTCTCTCTTCATTGGTTTTTGTAAGGGGACAGAAAATGACTGTAGATCATTGAGTCATTAGCATTATAGAATTGATTTCTATTCTAGTTTTGTACAAGGAATTCGATACCGGATTCCACAAGTACACATCAATTTAACAGATTCTCTATGACTGAATTTTTCATTGTTTTGACCTGTAAACTTTAGGGTATGGCTCAAGACAAGCTTGATATTAAACTTACAAAATTCATTGTTAAATTTGAGTGAGACTTTGTCAATATTTTTTTTTACTTTTATTTAAAACAACATCACTTCAGTGTTTTATTAAAAACATTTATCCAAAACAATATAATTTTAAACAAAAATAAAATAATAAACCCAAGTCATCTCATCAACTCACAAATTGATCACCTAATCTATGACACAAGCCTTGAGATAGATCATCAGCTTGGGTCTTATAAATATGCATATCAATACCTAAATAAATTTCAGAGGTGAGCAAATTAATTGAATTATCTGAAATATCTATAAAAACTGATCTAAAATTAATCAAAGCAAATAGTATTTTAAAATTTGTTGAATAATTCAGTTAGAAGATTAAAAAAAATGATTTGACTCAATTTCAAATTTTAAAAGCCAATCTAAAACCAAACCTAATTAAATAAATAAAAAATCATTATAAACTAAAGGCTCGTTATAAACTAAAAAATCATTAAATCAAAACCTTTTAAAAATAACCCAATGAAAAATCCATTAATTCAATAGGACTAGTTCAATTTTAATAAATGTGAAACCAAACTGAATCAATCAATTCAGTTCTTTTGTTCAGTTAGGTACAATTTTTTTTTAAAAAAAAGTAGTTCATTTTGTTTTTTTTATTGAAACCAAACCACATCTAAACCTACACTTAGGACTAGTAATTCCCATGACTTCTTCCATCAGATGCCATTTCTACACGGAAAAACCTAAGCAAAACACGCTGTCAATTTTCAGGGCTAAATCTAGCCAGCTTTCAATTCTCCAATCAGTGGTGATGGTTGATAGTGCCCAAGAAAAGAGTTGAGATAAGAATATTTTCCACATCTATACCAAAGACATGAACTGCTGGCATAATCACAAATCAATATGCTTTACCTTTAAGATTGTGTGTTGAAAATATATTAAATAATTTTTTTAATTTTTCATTTTAATATTAACATATTACAATTATTAAAAAAATATATATAAAAAAATTACTTGGGTACTTTTTTTAAGAAAAAACAATTAGAAAACTCTTTTACTTTTGACCAACCACTGAAAAAACAAGTTGATTCATATCAAATACGTTATATATTAAAATATTTTTAACTCATTTTTATATAAAAATAATATTTCATAAAAAAACTTTTAAATTATAATTCTGAATTATAAAATTATACCGTACAATCTCTTAACATCAATTTATTTCCTAGAAAACTTGCATTGTTACTGTAAAACAACAAAATCTTCAAAGAAGTAAAACAAAAATACTTTATAAAATTTAAAGTTCATTCTTTGTTCTATTTTTTCACGAAGGTAAAAAGCACACAGCAAAGTCAACATCAAAATCAAATCAAGTAGCAGTGTGTATGCAAGATAATTAAATAAATTATGGAGGAAAAAAAATACCGTCAGGGGTCCAGGCCGCGACTGGAAAACGATAAGGCTTTGTTGCATTTGCTGTCCCTGTAACTAACCAGCCTCTCACAAATTCAAATTATATATATATATATAAACACTTCTGATTTAAAGATGCTAGCAAACAATACAATTTTCTAAAACAAACTGTCCTGTTTTGCTTAGAAAGAGAAACAGAATTAAAAAAAAGTGGAGTAAGGGAAGCACTGGATGCAGAGGTTTATCGATCGGTTCGTGTTTTTCGTGCAAAACAAAAAATGGTCAGGAAAAGATCGATGAACCGCTGCCTCCAGTGTCTTCTCAACCAAACTCAAAGGCAATATCTTGTATGCATAGATCTGAAAATTAAATTAAAATAAAATATTCAAATTCAATGAATGTGTGTGCATAACGATATGTGTTTGTTTGATATAGAGGAAGAGGAAGAGGAAAGAAATTGAAGGATATCATGTGAGAGTGTGTGCTAGGAGGGCTTCCCTTGGATCGGAAGGAAAGGAATCTTGAAAGAAGGTTCGCCATTGCGGTACGTTTTTTTACGTCTCTGCTTCCTCTGTTTTTACTTTTTCGGCAATTTTGTGTTTAATATTAGTAATAAATATTATAATAAATATCAATTGTGATTTTTAAAGTTACCTTTCTACCCTTATTTTTATAACAAATTGAAAATTTAAGACTGACACGTTAGATTTCATGGCAAACTTGTTTATGTGACTGGCTGCCACTAGAGTTGATGATCCATGTGTACGTAACTAATTAGGCGACTGAGGTCTCCCGTTTTCCGGAACTTCTCCTTTTCTCTTACATTATTATCTATACAGCCGAATCAATTCATGATTTTACTTTGCATATACTGTTGCTCTAGAATTAAATTACTGTTGATTTTAATATTAAATTTACTTTTTGATGAATGTTTTCAAGGAAATTACATGCGAGAGGTGCAGAGTTCGATCCCCCATCTCCACCGATTTATCTCCTCAAATATAGCTCCTTTCTTTTCTTTTTCTTTTGTTATTTGGATATAACTATTAATAAATAAATAAATAAATAAATAAATAAATTAGAAACATTGACACAGATTACTATAGATTGTAATAGTAAATTTACTATTTGATTAATGTTTTCAAAGAAATCGCAAGCGTCGGGATATAGCTCAAGTGGTAGAGTGCATGCTTTGCATGCGAGAGGTGCAGAGTTCGATCCCCCATCTCCACCGATTTATCTCCTCAAATATAGCTCCTTTCTTTTCTTTTTCTTTTGTTATTTGGATATAAGTATTAATAAATAAATAAATAAATTAGAAACATTGACACATAATTCTTTACTCTTAACGATTAAATTGTACGTCATGGTTTTACTGTGCATGTACTGTAGCTCTAGACTCAGATTACTGTAGATTGTAATAGTAAATTTACTATTTGATTAATGTTTTCAAGGAAATCGCAAGCGCCGTGATATAGCTCAAATGGTAGAGTGCATGCTTTGCATGCGAGAGGTGCAGAGTTCGATCCCCCATCTCCACCGATTTATCTCCTCAAATATAGCTCCTTTCTTTTCTTTTTCTTTTGTTATTTGGATATAAGTATTAATAAATAAATAAATAATCAATAAATAAATAAATTAGAAACATTGACACATAATTCTTTACTCTTAACGGTAGCATTATGTTTTTTTTTATTATTATTGATTTATCCAAAATTAAATTGTATGTCGTGGTTTTACTGTGCATGTATTGTAGCTCTAGACTCGGATTACTGTAGATTGTAATAGTAAATTTACTGTTTGATTAATGTTTTCAAGGAAATTGCAAGCGCCGGGATATAGCTCAAGTGGTAGAGTGCACGCTTTGCATGCGAGAGGTGTAGAGTTCGATCCCCCATCTTCGCCGATTTATCTCCTCAAATATAGCTCCATTCTTTTCTTTTTCTTTTGTAATTTATTTGGATATAAGTATTAATAAATAAATAAATCAATAAATTAGAAGCATTGACACATAATTCTTTACTCTTAACGGTAGCATTATGTTTTTTTTTTTATTATTGATTTAGACAAAATTAAATTGTACTTAACGAATTACTAAAAAATTAACCGAATTAACACTTGTTTTTTTATATCAAATTTGATCTTTATTCTCTTAATTACAATATATTTGGTCTTCAATCATTTATTGAGTTAATTATTTTTGCAATTTAATCCCTTTAGACTTGATTTTTATATTATATTTGGTCATCAAGTTTTTAATTGTGATGTATTTTGCTTTTGAATTTTTTATTAAATTAATTTTTCTTTCAATTTCATTGATTGACAGTTGATTTTTATATCAAATATGGTTCTAATTTTTTATTGTTGTTTTTATCCTTTTTTAATTGAAATTGTTTTTCAATTTCATCCCTTATGATTTGGTTTTATTTTCTTTTTGTGTGAAACTTGATTCTCTTTTTCTTCAAATCTATATTTTTTAAATTTATTTTTTCAAGTTGATTCATGATTATTATGGTTGGTTGAGAATTTTCATTATAATTTTTTTGGGCTAGCCTTTTATGTTATGATTCGGCCTCATGATCAATGTCCCAAGTTCTAAGAGTTAGACCGGGTTGCCTCCAATCATTTTTAATAAGTTGTTTTTGCTAAACATTTAATCTAATATATTTTTTTATCCAAATTTGGTCCTTGTTGTTTTAATTACTTTTATCATTTTCTTATTTATATTTTTCAATTTAGCCTCTAATTACATTCTTTCATTTTGTTTTTATACCATATTTGATATTTGTTGTTTGAGTTTTAAATTGTAATACAGTTGGATATTTTACTTCTTTTTTTTGGTTGCCTTCAAACAAGGTAGTTCTTCATTGAAAATTGATTTTTTTTTAAATCATCATCTCACATTTGATTATTGAGCCCTTAACTTCATTGTATGTTGCATTTTTCTTTTTGTTGAGTTATCTTGATCTCATATATCAAGTAATAGGTTAGTCAAGTTATTCATGTTTACCTCATATTTGTTTTTATGAAATTTGGTTTTTTTACAATTTCATACTTTGGCGTTAATTTATTGGCCTTTAAGCTATGTGATGTTTTAACCTTTTTTTTTGTTGGGTTATCCTGAATGCATGTTAGTCAAGTTAACCTGAGTCATCTTGCATATATCGACCACAACTTAGATCGAGTGTTTGATTCATTACCTTACTCTCTCTTATCTACTTCTGTTTTTCTGGTTTGCTTTAGAATCTTTCTCGAAGCATGAACGTGATCAATTTTTTTATCACATGATCTTTTTCACTAGAATTTTGTTCTCTATGTTTTCCCTGGTGTAGTCAGTTTTCAACAAACAAGACGATGAGTACCTTGGGGGTGTTTAATGCATTTACTCTTCAATTTCAATGCTTCCTATTTTATTTTATTTTGTGAAAAAAGAGGTAACACTGTGATGGTTATTCTTCTCTTTTGGTTTCAGGGTCACATAATTTGAATGATAAGATATGGGTCAGGGGGATGCTTTTGAAACTTTTGTTGGAGATGTGTTCTTTTAATTTGCTTTTGTAGATTTTCATAAAATTATACTGGTGCATTAGCTAGCATTTGAGTTCAATTGTGTGTACTTTCAGGAATCTATCAACTGTGTTAAGGAAGACTGTTGTAGTTCTCCGAGGCTTTGGAAGTGGTCTATTATAAAAACTTTTGCGAGCTTCATAACTGACCTCATCAATACAGCTGTCGGGTTTGGTCTTTTTATCTCCTTCTGCTTTTCAACTTCAACCCTTGAGGATTTTCAGGACAACTTACAACACGCTCTCATTTTGATGAAAACTTAACAGTTTCAACTTCTTACATCAAGTGTAAGTTTTCATCCCCCTCTGTGCTTTTTTTATGGGTTATGGCTGGTTATTTTTATTCAATTTGTGAACTGATACGGATCATGTTTCATAATAGTTTCATGAACACTCGCAGGGAGTAAGATTGTTAGGTGGATAGGATTTTTTCATTTTTGCATCCATCTCAGGGATGAAAATTTATGGAACTTGTTGTTTGAGTTTGTGTGATCATTTTGCTGGGGTCCTCGAAGAGCTCGAGGATGTATGAAATATTCAAGAACTTCAGTATATTTTTGTTTTACCTGCTCCTTTTCTTTCTTTGCTTGTATCTTTCTTTCATGCCTCGGAATTCTGAGTTGAGGATGGCATCAAGCATTAATCTTTTAGTTTTTGAGTGTAGGATAGCATCAAGGAATGCCATGATGTCAACAAAGAATTATAGCTCAAGAAAAGCTTTCAAAAGAGGAGTCATTTTTCTTTTCCATTATTTTCATGATCTATCTATGTTGTTCCTTTTCCATTAAACTTTCTTTTTTTCTTTCATCATTTTGTTTTTGAGAACTGTATGTTTTGGTGTAGTGTTTGAACTCTGATTGCATTTTTTTTCAGGGGCCCCAAGTTATCGAGGAACATATATCGACCACAACTTAGATCGAGTGTATGATTCATTACCTTACTCTCTCTTAACTACTTCTGTTTTTCTGGTTTGCTTTAGAATCTTTCTCGAAGCATGAACGTGATCAATTTTTTTATCACATGATCTTTTTCACTAGAATTTTGTTCTCTATGTTTTCCCTGGTGTAGTCAGTTTTCAACAAACAAGACGATGAGTACCTTGGGGGTGTTTAATGCATTTACTCTTCAATTTCAATGCTTCCTATTTTATTTTATTTTGTGAAAAAAGAGGTAACACTGTGATGGTTATTCTTCTCTTTTGGTTTCAGGGTCACATAATTTGAATGATAAGATATGGGTCAGGGGGATGCTTTTGAAACTTTTGTTGGAGATGTGTTCTTTTAATTTGCTTTTGTAGATTTTCATAAAATTATACTGGTGCATTAGCTAGCATTTGAGTTCAATTGTGTGTACTTTCAGGAGTCTATCAACTGTGTTAAGGAAGACTGTTGTAGTTCTCCGAGGCTTTGGAAGTGGTCTATTATAAAAACTTTTGCGAGCTTCATAACTGACCTCATCAATACAGCTGTCGGGTTTGGTCTTTTTATCTCCATCTGCTTTCAACTTCAACCCTTGAGGATTTTCAGGACAACTTACAACATGCTCTAATTTTGATGAAAACTTAACAGTTTCAACTTCTTACATCAAGTGTAAGTTTTCATCCCCCTCTGTGCTTTTTTTATGGGTTATGGCTGGTTATTTTTATTCAATTTGTGAACTGATACGGATCATGTCTCATAATACTTTCATGAACACTCGCAGGGAGTAAGATTGTTAGGTGGAAGAGATTTTTTCATTTTTGCATCCATCTTACGGATGAAAATATATGGAACTTGGTGTTTGAGTTTTTGTGATTATTTTGCACGGGTCCTCGAAGAGCTCGACGGTGTGTGGAACATTCAAGAACTTCAGTATATTTTTGTGTTACCTGCTCCTTTTCTTTCTTTGCTTGTATCTTTCTTTCATGCCTCGGAATTCTGAGTTGAGGATGGCATCAAGCATTAATCTTTTAGTTTTTGAGTGTAGGATAGCATCAAGGAATGCCATGAAGTCAACAAAGAATTATAGCTCAAGACAAGCTTTCAAAAGAGCAGTCATTTTTCTATTCTATTATTTTCCGGATCTATATATGTTGTTCCTTTTCCATTAAACTTTCTTTTTTTCTTTCATCATTTTGTTTTTGAGAACTGGATGTTTTGCTGTAGTGTTTGAACTCTGCTTGCATGTTTTTTCAGGGGCCCCAAGTTATCGAGGAACATATATCGACCACAACTTAGATCGAGTGTTTGATTCATTACCTTACTCTCTCTTATCTACTTCTGTTTTTCTGGTTTGCTTTAGAATCTTTCTCGAAGCATGAACGCCATCAATTTTTTTCTCACGTGATCTTTTTCACTAGAATTTTGTTCTGCATGTTTTCCCTGGTGTAGTCACTTTTCAACACACAAGACTATGAGTACCTTGGGGGTGTTTAATGCATTTACTCTTCAATTTCAATGCTTCCTATTTTATTTTTTTTGTGGAAAAAGAGGTAACACTGTGATGGTTGTTCTTCTCTTTTGGTTTCAGGGTCACATACTTTGAATGATAAGATATGGGTCAGGGGGATGCTTTTGAAACTTTTGTTGGAGATGTGTTCTTTTAATTTGCTTTTGTAGATTTTCATAAAATTCTACTGGTGCATTAGCTAGCATTTGAGTTCAATTGTGTGTACTTTCAGGAGTCTATCAACTGTGTTAAGGAAGACTGTTTTAGTTCTCCGAGGCTTTGGAAGTGGTCTATTATAAAAACTTTTGCGAGCTTCATAACTGACCTCATCAATACAGCTGTCCGGTTTGGTCTTTTTATCTCCATCTGCTTTTCAACTTCAACCCTTGAGGATTTTCAGGACAACTTACAACATGCTCTCATTTTGATGAAAACTTAACAGTTTCAACTTCTTACATCAAGTGTAAGTTTTCATCCCCCTCTGTGCTTTTTTTATGGGTTAGGGCTGGTTATTTTTATTCAATTTGTGACCTGATACGGATCATGTCTCATAATGGTTTCATGAACACTCGCAGGGAGTAAGATTGTCAGGTGGATGGGATTTTTTCATTTTTGCATCCATCTCAGGGATGAAAATTTCTGGAACTTGGTGTTTGAGTTTGTGTGATCATTTTGCTGGGGTCCTCGAAGAGCTCGACGGTGTATTGAACATTCAAGAACTTCAGTATATTTTTGTGTTACCTGCTTCTTTTCTTTCTTTGCTTGGATCTTTCTTTCATTCCTCGGAATTCTGAGTTGAGGATGGCATCAAGCATTAATCTTTTATTTTTTGAGTGTAGGATAGCATCATGGAATGCCATGAAGTCAACAAAGAATTATAGCTCAAGACAAGCTTTCAAAAGAGCAGTCATTTTTCTATTCCATTATTTTCCGGATCTATATATGTTGTTCCTTTTCCATTCAACTTTCTTTTTTTCTTTCATCATTTTGTTTTTGAGAACTGGATGTTTTGCTGTAGTGTTTGAACTCTGCTTGCATGTTTTTTCAGGGGCCCCAAGTTATCGAGGAACATATATCGACCACAACTTAGATCGAGTGTTTGATTCATTACCTTACTCTCTCTTATCTACTTCTGTTTTTCTGGTTTGCTTTAGAATCTTTCTCGAAGCATGAACGTCATCAATTTTTTTATCACGTGATCTTTTTAACTAGAATTTTGTTCTGCATGTTTTCCCTGGTGTAGTCACTTTTCAACAAACAAGACTATGAGTACCTTGGGGGTGTTTAATGCATTTACTCTTCAATTTCAATCCTTCCTATTTTTTTTTGTGGAAAAAGAGGTAACACTGTGATGGTTGTTCTTCTCTTTTGGTTTCAGGGTAACATACTTTGAATGATAAGATATGGGTCAGGGGGATGCTTTTGAAACTTTTGTTGGAGATGTATTCTTTTAATTTGCTTTTGTAGATTTTCATAAAATTATACTGGTGCATTAGCTAGCATTTGAGTTCAATTGTGTGTACTTTCAGGAGTCTATCAACTGTGTTAAGGAAGACTGTTGTAGTTCTCCGAGGCTTTGGAAGTGGTCTATTATAAAAACTTTTGCGAGCTTCCTAACTGACCACATCAATACAGCTGTCGGGTTTGGTCTTTTTATCTCCATCTGCTTTCAACTTCAACCCTTGAGGATTTTCAGGACAACTTACAACATGCTCTAATTTTGATGAAAACTTAACAGTTTCAACTTCTTACATCAAGTGTAAGTTTTCATCCCCCTCTGTGCTTTTTTTATGGGTTATGGCTGGTTATTTTTATTCAATTTGTGAACTGATACGGATCATGTGTCATAATAGTTTCATGAACAATCGCAGGGAGTAAGATTGTTAGGTGGATGAGATTTTTTCATTTTTCCATCCATCTCACGGATGAAAATATATGGAACTTGGTGTTTGAGTTTTTGTGATCATTTTGCACGGGTCCTCGAAGAGCTCGACGGTGTGTGGAACATTCAAGAACTTCAGTATATTTTTGTGTTACCTGCTCCTTTTCTTTCTTTGCTTGTATCTTTCTTTCATGCCTCGGAATTCTGAGTTGAGGATGGCATCAAGCATTAATCTTTTAGTTTTTGAGTGTAGGATAGCATCAAGGAATGCCATGAAGTCAACAAAGAATTATAGCTCAAGACAAGCTTTCAAAAGAGGAGTCATTTTTCTATTCTATTATTTTCATGATCTATCTATGTTGTTCCTTTTCCATTAAACTTTCTTTTTTTCTTTCATCATTTTGTTTTTGAGCACTGGATGTTTTGTTGTAGTGTTTGAACTCTGCTTGCATGTTTTTTCAGGGGCCCCAAGTTATCGAGGAAGATATATCGACCACAACTTAGATCGTGTGTTTGATTCATTACCATACTCTCTCTTATCTACTTCTGTTTTTCTGGTTTGCTTTAGAATCTTTCTCGAAGCATGAACGTCATCAATTTTTTTATCACGTGATCTTTTTAACTAGAATTTTGTTCTGCATGTTTTCCCTGGTGTAGTCACTTTTCAACAAACAAGACTATGAGTACCTTGGGGGTGTTTAATGCATTTACTCTTCAATTTCAATCCTTCCTATTTTTTTTTGTGGAAAAAGAGGTAACACTGTGATGGTTGTTCTTCTCTTTTGGTTTCAGGGTAACATACTTTGAATGATAAGATATGGGTCAGGGGGATGCTTTTGAAACTTTTGTTGGAGATGTATTCTTTTAATTTGCTTTTGTAGATTTTCATAAAATTATACTGGTGCATTAGCTAGCATTTGAGTTCAATTGTGTGTACTTTCAGGAGTCTATCAACTGTGTTAAGGAAGACTGTTGTAGTTCTCCGAGGCTTTGGAAGTGGTCTATTATAAAAACTTTTGCGAGCTTCATAACTGACCTCATCAATACAGCTGTCGGGTTTGGTCTTTTTATCTCCTTCTGCTTTTCAACTTCAACCCTTGAGGATTTTCAGGACAACTTACAACACGCTCTCATTTTGATGAAAACTTAACAGTTTCAACTTCTTACATCAAGTGTAAGTTTTCATCCCCCTCTGTGCTTTTTTTATGGGTTATGGCTGGTTATTTTTATTCAATTTGTGAACTGATACGGATCATGTCTCATAATACTTTCATGAACACTCGCAGGGAGTAAGATTGTTAGGTGGAAGAGATTTTTTCATTTTTGCATCCATCTTACGGATGAAAATATATGGAACTTGGTGTTTGAGTTTTTGTGATTATTTTGCACGGGTCCTCGAAGAGCTCGACGGTGTGTGGAACATTCAAGAACTTCAGTATATTTTTGTGTTACCTGCTCCTTTTCTTTCTTTGCTTGTATCTTTCTTTCATGCCTCGGAATTCTGAGTTGAGGATGGCATCAAGCATTAATCTTTTAGTTTTTGAGTGTAGGATAGCATCAAGGAATGCCATGAAGTCAACAAAGAATTATAGCTCAAGACAAGCTTTCAAAAGAGCAGTCATTTTTCTATTCTATTATTTTCCGGATCTATATATGTTGTTCCTTTTCCATTAAACTTTCTTTTTTTCTTTCATCATTTTGTTTTTGAGAACTGGATGTTTTGCTGTAGTGTTTGAACTCTGCTTGCATGTTTTTTCAGGGGCCCCAAGTTATCGAGGAACATATATCGACCACAACTTAGATCGAGTGTTTGATTCATTACCTTACTCTCTCTTATCTACTTCTGTTTTTCTGGTTTGCTTTAGAATCTTTCTCGAAGCATGAACGCCATCAATTTTTTTCTCACGTGATCTTTTTCACTAGAATTTTGTTCTGCATGTTTTCCCTGGTGTAGTCACTTTTCAACACACAAGACTATGAGTACCTTGGGGGTGTTTAATGCATTTACTCTTCAATTTCAATGCTTCCTATTTTATTTTTTTTGTGGAAAAAGAGGTAACACTGTGATGGTTGTTCTTCTCTTTTGGTTTCAGGGTCACATACTTTGAATGATAAGATATGGGTCAGGGGGATGCTTTTGAAACTTTTGTTGGAGATGTGTTCTTTTAATTTGCTTTTGTAGATTTTCATAAAATTCTACTGGTGCATTAGCTAGCATTTGAGTTCAATTGTGTGTACTTTCAGGAGTCTATCAACTGTGTTAAGGAAGACTGTTTTAGTTCTCCGAGGCTTTGGAAGTGGTCTATTATAAAAACTTTTGCGAGCTTCATAACTGACCTCATCAATACAGCTGTCCGGTTTGGTCTTTTTATCTCCATCTGCTTTTCAACTTCAACCCTTGAGGATTTTCAGGACAACTTACAACATGCTCTCATTTTGATGAAAACTTAACAGTTTCAACTTCTTACATCAAGTGTAAGTTTTCATCCCCCTCTGTGCTTTTTTTATGGGTTAGGGCTGGTTATTTTTATTCAATTTGTGACCTGATACGGATCATGTCTCATAATGGTTTCATGAACACTCGCAGGGAGTAAGATTGTCAGGTGGATGGGATTTTTTCATTTTTGCATCCATCTCAGGGATGAAAATTTCTGGAACTTGGTGTTTGAGTTTGTGTGATCATTTTGCTGGGGTCCTCGAAGAGCTCGACGGTGTATTGAACATTCAAGAACTTCAGTATATTTTTGTGTTACCTGCTTCTTTTCTTTCTTTGCTTGGATCTTTCTTTCATTCCTCGGAATTCTGAGTTGAGGATGGCATCAAGCATTAATCTTTTATTTTTTGAGTGTAGGATAGCATCATGGAATGCCATGAAGTCAACAAAGAATTATAGCTCAAGACAAGCTTTCAAAAGAGCAGTCATTTTTCTATTCCATTATTTTCCGGATCTATATATGTTGTTCCTTTTCCATTAAACTTTCTTTTTTTCTTTCATCATTTTGTTTTTGAGAACTGGATGTTTTGCTGTAGTGTTTGAACTCTGCTTGCATGTTTTTTCAGGGGCCCCAAGTTATCGAGGAACATATATCGACCACAACTTAGATCGAGTGTTTGATTCATTACCTTACTCTCTCTTATCTACTTCTGTTTTTCTGGTTTGCTTTAGAATCTTTCTTGAAGCATGAACGCCATCAATTTTTTTCTCACGTGATCTTTTTCACTAGAATTTTGTTCTGCATGTTTTCCCTGGTGTAGTCACTTTTCAACACACAAGACTATGAGTACCTTGGGGGTGTTTAATGCATTTACTCTTCAATTTCAATGCTTCCTATTTTATTTTTTTTGTGGAAAAAGAGGTAACACTGTGATGGTTGTTCTTCTCTTTTGGTTTCAGGGTCACATACTTTGAATGATAAGATATGGGTCAGGGGGATGCTTTTGAAACTTTTGTTGGAGATGTGTTCTTTTAATTTGCTTTTGTAGATTTTCATAAAATTATACTGGTGCATTAGCTAGCATTTGAGTTCAATTGTGTGTACTTTCAGGAGTCTATCAACTGTGTTAAGGAAGACTGTTTTAGTTCTCCGAGGCTTTGGAAGTGGTCTATTATAAAAACTTTTGCGAGCTTCATAACTGACCTCATCAATACAGCTGTCCGGTTTGGTCTTTTTATCTCCATCTGCTTTTCAACTTCAACCCTTGAGGATTTTCAGGACAACTTACAACATGCTCTCATTTTGATGAAAACTTAACAGTTTCAACTTCTTACATCAAGTGTAAGTTTTCATCCCCCTCTGTGCTTTTTTATGGGTTATGGCTGGTTATTTTTATTCAATTTGTGAACTGATACGGATCATGTCTCATAATGGTTTCATGAACACTCGTAGGGAGTAAGATTGTCAGGTGGATGGGATTTTTTCATTTTTGCATCCATCTCATGGATGAAAATTTATGGAACTTGGTGTTTGAGTTTTTGTGATCATTTTGCAGGTGTCCTCGAAGAGCTCGACGGTGTATGGAACATTCAAGAACTTCAGTATTTTTTTGTGTTACCTGCTCCTTTTCTTTCTTTGCTTGTATCTTTCTTTCATGCCTCGGAATTCTGAGTTGAGGATGGCATCAAGCATTAATCTTTTAGTTTTTGAGTGTAGGATAGCATCAAGGAATGCCATGAAGTCAACAAAGAATTATAGCTCAAGACAAGCTTTCAAAAAAGGAGTCATTTTTCTTTTCCATTATTTTCATGATCTATCTATGTTGTTCCTTTTCCATTAAACTTTCTTTTTTTCTTTCATCATTTGTTTTTGAGAACTGGATGTTTTGTTGTAGTGTTTGAACTCTGCTTGCATGTTTTTTCAGGGGCCCCAAGTTATCGAGGAAGTGCAATCAAAACTAAGGACCAAAGTAAAAAGGTGCGTGAAGTTAAGGTTGCTTGAAATTTTAGCGGGGATACAATTACATAAATTTAAAAGTTTAAAGCCAATTTGAAGTGCAATTAGAACAATTATAAATTAAGGGACCAAAATGCATTGCACCTTCTCCCAAATTTTGCAAACGTGACTACACTGTTCAGTCACCTGAACAGTGCAGACGCGTTGTTGTAGTTGACAAGTAGACAACCCATTGCTGCACGCAATGAGTAGCCGAATGGTTACCTCCTTCTTCCATAAAAGTCAAGGAACGAATGGGAGGTAGAGGAAGCATAAAATAACATAGGGGGAAACACTGAAAAAACATGAACAAATAGATTAAAAACAAAGGGAAAAAACAAAAATAATAGAGGAGTAGAGGAGCAGTATCAGTTTTTATCATTGGTAGGACACCTTCGTCTCTTTCCTCAACACCGGCAGCCTCAATTCCCCTTTTGGTCGGCGACCTCAATCCTCTCCATCTCCACCGTCATCCACAACCAACAACCAACAACCACGATTTTCTTCAAAAACCAGTTACAATCGGCTCTCATCTATTAAGATTGAAGAAAATTGAGAGTTTAATGGTCAAATAGGGGTTAAATTGCATTAATCCAAAACTAGGGACCAAAGTAAAAAGGTGCATGAAGTTAAGGTTGCTTTGAAATTTTAGTGGGATACAATTACACAAATTTAAAAGTTTAAAGCCAATTTGAAGTGCAATTAGAACAATTACAAATTGAGGGACCAAAATGCATTGCACCTTCTCCCAAATTTGGAAAACGTGACTACACTGTTCAGTCACCTGAACAGTGCAGACGCGATGTTGCAGTTGAAAAGGAGACAACCCATTGCTGCACGTAATGAGTAGCCGAAGGGTTCTCCTTTTATAAAAGTCAAGGAACGAACGGGAGGTAGAGGAAGCATAAACTAACACAGGGGGAAACACTGAAAAAACATGAACAAATAGATGAAAAACAAAGGGAAAAAACAAAAATAGAGGAGTAGAGGAGCAATATCAGTTTTTATCATCGGTAGGACACCTTCGTCTCTTTCCTCAGCACCGGCAGCCTCAGTTTCCCTTTTAGTCGGCGACCTAAATCCTCTCCACCTCCACCATCATCCACAACCAACAGCCAACAACCACGATTTTCTTCAAAAACCAGCTCTCATCTCCTTCGATAGTTTTCAACAGCTCCATTCAGCAAGCACCAACAGGTTCCCTTCGACACTCGCAGCAGCTCCACTGTGACCTCTAGTGGTAGAAACAAGGCTTCAGCAACCCAACAATAACTCCCCTCTCTCTCCCTTCTCCTTTAGCAGGTTCAACATCAGTCTCTCTCTTCTTTCACCATTGCATCAGCACTCTGACAGCTCTCCTGGCTACCAATTCTGATGCCACCACCAGTGGAACTAGCTCACCCTCCTCTATCTGGTGGAAGTAATAAGTATGTCAGTCGTCTCTCTTTGTCAACCCTTTACTATTCATGTAATATGTGAACAGTGTAGAGTGAATTAATTTAGTTATACCATATCCAGTCTAAAATTTTTAACAAATAATAATATAAAAAATCGATTTAAAAAAACAAATAAACAAAAAATATGTTGTTTTCATGCATACGACCAAATCCAAGGTTTTTCCAAGCATATTTTTCATCTTTTGAAACAAAAATGGGATATCATAATCGGTTTATGATTATTCATTGGAATTCAGCCAAAATATCAAAAACTTTAAACAACTATTTTTGTTTTAACTACTGGGGTGTAAAATTACATTGTAAAGTACACCCGGAGATAGTAAAAAAGAGGTTTCTAAGTGTAGTGTGAAAAGTTTTCAAACTTTAGAACGGTTAGGTTTTCAACTCCTAATGAAGTAGATACTCTCTCACAAAGAGAGATCTATTTTGAGCCTCAGGAAAGATGATGCGACCATATTATTTGATAATTTCATCCATATTTACGTAGTGTTTTGCATATGTTTTATGTATAAAATACCTTGATATTCTGTGTTTTATATTTTGAAGGTATTTTTGGATGAAAGATGAAAAAAGGAGGTAATTGGAGGTGATTGACAGATTTGACTTTCGGTCGGTGTTTTGTGCAGAGTGGAAGCTCTAGAGATCGAAATGAAGTGATTCCAGTGACATTCAAAATCTAACATCCATAAATTTATGGAAAGATAAGGAAAAGAAATAAAATAAGGAAGATCATGGAAATCGCAGCCTTCAAAGTCAAATCTTGCAATCTGCCAATATCGACCTTTGTCCATTACAACTTCAATATCTCGAGCTACAAAAGTACGATTGATGCAAACTCAATTTTCGTGGATTCAGGACTCAAAGGCCTATAAACTCTCCAAATTTCAGATCAAAAGGATGTGCTATGAAGGAGATATGAATTTTACAAGGGACAACTAAATTCTGTCAACTTAAGGAAGGACTATTTGTAAAATAGACACTAGGGTTTCTAAGCATATATAAAGGAGAAGAGGAGCAAGGAAGTGGCGGCCAGCACAAAAGAAAACACAAAATCTTCCTCCTCCAAACCCTAAATCATGTGTTCTTCCATTTTTTTATTTAGTTGTTCAATAAACATGCAAGGCTAGACTCTTTTGCTTGGTTGCAAGGACACAAAAACCTTCGGATTTCAAGAACCGTGAGATTTATTCTTCCTTCTATTTTCAGTTTATGTTATGAATGAGTATGATTGTTTTCCTATGCATATTTTCTATGATTGTTGTTGATGATTGCTAGAGCAGACTCTAAGTTATTGTTGTGAACAATCTATTGCTAAGTTTAATATCAAAACCGGAGTTGTGATATATGAACTTGTGAAGCATCTAAGCTTGATAATTGTGGCGGAACTACATTATTGAACTTAGGGAGAACATTTGAATAAATTGACACAAGTTGCGGACAATTTGTATGTTAATCTTGATGAAATTATCTAGTTCTTAAAGCTACCATAAAATTGAATCATTAGTGCGGACACTTTGGTTGTTTGTTGGTTAGGATTAGTTATACGGCGGATCTGTTAATTAATCACGTTAAGAAAAGATAAAATTTCAGAACATGAATTGCATTTTTAGTTTCAAGGATCGGTTCTAATTTCCGTAGGTGGATGTATGCTTGAGACCAAGGTTTGTTTTCTTGATAAGTTTCGGTTTTAATTGATTTTGTTTGCTAGTTTAATTGCTGCCATAGTTTAGATAATCACAAACAAATCCCCCCAATCACATAACGTACAACATAAAAATCTAACTTGAAACTTCCTCGTGGGATCGATCCCTTGCTTGCTCTATACTATCTTGTGTGTTTTAAGCTAAGGTAATTAATTTGTGCGACCGCGACATCACAACAAATTTTGGCGCCGTTGCCGGGGAAGTAATTTTAGTTGATTGTTGTGCTTGTACTGTTAATTTTATTTGCTGTGATTAAAAAAAAAAAGAGAAACAAAATTTTTGCTTGCGACGGTAGTGTTCACTTGCGGCAGCGGTACTGTTCAAAATAGAGTTTTTGGTGGAATTAGGTATCGGGCTTTTGTTTCCTGAAGGAAAAGGACGTTCCGAACAGGACTAGTGATACATCACTAGCCCCACCCTATTGAGGCCAAATTCCTCTGTTTTCGAGTGTTTTTAGGCAGTTTTCGTTTTCTACCGTAAGATTTTCGTACAATTTGCAGTGTTTTCGATCTCTTGTGTGGTTACTTTCTTTTGAGTTTTCTTAAGAATTTTATGCCTGTGACCCGTTCTACTAATCAAATTCAAGTGCAGGTTGATCTTGAAATAGAAAACACTTTACGCAGGTTACGAAAGGAAGCTCGCGTCAACATCATGGCTGGTGCACGACAACAAACACTCAAGGAGCTTGCTGCTCCTAACGTGGAAAACCAACCATTGTGCATAAACATAGACAGTAATGTGAACTTTGAACTCAAATCTGGTTTTATACATTTGCTGCCAACATTCAATGGTCTTGTAGGAGAAGATCCTCACACTCATCTCAAGGAGTTCCATATGGTATGTGTTGGCATGAAACCGAATGGAGTTGATGAAGAACAAGTTAAGTTGAAAGCTTTCCCTTTCTCTTTGAAAGGGGCAGCAAAGGCATGGCTTTTCTCTATTCTCCCAGGATCTATTGGAACTTGGAATGCTATGAAGAAGATTTTCCTGGAGAAATATTTTCCAGCATCTCGAGTTGCCAATATAAGGAAAGAAATATGTGGGATTCGACAATCTCATGGAGAGACACTTTCCGAGTATTGGGAAAGATTTGAGCAACTATGTATTCAATGCCCTCATCATCAAATACCCGATCAGCTTCTCATTCAATATTTCTATGAAGGATTGATGCCTACTGACCGTAGTATCATTGATGCTGCAAGTGGAGGGGCATTGGTAGATAAGACACCCGGTGCTGCACGCCAATTGATCTCAAACATGGCAGCCAACTCAAAACAGTTTGGCACTCGTGGAGACTTCTCCAACAAACGAGTAAATGAGGTAAGTATTTCTAACCTTGAAAATAAAGTTAATGATCTTACTTCTCTTGTGCGTTCTTTGGCTTGTGGAAATGTGCAGCAGGTGAAAGTTTGTAGCATATGCTCCTTACAAGGACATGCTACAGATATGTGCCCAATAATGCAAGAAGATTACATTGAACAAGCTCATGCAATTGATGGAGCATTCAACGGATAGCCCCAGCGTAAGTATGATCCTTTTTCTAACACGTACAATCCTGGATGGAGAGATCATCCTAACTTCCGCTACGGGAACCCACCTCAACAAGGCAATCAAGGGAGACAGTTCCATTCCCATGGATTTCAACCACAGCCCCAACAAAATTATCAAGCAAGACAACCCGCTCCATTCACCAACTCCAATGTTATGGGGACATCATCCAGTGATGATCTTCGTGAGATGATGAAAACTTTGGCTTCTAACACTGTGACCTTGCAGCAAAATGTGATATCTTTTCAACAGGAAACAAGGTCAAGTATTCACAACTTGGAGAAGTAAATGGGGCAAATAGCTTCAAGTGTGGGCAAAATGGAAACACAAATGAATGGAAAGTTGCCCTCCCAAGCATTGAATCCAAAAGAGAATGTTAGTGCTATCATGCTGCGAAGTGGGAAAGAACTTGAAGAGAAAAAGTCGAAACAAATTGAGATGGAGGAAGAAGAGATAGAAACTGAATTGAGTACAAAGAAAGAACATCATCCTCCTCCACAAACTGAAACAAAGACCATCACTCCAAAGGTAACTTTTCACTCAATTAATTCCAGTTTTAAAACAAATCCACCCTTTCCTGTGAGTTCTTCTAGGTCAAAGAAAGAAGACAAAGAAAAAGAGATCTTAGAGGTTTTCAAGAAAGTTGAACTGAACATTCCTTTACTTGATGCTATCAAGCAAATTCCCAAGTATGCAAAATTCTTGAAGGAGTTGTGTACTACCAAAAGAGCTTTCAAACTGAAAGGTCATGAAACGGTAAGTATGGGTGAAGTTGTATCTGCCGTTGTTCAAAAGAATCTGCCTTTGAAACAAAAAGACCCAGGTGCGTTTACTATCCCATGTGTTATTGGTAATGCTAGTTTTAAAAGAGCTTTATGCGATTTAGGTGCATCCATTAGTGTTATGCCCAAATATGTTTATGATTCTCTTAGTCTTGAGCCTTTGAATAAAACTAGCATTGTAATACAACTTGCGGATCGTAGTTTTGTTTACCTACTTGGTGTGATAGAAGATGTCCTAGTCAAGATTAATAGTTTGGTTATTCCATGTGATTTTTATATTCTTGATATGGAACATGATTCTTGTGATTCATCAACCAGCACTCCTATATTGTTTGGGAGACCATTCTTGAAAACCGCCAACACAAAGATTGATTGTGGTAAGGATACCTTGTCTATGGAGGTAGGAGATGAAAAAACTGAATTCAATTTTCATGATGCAATGAAATATCCTTATAGCAATGTTTATTCTATCACATGCTATGATCAAATTGATAAGTGTGTGCAGCAAGTTTGTGATTTTGATTGCGAAGACGGATTAAGCATAGCTTTGAGCTATGGCTATGATTTCACCAAGATAGAAGAGATGGAGAGCCACGTGTGTGTTCCCCAAAACATGCACGAATCAATATTGGCCTTACAAGCATTGCAAACCGTTCCTCATGGTAATGTCTTTGTTGATTTAGTACTCTCACATAAAAAGCTTTTGCCATCTATTTTACAGGCCCCCGAGTTAGAATTAAAACCTTTGCCCGATAATTTGAAGTATGTATTCATTGGCGACAACAATACACTTCCTGTTATCATAGCAAAAGGTTTGACAAGTATGCAAGAGGAAAAACTTGTGAAGTTGTTGTGTGATCACAAGACGGCCATTGGATGGACCTTAGCCGACATCAAGGGCATTAGTCCCTCACTATGTATGCATCACATACTATTAGAGGACAACACGAAACCAACAAGGGAAATGCAAAGGAGGTTGAACCCACCCATGATGGAGGTCGTGAAAGCTGAAATTTTAAAACTGTTAGATGCAGGAGTCATTTACCCCATCACTGACAGTAAATGGGTCGCGCCAATCCATGTGGTGCCCAAAAAGACCGGAATCACATTGGTGAAAAATAGAGATGATGAATTCATTCCTACTCGCATCTCGAGTGGATGGAGAATGTGTGTTGATTACAGAAAGTTCAATCTTTCTACACGCAAAGATCATTTCCCATTACCATTCATGGATCAAATGCTTGAACACCTAGCAGGTAAGTCTTTTTATTGCTTTCTTGATGGATATAGTGGATACAATCAGATTGTTATTAATCCTGAGGATCAAGAAAAGACTACATTTACATGTCCATTTGGTACATATGCATATAGGAGAATGCCTTTTGGTCTTTGTAATGCTCCTGCAACTTTTCAAAGATGCATGATGAGTATTTTTTCTGATTATGTTGAAAGAATAATCGAGGTTTTTATGGATGATTTCACGGTGTATGGTGATTCTTTTGATAAATGTCTAGAAAATTTATCTTTGATCTTGAAAAAGTGCATTGAAACTAACCTTGTCTTGAACTATGAAAAGTGTTATTTTATGGTAGAACAAGGAATAGTTCTTGGGCATGTTGTGTCTTCACGTGGATTAGAGGTTGATAAAGCTAAAATAGATGTTATTTCATCATTGCCTTACCCCTCATGCGTGAGGGAAGTTCGTTCTTTTCTAGGCCATGCAGGTTTCTATCGACGCTTTATCAAAGATTTCTCGAAGATTACGGCACCCTTGTGCAAACTATTAGCCAAAGAAGTGGATTTTGTGTTTGATCAAGCATGTAAAGATGCCCATGATGAGCTTAAGAGATGTGTCACATCTGCCCCTATCATCCAACCACCAAATTGGGATGAACCTTTTGAGATAATGTGTGATGCGAGTGACTATGCGGTAGGAGCTGTGCTTGGGCAAAGAATTGGGAAGAATTTGCATGTTATCGCCTATGCTTCTCGTATGTTGGATGGAGCACAATGCAATTACCATACAACTGAAAAGGAACTTTTTGCAGTGGTGTTTGCTCTTGAAAAATTCAGGTCATATCTACTTGGTATAAAAGTCATTGTTTTTACTGACCATGCAGCTCTCAGGTATCTTTTGAAGAAGAAGGAGTCCAAACCAAGACTGATTAGGTGGATCTTGCTTTTACAAGAATTCGATCTTGAGATCAAAGACAAAAAAGGTGCAGAAAACCATGTGGCTGATCACTTGAGCCGACTGAGGACCGAGGATATACAGATCGAAACAATAAGAGAGACATTCCCTGATGAGCAATTGTATATGTTGCATTCCTCTACAAGACCATGGTATGCTGATTTAGTAAACTATTTAGTCACCAAAGAATTCCCTCCAATTTTGTCTAAACCCCAAAAAGATAAGTTACGAGCTGATGCTAAATATTATTTTTGGGACGATCCTTACCTTTGGAAATTTTGTGTTGATCAAGTAGTTAGGAGGTGTGTACCACAAGATGAATTTCATTCCATTCTCACTTTTTGTCATTCTCATTCTTGTGGTGGGCATTTTGGAGCAAAAAGAATAGCCCATAAGGTACTTGAAAGTGGTTTCTATTGGCCTTCTATTTTTAAAGATGCATATCACTTCTGCAAATCATGTGAAAAATGCCAAAGAACAGGTAATATCACTCATAAAAATCAAATGCCTTTAACGAATATTCTTGTAAGTGAAATTTTTGATGTTTGGGGTATTGACTTTATGGGTCCATTTCCTTCTTCTTTTGGCAATCTTTATATTCTTCTTGCTGTTGATTATGTGTCTAAATGGATTGAGGCAAAAGCCACACGAACTAATGATGCTAAAGTTGTTGTAGATTTTGTCAGGACTCACATATTTGACAGGTTTGGAATCCCTAAAGCTATCATTAGCGATCGTGGCACACATTTTTGCAATCGTTCAATGGAAGCATTGTTACACAAATATCATGTGACTCATCGAACTTCCACAGCATATCATCCTCAAACAAATGGCCAAGCTGAAATTTCAAATCGAGAAATCAAGTCCATTTTGGAGAAAACAGTGCAACCTAATCGGCGAGATTGGAGTCTACGTCTTGGAGATGCACTTTGGGCTTATCGGACTGCTTATAAATCACCTATAGGAATGTCACCTTATAGAATGATTTATGGGAAAGCATGTCATCTACCGGTGGAGCTTGAACACAAAGCTTTTTGGGCCATTAAACAATGTAACATAGATTATGATGCTGCTGGGATTGCAAGAAAACTACAACTACAAGAGTTGGAAGAGATTCAAAATGATGCTTACGAGAATGCAAGGATTTACAAAGAAAAGACTAAGAATCTTCATGATCGAATGCTTACAAGAAAGGAGTTTCATGTTGGAGACAAAGTCCTTCTTTATCATTCGCGTTTGAAACTTTTTCCTGGAAAATTGCGCTCTCGTTGGATTGGACCCTTTGTTGTTTCTAATGTTTCTCCTTATGGTGCAGTTGAAATTACAAGTTTAGAAACCAACAAAGTACTCAATGTCAATGGGCATCGTTTGAAACCTTTTTATGAAGGTTGGACGACAGAACTCACCGCTTCTATAGAGTTAGCTGAACCAATCTATGAAGAATGAGCATGCCACCTGTCAAGCCAATGACATAAAACAAAAGCGCTTACTGGGAGGCAACCCAGCACAAAAAAAAATCAGATTTGCTTTCTTTTTCCTTATTTTTTTTTTCGAATTTTAATTTATTTTCTGTCATTCTCTTATGTTCCTTTGCTTTTATTTCAACATTGAGGACAATGTTGTGTTTTAAGTGTGGGGGTATTGGGAGAATTTTAGTTTTCTTTGTTGTTCTAAAAAAAAAAAAATTGGTCTTTTTAACTCCCATTGGTTTTTGAGAATATGAGTATTATGTATGAGAATTAAGTGAGATAGATGAATATATAAATCAAATGAATGAGTGTGCATGCAAGTTTTAATGTTTAATTGGTTTAGGGATTGACTCTGAAAATATGCCATGTTGACTTTATAGTGTTATACCAATGTAAGCTTTTGAGCCTTCAACATTATATTCTTTGATTGTTCGTTCTTTCAATGATATGTATCTCTAGAACTTGCTTCATATCTTATTGAGATTACATTCACATTACATAGATGCATGAAGATGATAAAGGCATTAGGAATTTTAACCGCTTGAGCCAAAAAGCCAACCTAAAGCATATTATCTTTAGTGAGCCCCTTTTGAGCTTGTTTATCTTTTCTTTGCTTTATCCATGTATAAGCCTTAAACTTTTTATATGTTTTCCTCTTTTCCCCTGGCCAAGGATTAGTAGAGCATATACTTGTGATATCTCATGGAATTATGGTTAGAAATTATGTGAAAAGAAAGAAGAAGTGATGCTTGATGAAAAGATGGGCAAAGTTGCCAAAGGTGAAAAAGAAAAAAAAAGAAAAAAGAAAAAGAACAAAAAAAAAGAAAAAAAAGAACAAGAAAAGATGAAAAGAAAAGCAAAAAAATAGAGAAAAGAAATAGGAAAGAGCTTGAAATCGAAAGAAGCTAAGCATTGATGCTTGAAGATTGAAAATTGATGTGTTTTGATGGAATATCTTGGTTGAAATATATATTTATTTATTTTCAGAATGCTCTACTTTCTTTGGTTTGAACCTTTTCTTCTACTCTCTTTTACCTCACCTTAACCTTAGCCCCATTACAACCGGAAAATAAGACCTTTTGATTCATGCATTGTTTGTAATATTTTAGTAATGGAGATGAGATTGAAGAGCAAGCTTATGGTAGAACATCTTCATTGATTGAATTTGAGAGATTTAAACACCTAAACCCTAAACACATGAGTGTTGGAGTGTATATCAATGAGAGGACCTATCACTTTGGCATGGCATAGATTTCTTTTAAATCCCGAAGAGTAATTGAGTTTTGAAGTTCGCATGTAAACAAATTCATGAAGATTTATGTTCTTTATCCTTCTTGATTGTATTCTTATTTATAATGCTTGAATTCTTGGATATTGATGGGAGATTAAGAGATTGGTCATGGTTATTTTTAATTTAAGTTTTTTTTTTTACCTATCCTTTCTTGAGGACGAGCAAGAGCTAAGTGTGGGGGTATTTGATGCGACCATATTATTTGATAATTTCATCCATATTTACGTAGTGTTTTGCATATGTTTTATGTATAAAATACCTTGATAT
The DNA here is from genome assembly GCA_025169955.1 of Salix arbutifolia. Lineage (NCBI taxonomy): Eukaryota > Viridiplantae > Streptophyta > Magnoliopsida > Malpighiales > Salicaceae > Salix > Salix arbutifolia. The sequence goes on along the minus strand of CM045916.1, from coordinate 5,370,072 downwards.
TCTTTGTTTTATATTTTGAAGGTATTTTTGGATGAAAGATGAAAAAAGGAGGTAATTGGAGGTGATTGACAGATTTGACCTTCAGTCGGTGTTTTGTGCAGAGTGGAAGCTCTAGAGATCGAAATGAAGTGATTCCAGTGACATTCAAAAGCTAACATCCATAAATTTATGGAAAGCTAAGGAAAAGAAATAAAATAAGGAAGATCATGGAAATCGCAGCCTTCAAAGTCAAATCTTGCAATCTGCCGATATCGACCTTTGTCCATTACAACTTCAATATATCGAGCTACAAAGTCAGATTGATGTAAACTCAATTTTCATGGATTCAGGACTCAAAGGCCTATAAACGCTCCAATTTTCAGATCAAAACGATGTTCTATGAAGGAGATATGAATTTTACAAGGGACAACTAAATTCTGTCAACTTAAGGAAGGACTATTTTGTAAAATAGACACTAGGGTTTCTAAGCATATATAAAGGAGAAGAGGAGCAAGGAAGTGGCGGCCAGCACAAAAGAAAACACAAAATCTTCCTCCTCCAAACCCTAAATCATGTGTTCTTCCATTTTTTTATTTAGTTGTTCAATAAACATGCAAGGCTAGACTCTTTTGCTTGGTTGCAAGGACACAAAAACCTTCGGATTTCAAGAACCGTGAGATTTATTCTTCCTTCTATTTTCAGTTTATGTTATGAATGAGTATGATTGTTTTCCTATGCATATTTTCTATGATTGTTGTTGATGATTGCTAGAGCAGACTCTAAGTTATTGTTGTGAACAATCTATTGCTAAGTTTAATATCAAAACCGGAGTTGTGATATATGAACTTGTGAAGCATCTAAGCTTGATAATTGTGGCGGAACTACATTATTAAACTTAGGGAGAACATTTGAATAAATTGACACAAGTTGCGGACAACTTGTATGTTAATCTTGATGAAATTATCTAGTTCTTAAAGCTACCACTAAATTGAATCATTAGTGCGGACACTTTGATTGTTTGTTGGTTAGGATTAGTTATACGGCGGATCTGTTAATTAATCACGTTAAGAAAAGATAAAATTTCAGAACATGAACTGCATTTTTAGTTTCAAGGATCGGTTCTAATTTCCGTAGGTGGATGTATGCTTGTGACCAAGGTTTGTTTTCTTGATAAGTTTCGGTTTTAATTGATTTTGTTTGCTAGTTTAATTGCTGCCATAGTTTAGATAATCACAAACAAATCCCCCCAATCACATAACGTACAACATAAAAATCTAACTTGAAACTTCCTCGTGGGATCGATCCCTTGCTTGCTCTATACTATCTTGTGTGTTTTAAGCTAAGGTAATTAATTTGTGCGACCGCGACATTGCAACAAAAGACCGACAAATAAAAAATCTAATTGAGGAACAATCAAAAACAATGTAGCTTAGAATAGGTAGAGTGCACCAGGAGTGATGTGTCTTTCCCTTGCACAACAAGTCTCATTACCCAGACTCTCATAGACCATTAGGTTTCCTAATTACCTTAATACTAGGTGGAGACTCCTAAGAATTATAGTTGTAACTTTACGATTATAAAACCCCTTGTCCGTGCGTTGTCTCTCCTCTCTAGAGATGGCAGAGCGCGAAGCGTGAAAAAAACATCGTCGCGACAAATGTGTTTTCTTTAAATGACTTGATAATTTGTTTTGAATTATTAGTTTTAAATCTCAAAGTTGTGTGTGCATTAGATATTTGGTCTTGAGATACTATTTGAATTTACATTGATTAAATTTATGGATTAATTTTTGGTTTGATTTTTGTGTGTTAAGTAAATCAATTCCCTTCACAAAAACAACAACAAAAATCTTCTTTTCAAAAACCTTTTTTTAATTAGTTTTTTACTTTTCATGTATTTTTTAGATTTAATAACTAGTTTTTAAAGGCATGAGAATTTAGCATATATTTTTTAAAAAATATTTTTTTAATACATGGGATTACAAATTTATATATAAGATGTATTTTCAATATTAAATAAAAGGACAATGCCTTTTATTTTTATATGCTTTGACTTTACATTGACTAAGTTTTATTCTAATAAGTTAAGAGTCTCCTCGTTAAGAATGATTTTTCTTACACATTAAATAGACCAATGATTACAAAATACAACAAGATCTTAGTTTATTTCAAATAAATAACAATACAACTTGTCTTAGGTAAAGCATTTTAGAGGTGATATGTTCTTATTCACAACATGTTCTCTTAGTTAGACTTTTGTAGACCATTAAGGACAAAAATTCCTTATTCTTTTCACCCACATCCTTTAATGTTAAATCTCGTTCTAGTAAGACAATCGACTTAACGCAACACACATGTGACACTAGTCATCTAAATATAAATGCCTCTATCCCCGTTATAATTGGCTAGCCAATGACTTATCCCAATCATGTAAACAAATGTCTCTAACCTCATTATGGCCCACTAGTCAATAATTTATCCAGGTCATTTAAACATAAATGCCTTTAAACCTATTATGGTCGGCTAGTCAATAATTTGTCCCTTTTTTATATTCACATCAAATAAATGAATAAACCTTATACATAACAAATATTATTATTCAATTCTGGAAAATTCTTAAAATTGGAGTAGTGAAGGACATTTACCTTGATAAATCAAACTACAAACTTGTTATCTTATGTATTAGTTATTTTATAGTTCTTATCACTTCTATCTTTCAATAATTTTTTGTTATTATGGTCAAACACATATTATATATGATTATCGTTGTTGCGATTGATAATAGTTCATACATAGAGATTATGTTGTTGCAGACAAAAGTCAATTATAAATATTTTACCATTGTTGTGGTTAATCACACTTCATGATTATTGTAAATGCTCACAAGGGTTATGTCTTATTTGATAGTCACCCATCCTTTTGTATCATGTAAATTTGGAAATGAATTAAATGTACCTATAAGAAAAATGGTGAGGGGATTGGTTATTAGTACACCTTTGGGGGACGAAATAGACAGATGAATATTATGAGGGTTGTACTGTATTACTAGGGGGTTTATGAGTTAAGGGTAATTTAGTATTACTAAATCTGGTTGAGTTTGATATAATTATGGGAATGGATTGGTTAGGTTTATATCATGCTAGTATGGATTGTTTTGCTAAGATAATTATTCTTAGATTGCCAAATAGGGATGAAATAAAGTTTAAATGAAAGAGGAATGAAGTGTTGAATGGGGTGATTTGGATGATGTCTAGAAAATATATGAGAAAAGGGTGTGAGATTTCCTAGCAAATGTAGAGGTTACCCAAAAAAAACGATGCTAACAGATATTCCTACAATACGGGAGTATCTTGATATCTTTTCCTGAACATTTACTAGGACTACCACTTAAATAGAATTAGAGGTGACTTTAAAAGTGTTTCCAAGCACTACGCCTATTTCTGAAACCCCATATAGAATAGCTCCAATGGAGTTAACATAATTAAAGGTGCAACTATAAGTGCTATTAGAAAAAAAATTCATTTAACCCAGTGGTTCACCTTAGGGAGCCCCTGTATTTTTTAAATTTGAAGAAAAAAATGGTACCCTACAACTTTTTGTAGATTATAAGCATTTGAACAAGGCAACAATAAAGAATAGATATCCATTTCCTATAACTAATAACTTGTTTGATCAATTTAAAAGAGCACAAGTGTTTTCCAATATAAATTTGTGATTGAGGGTATCATCAAATGAGAAAAGAGGAAAGGAATATACAAAAAGATAGCTTTTATGACTTGTTATGGGCATTACAAGTTCTTAATGATGACATTTGGATTAACCAACACCCCAACAATGTTCATGGACTTAATGAATATAATCTTTAAACCTTATTTGGATGGATTTGTAGTAGTATTTATAGATGATATTATGGTGTATTCACGATCTAAAGACTTATATAATGTTTCAAATAACCCTAATGAATTCCCAAATATGAGTTGATTTGAGCCCACATACAAAACTAACTCAAATAAATAATAATAACCTAAAAAATAATATGAAAATAATAAACCAATATTCTAGATCTGCTAGTATCAGATTTGTCATCTCTTAAAAATCCTAAATAAACTAGGAAATATGATTTGATCCCAATATTTTAATTAACTCAAGTCAACTATGAACCATCTGTGACCCAAACTCATAATCATTAATATGAACTAAATAAGACCCAAAATAAGCTTTCTTCGATGCCAAAAAAACATCTCATGCATAAAGTTACCTAATTTGGAAAAATTACCCATAAAAAGAATTAGGCTAAAACCATTATCCATAAAAACCTCAATCTAACCATATGTATCTCTAGGTAAAAGTCTATCATGAAAAGTCCAAGGATGAACTGTTTCAACAACCAATCTCAAACATATAATCAAATGCTTACCATTAAGAATCCAAGGCTGAACTTGAACCATAGTAAATCTTCAAAAGGAGTTGCCACATCTTAGTCTAAAAAGGATCCTTACCAAATAGAAAGCCCACAGGTTAAAAAGAAAGTAAATAACACAATTTATACATCATGTTATGACCTATATCACAACGTTTTCCCGAACTCCAATTGATTTGAAATTTCACCCCACATAGAAAAATAACTTTGGTATCTTTTGGTAAATTTTTAACTCAATTCAAATGTTCGATATGCAGATGTACTCAATAGCATAAAACTAGACAATATAAAACTTTATGTGATAGCCACAAGTAACCCCTTAGCCACTACATGTAGTAGCTAAAGGATAGTTAACTTTGAAAGTGGGTTGGACCCTCTTTAGCCTAGCCTAATTGGTTGGGTTGGGTCCATCCCAGCCCAAGCAAAAAAAAGACTTAGCCAAGTTTGTTTGGCTACTAGACGGAAAGGCCTGACTTGACTACGCTGGTCTAGTTGGCAAATCTACCACATCCTTTCATCCTAAATTGCCAAAATCAATTTCAATTTCAATTTTAACTCCTCATTCCTTAATAGAAAATAAAATCTCCAAATCAAAAACTAAACTTCTGAAAAAAAAACTACAAAAAAACCCAAGAACAAATACCCTTATTATCATGATCCTTAAATGAAATGCATTAAAAGTTACCAAAAAACGGGCAAGTAGCTCCAAAAACCCATAATGACCATCCCAAGTAAAATAAAAGAGACTTAGCTAGATTTGCCAGGTTGCCCAACTCGACCCAGTTGGACTTGGCCCAACCCAAAATAATATATTATTATTATTATTATTATTATTATTATTATTATTATATAATACTATTTAAAAGCAGCATAAAAAATCAAAATGGGTATTTCAAAAATTTGTTATTTTCTTGCATATTTTTATGTAAACCTCTTGGATACGTGGTCAAGCAACCCACACACAAATATATAAATTCTCGGAAAGCCAAATAAATCAAGTTTGATAGGAGAGTGACATAAAGATAGCTTGTATCTCGACACCAACACTATTGGATTTGAATTCTCACCCAACAAATAACAATTCGCAAATGAGAAGTATGAATTGACACCATAAAATATGTATCTAGGCAACCACCAATATTGGATTCATATATTATTATTATTATTATTATTATTATTATTATTATTATTATTATTATTATTATTATTATGACTAAGTGGAGAGGAGAAATCATTGTTCCCTCCTCATGATATTTTTCATTGTATTTTTTAATTTCTTTCCTATAATATTATATTTATTAATAATTAATGTAAAACCTCCGGGCGAAAAATCATAAATTGACTAGTTTTATGTAAAATAAAAAAATTCGTAACTCTTGATTGGGTTATCAAAAAATTCTTAAATTTTGCGTGAAGCCTTCTAATATGATACCTTAGCTTGGGTTAAAATTTCATAATTTGTAGAGAAATTCGAAAATTTGATGAAAAATCACAATTTGACTAGTTTTACGTTATTGGATGAAATTTTCAATCCGACCATCGGATTGAGCTGAAATTTTTTGAGGAACCTTAAAATATATTGAATAAAATCTGGTAAAATTTTTAAGATGAATGGAGCTTGATAGTGCTAGAAAAAAAAATTCATTAAGGGTATAATAGAAATTTGTCATTGAAAACAAAACATATAAGCTCTCCTTCTCTTCTATTAACTGCCGGAATGGGCAACAAAAAGAGTGAAGAGAAACAAAGCATAACCTGAGAGAAAGAGAGAAAAGTAAGGAAAAAAATAAGGAAATTGAGAAAATACCTTTATAAGCTTGCAAGTTCAACCTATAAAACACTAAAGCAAGTGAAGGAAGGAGGATTTGAGAAGGGGAATTCAGCTAACTTTGGAAGAGGAGAAATTGGAAGAAAAGCAATAGGTAAGCATGAGAAGTTTGGATTTCATGTTTGATTTAGATGTGTTCTTAAGCTTATTTGATTAAGTTGGGAAGTAATTTCATGGATTTTTACCTTAGTTTCCCCTAAATCCTAGATTTTTGAACTTAGAGTTCTTATGTGAATTTGGGGGAATTAGGAGGGGAATAAAAAATGATGAAATTGAAGTGGAATAGAATGAAAATAAGTTGAAATAACAAGTAAATGAAGAAAAACTTGGGGGAGGAAAAAAAGAAACACCACATTTGGCCAAATGAAGGAAAAAGTGGGAGAATGAGTTTTGATGTTAATGTTTAGAAACAAACCATGTTTAATCATGATAATTGAAAATATAAGAAAGACTAAATGAAGAGATAGCATTTAAATTGAGAAAATAATAATAATAAGTAAATTCAAATTAAAAGAGAAATAAACTAGTTAAAGAAAATATGAAGACAAAATGTCTAGATTGTGTTTGAATATAGTATTTAGATAAAATGAATAATATGATGTGAGGATATAAAGAATAGAAGAATTATTTGATGGAGGAATTATGAACATAGAGTAAGCAAAGAAGTAACTTGAGTTAAATATGAGGTTGTATGTAAAATAATGATGTTATATTTGAGATTGAATTTTTATTAGAACAAATTACAAATAAAAATATTATGTGCTTTGTGTTTTGGCACGTAAGAAAAATATTGATGGACTAATGATATAATGACACTTGATTGATTCAGGAGTTGTGTCTGGAGCTGATTATCAGACAGGAGGAGCTGGGTCATCCCGAGTAGAAGGTAGGTGATTCGTCACCTTATTTTATAATTTTTAGTTTCCCTAATAATCTATGTTACTTATTTAATTGATATTAAACGAATGGAGCAAATGAATAAATTGAGTTATGATTATGTGAATTACCGGTAAATTATGTGAAATTACCGGTTTTGTTGGTTAACAAAGAGGTTAACCGGATATGAGATAATTCGTATGGAAGTACCGGATTGTTTGGCTAATAAAAGAGGTTAGCTGGATGTTGGGTAATTCAAATGGAATTATAGGATTGTTTGGCTAATAAAAGAGGTTAGCCGGATGCTGGGTAATTCAAATGGAATTACAGGATTGTTTGGCTAATAAAAGAGGTTAGCCGGATGCTGAGTAATTCAAATGGAATTACCGGATTGATTGGCTAACAAAAGAGGTTAGCCGGATACTGGGTAATTCAAATGGAATTACCGGATTGATTGACTAACAAAAGAGTTTAGCCGGATGATGGGGAATTCGAATGGAAGTACTGGATTTATTGGTGAATGAGGAAGGAAACCAAATTTCTGAGTAATTATATGGAAGTGTTAGATTTATTTGGTAATTAAGATGAGTTAGCTGGATTTGTAAATTTGGAAAAGATTATGTAAAATTAAGGGATTAAGTTAGATTGAAGTAGAAGTATTAAATTTCAAAGGTTAAGAGTAATTAATTAATATTAGAATAATATAGTGAGTATGTTACTTAATATTGTTATTGTTGAAACAGGTACACCGCGAGGTGATGCAGATCGTTAGATGTAGGAATACTCCCGTTTATGAATTACTATTTTGGAATGTAATATTCATATCTTTACTTTGAGTGTAAATCCTTTTGTGTTGTAAAAAATTAAGTAGAAGGTGTAATATGTAGTGGATGTATTATATATATGAATAGTTGATAGTATGACCAAATCATTTTCAAAATGATAAGATAAGATTTATTATAAATATAATATGACTCTTAATCCTAATGTTTTGTTTATGTAGTTTAAAGGCTTATATGTAGTTAGTTAGCATTTATTATGTTTAATGATGAATTTGTTTATCTTTTGAGTTGTTTTGGTAATACATTTATGTTGATTTACTAAATTGATATTATGAGACTTGCATATATTGATAAGTATGAATATTGAGTTATTGTTTGATGAATGGAATGTGATCCAGGATGATTGGACCAAGATGGAAGTCGTAATGACATATAATAGAAGTGTTGTCGATAATTTGGTACCAACAAAAATAGAGGAAACTCTGCCGAAATTTCAAAAAACAAATCCCATAATTTTAGACATATTACCCAATACTTGACATTGGTAAAGATATGTTGGGAGATTTTATGATATTATAATTTGAGGGTGTTACAATTAAGTTTGATAATTTGTTTTGTTTTGTTTTCTATGAGATTATCTTAATTTCATGACTCAAGTCAAGAGTTTGGTGGGTACGTAGATTTTATGTTTGCTTTTTAAGTTATTTTTGGTTTTAATTTTATCTTTCAAAGTTATATTAATTGTGAATTGAACTTGAAAAATTATTTTGATTTACTTCTATAAAACTAACCAGATCTCATAATTTAGGTTGGATAACCTGAGTTTATTTAGGTTTTTTTATTTTTGTTTTCTTACATTTTTTTAAATTATATATTTTAACATTGAGTTGATTGAAAAATAACTTCAATATGTTTTTTTTATTTCCTTTATATTAGATTATCACAGTCTCATGACTTGATTGGATCATGAATTTTACATGTTAACTTCGATTGACTCGGATTGATCTAATATATTATTGTTTTAATATTTATATATAAAATAGATATCATCTTGAATTATTTTTAGGTAAACTATTTTTTTTTTCTAGTTGTTCAAATTGCCTTTAGACTTGCCAAGTTGATGGGTCACTTTAGATTAATCTCTACTTGATTTAGGGAGTGTTTGAGATACTTGTAAAATTGATTTTCAATGTGATTTTATTTAAAAATATATTATCATAATTTTTATTTATTATTTTAAAATTTAATATTATCACAACAAAACAATTAATAAAAATTATAATAATAATTTTTTTTAGTGAAAATAGTGGTTACACCGCTGCACCAAGTGGTGCTTTGATTATTTTCCTTTGTAAAAGCACGTTAGCAATACTTGTAATTTTCTTAACTAAAAAGAGATAATTTGACATGCTAGTAAATTATGTCTACAAAATTAAAAATCAAACTTAATAAAAAAAAAGAGTTGAAAAATAACCGAAAACGAGGGGGGGAATGCTAGCGTTACTTCGCCGTGAGAGGAGAGAGGAGAGAGAGAGAGAGGAGAGAGAGAATGATAATAATAATAATAAAAAAGGGATTAGTATTGGTGTCCTTCAATGGCGCGCCTATTGTAACCGAAGGAAATCTTCTTCTCACTTTATAATAAAAGACAACTAAAAGAGGAATTCAATTCCGCAGCCAACAAACACAAAAGAAAATCCAGTAAAAGAGAGAGCGAAGAAGATGAGCTGGAGAAGAGTATTGAAATCAGTACAGGCACTAGCGGCACACTGTCTTCTCTTCTCTTTCACTTTATTGCTCGTCTTCAAGCTTGATCACGTCGTCTCCTGCTCTTGGTGGTCTGTTTACTTCTTTTAAGTTTTGTGCATGAATTGATGCATGGATTTTCGAATTGAATTTTTTGCTGAAATTGGTACTGTAGATTCTACGAATTTCACAAATTTCTTTGGAGAATACATTCTTGAATTTCTTACATGGTATGGTTTTGTGGGAAGTTGAATTTCACGTGTCTTTTCTTTCTCCATACAAGAAAAGAACAACAACAAAAGGTTTCAGTTTTGCTTTTACCATTGGTGTATCCAACCAATTGGGTCAAATTGCTATTTTTCCATGGTTCAAGTCGGAAAAGTAGACACTTTATTTGATGATTCCGAGTCCGACTGTGGCATCCATCGTGATTATTAACATAGAAAATCTCCAACTGATGAGGATATGGCATCTTTTGTGGTTTTATTTTATATTATCTACAAGGGCCCCTTCTTTCTCTTTACTGTCTCTTGATTTTGAAAATACCATGCCTTCTTTTTTTATTGTTCTCGGAAGTCTCTATCATGGCAGGGCGATTGCTCGGTTCTGTTGGAATGGGTGCAAACTTGAAATTGGTAACAGTTGTTGAAGGAATGAAATAAAGAGCCGTTTGAAAATCTATGCAAATCTAAAGCAGGTTTAATGGTTGGATGTCAAGATTTTGTGTTTTTATTCAGTTAAGTTGTAGTAAATTTAGGTGGAGAAGATGCGTGCTATGATATAAGGTAATGAAATGGAATGAGGTGGGTTGGGGAATGATAAAATTTTATTTTCTTAGCAGTTTACCCTTAATAAGGCTAATCATTGGGCTCCTTTTTTTTCACCCTAAACAAGCTTGTATCTCAATTCCTCCGTACTATGTTATGTTTTAGACGTTGAGCATTTAATGCATTGCTTGGTGAATCCTGAAAAATGGACAATGTACTATTTTCAGGTTAATTTTCTTTCCACTATGGATATTCCATGCAGTTGTTGCTCGAGGAAGATTTTCGTTACCTGCCCCATCAGTTCCGCATAATCGCCATGTAATATTTCCTCTTATTTTGTGTCCATGAGATTTAAAACAATCATTATTTGTGGATATATAGTGTTGAGATTTTCTTTCTTGGACAGTGGGCGCCGTGCCATGCAGTTGTGGCTACACCATTGCTTATAGCATTTGAACTGCTTCTTTGTATATATCTCGAAAGTGTTTATGGTATATACTGAACCCCTTCTAGTATTCTTATGCTGTTGAGGTTAACAAGTGATAACAACCTTTTCTAGTCTCATAGTTATTCTGTTTGTCATTTTATTATCATTTAAGTGCTTGGACCTTCAAACTTTCTTAATAGGTTATCCTCTTTTGCAGTTTATCATATTGCTGCTGTGAACTTGAAGATCGTTTTTATTCCATTGTTGGTATTTGAAGTAATTATTCTAATTGACAATTTCAGGTATTTCCTTTGGCATATTAATCAGTATCAGTAATTTACCTTCCTTTGGCATTGTAATCAGTATCAGTAATTTACCTTACAGATAGACAGTTAACATCACATACTACTTTTGCATTCAGCATTTTGGCACAGAGAACTTTTGTAACAGGCCATGCATGTTCTTCCTTAAAATGTTAGTTCTAAGTCATTTCCATGCTTAGAAAAAAAAACTTAACTGTAGTGATCACCTTATAACGTTTCCTTAATTGTTATTGGAGAGATAGAACGCCAATGGCTTAAATGAGCACAACATGCCCTGTGCTTGCCTTAATTGTTCCTTTTACACTAAATACCTCTTCTTCCAAAGGGTCCATCCTCTTTAGTCTATGAAAAGATAATTATACCAAATGTTATATAAAGGATCACTCCAAAATTTTCAACCAAATGCAAGTTTGTTCCCAATGTTTGCCATCATTTTGCTACTGGCAATTACTGTAAACATCATTGGCTAGTTTGTAGACATACTGTTTTTCCAAATTACACTTCACACTTCAGTTGGCCTCCCTTCCTCCTCTTGTACCCAAGTTTTCTTGCCAATTGGTAATTACTTTGTATTCTGTACTACAGTTAACAGAGTTTCATTTCTTCTACAGAATGTGTAAGGCTCTAATGCCAGGAGAAGAAGAAAGCATTAGTGATGAAGCGATATGGGAAACATTGCCTGTAAGTTTGTCATTGTATTAACTTGGAGAGATGTTCATAGCATGCCATAGTCGAGTATTTTTTCTGTGGCTTGGAAATAATTTAGCAATGTATAATGAATTTATGTATCCCTTTCTTTCCCAAAAACAATCACAATAACTTCCATAACAGAGAGAGTTATTTGAAAATGTTAACAAACATGTTAATACAATACAGTTTATACCTCAAGGACACAACTAATATGTTGAAAGTACATAAAGTTTCATGGCTGTAATTTTTGCATTATTTTGAAAATTATGATTTGTTGTTTCTGAAAAAATAGAAAAAAAAAAAGAGAGATGTCTTTGTATTTCATGGTTTGGATAATTCCAAAATGAGTATCTTGCTATAGGCACTATTTTCATGCAGAAATGCCACAACATTTGCAAGATTATAGCATTTTTATTATTTACCAAAGATCCAGGTGCCATTATTACAATTTTGGCATTTTCAAGCCTTTTGTTTTCAATTCATATGATGGTTTAGGTTGTGTATGAATTTGTTCAAGGATTAATGAACTTCTATTCTATTTTTGTAGCACTTCTGGGTCGCAATTTCCATGGTTTTCCTTGTGGCTGCTACAGTCTTTACCCTTCTAAAGTTGTGCGGTAAACTTTTCTTAACTTCACATGATTTTTAAATGCAATTGCATTGGAGCATTCAAAGTAATTGGGGATTTTTTGCCAACTACCTTGCTTTTTACTGGTCAAAGAATCTACATTTATAATTTCAGTTTTTCAGAGTCTTATTTACTGCTCAAATTTCTATTATTTTTTGAAAATTCTTTTACATGGTGATTATTGTTATTATGCTTTTGTGGAATGGAAATGGAGTAATTAGACAACAAAATCTTCCTTTTTGTTCCATAAGTAATTGTGGTTAATTATTTAAAAGCTGTTGCCTGAGAAAACACAATCTAACTTCCTCTGGAACAGGCAAAGACAGCTTAGTGAATTGGATTTGGCATTTGGAGCTGTTGGAGTCACTAGGGTAATTTACACTTTGTAGAGGAATTGAATGTTTAGCGTATGAAGGTTTTTGGGGAAGAAATATGGAGCAGTGGGACTGTATTAGCTAAATTTTCAGATTCTAAAACTATGTTTTTAAAATGCTATAGTGATAACAAGATAAATGATCCATTAGCTTGGATCCTTTTTGTGTACTCTGAAAGTTACATGCTTTATCCCTTCTCTCTCTCATGATCAAAGATACTTTATCAGGTGAAAACGTCAATTGATCATCATTCATTATAAATTAGCATCTCAAATTAAGTCAGGTTCATTGCTATGATTGGAATTTTATGGTTGTATAGAATGCTGAGCTTGTAGAAAAGCCTTAAAATCAACATTTTGCACTGCTCCTAAAATACATGCTTTTACATTTCATTAAAATTGTGTTGTGCTTCAGATAAGACATGTATTCCTCCCTTCATTGGATCCCAACACTTCCTTACCAGCATCCCTTATTTGTTCCCATTCTTGCTATATCAGGGATCACTTCTTTTCATTATAAATTAGCAATTGAATGAAGTTGTTTGACAGGGTGGAAGGTTCCTTTCAATGATATGAATTTTGTGGTTCTTCAAGAATGCTAAATATATGGACAAGCACATTCAAACATAACTTAAAAATCAAAAATTTTCATTGCTCGTGAAATACATTTTTTTCATGTCTTTAATGGTGGTGGTCATTTTCTGGGCTACAGAATATCAGTCATATAACAATACATGATTTCTTTTTTTCACTTTTCTTTTATGGACCACAATGTAACAACAAGACTTGTCCTTGTTGTATAATGTGGCTGGGTGATCAGATCTATACTGAATCATTATGTGTAATGGTTTATATCAAAATAACGACTGGTTTCTGGTCCTCTTAAAATATTTCAGGTGATGTAGGTGAACTTGGCTGGTGGGACTTGTTCATAAATTTTAGGTAAGGTTGCTTTGATTCTTTCTTTCTGATTGCTGTTTCTTCATAGTTCAGACATAATGAAGCTGGAGGTATGTTCATTGTTTTAGTGCCACAATGAAGTGATATATCTCTAAACATTTTTTCTGCAGCATTGCAGAGTGCTTTGCGTTTCTCGTATGTACTAAATGGTCTAATCCAGTGATACATAGAAATACGCAGACAAGAGAAGTTGCTTCATCTTCAATGATGATTAGATATCTTGATTGGAATGGTGGCTTAATGGTTTCTCCAGAGGAGAATCAACACCAGGAGAGAATGTGTGGTCTGCAAGATGTTGGTGGCCATATCATGAAAATTCCTTTAATTGGTTTCCAAGTTCTTCTTTGTATGCATTTAGAGGTAGGTACATAATTGACTTTTATTCATGGCTGCTGGATGGGATTCTCTTGTTAATAGATAATGGCTTTTTAATTCAGGGAACACCTGCTGGTGCTAGAAATATACCACTTCTGGTTCTTTTCTCTCCACTTTTCCTACTTCAAGGTGCTGGTGTATTACTTGCTGCTTCTAAGTTGGCAGAGATGCTTGTTCTCTTATTACGGAGTGAAGCTGGAACCGGAAGATATTTTACATTTTCCACAAGAGCTCATGACTGCTTGGGGTTCTTGCACCATGGTTCCAGGTGATCACTAACTTTCAATCAGAAGCCTAACCTGTTAGGAAAGGTCATGATTCCACTGAGCCAGCAGAAGTATATGATGTGGTATGATTACTAACTGAATAACCTTCTGTTTCTCCCAATTTGTTTGATACAGGCTATTGGGATGGTGGTCAATTGATGAGGGAAGTCAAGAGGAACAGGCCCGGCTGTACTACATGGGTGATGCCAGGTTATTATATTATCTATTTCCGTACATTTTATAATGGTTCATAAACTGCTAAAATATTTCTTTCTGTTTTGAGCATGTGTCATGTTGGATGACGTATCCTTTGGTGAGGTCAAAGAAAGATATGGACATAAGAATAGGACTGAGATCATTGAAACTGTATTTTGCTTATTTCAATCTTGGAAACTGTAAACCTGCTTAAATTTGAATGGTAGACTGCAATATGAAATATTTTTAGGAGAAATGCTAGAATTTTTTTAATGTTTAGAAGTACAGAGAATCATGAAATGAAAGTTGCATATGGTGGGGAAAAGAAAGAAGCAATAGAAGTTGAAATGGAAACTTCACTCGGAAATCCAGCATCACTTAAAGCTGTCGCGTAATGTTTTTACATAGTTTGACCAGGGTCAAACCAGGTGCAGGTGAAACCCAACCAGTTTTATCAGGGCTTAGTGCTGGAGTGGATGTGGATTTCACCTGACTCATCACCCAACTTGTACCCATCGCTTTAATTGTTTACAATATGATTTAATGTGATTTCAAATAATGATTATTATTTTAGGAATTGGGTTTGATACGTGGTGGGTGCCTAATGTGTAGACAAAGCCCTCCGCTTGACTTGACCTGATCAGGTCAGGTGCGGAGTGAGTAATGGCTATAGCTATTCTGGGTTAGGTGGATTGCCTTGGACCTACTCATTACCATCCCTAAATTGAAGTGAAGAGCTCAGTAAACCTTAGATTCAATAGTATGTATGCAATTAATTTTACAGGTAGCATCACTACTGCTTTACATGTCTTTGTTGACACCAGATATCCTCAAATCGCAATTGATCAAGCACCTCGATTTTGCGTTTTTTAATTTTCTTCAAAAAGTGTTATTTTCTCTCCCCCTCCATCACCTTTTCAATGGGTTGCTTTGGTGCTTCAGCTGTTGAATTAAATCTCTTCAAGTTCTTATAAATATCATAAAAAGTTGTAAATTGGTGCTAGTTTCTGATTACTAATCTTTGTACATTTTGTTCATTGATGTGTAGTTATAATACTTTCTGTGGTTATCCTCCTGAGATAGTGAAGAAAATGCCTAAACGGGATCTTGCTGAGGAGGTAATAAAGTCCTCATTGTTTTTCTTTGTATTCTATTTGTTGCAAAGACAAGGTTTCACTTATATTAAGTGTGCTCTCTCTCTCTCTCTCTCCACTCTTTGATCCAACCATGGATTTTTATTGGCCAATGCAAACATTGATGTTGACCCTTGATAGTTTATCCTTGCACTCTTGCATGATTCTCTTATATTTCAGGTATGGAGGCTTCAAGCAGCTCTCGGTGAGCAGACAGAAATCACCAAATACAGCCAGCAGGAGTTTGAAAGACTTCAAAATGTAATACTCCCATGCTTTACTTATAGTTTCATAAAGAAGGGACATGGTTTGAACACGGGAATACTATTATTCTATTCTTTGGGGAACCATCTCTCATTTTGTTTTAAGGGCAGGATCCTTATTTTATGAATTTGAACATTCCTAGTTCTATTACTTTCTGCCTTGTGGATCAGTTCAATTCATGTTTTTACCTTAGGTTGAAAATTGTAATATGTAACTCTATATGTCAGTTTTTTAGGTTTATTGATGAACTAAAATGATTTGAAAATGTATAAAGCAGTAAGCATGAATTTTGGTATAATATCCTAGTGAACATTAGTTAGTCCTCAAATAAAAGTTGAAGAAGTGCTGTTCCTTAGCTCATGTAGGCATGTGTATTCTTGTAATTTGAGACAAATATAGTGAAGAATAACGTGGTTTATGTTTATAAATTAATCTCACCAAAGCATTTATTATAGTTATTTGGAATATGGATGTTATGCTGAAGATGATGGCATTATTGAATGCATCAATTTAAACGGACCCTGATTTGAAAAATTTTGTTTTCCTAAACAGAATTCCTTTTGGTAATTACAATATTTGCAAATTTTTTTCTAGTTGGATTACAATAATTTCAATGATACTGTTAAAACATTATACATACGCTGAAAAAAAATCTGCATCATGCACAATTTTTGTGCCAAGCTCCAATTAGTTATTAGACAGAAATACATGTGCACATAATATCTTGGAACTTAGATCACCAATGAATTTTTCTCAAGCATAGATCTTCAAAGGAGCATCATTGTATCAAACACAATAATTGCCTGAAATAAGGTATGAAAAAGCTTCTTGCATTGCCAAAGATCCCTGGTGTCTTCTGTCTGTAAATTATGGGAGTTTGCTTGAGATATTCTGTTACTTGAATTTGCATTATTGTGTTCTGTTACATGAGATATCTAAATGTTATTTTGTTGTACTGGTCAGGAAAAAGTTTTATGCAGGGTGTGCTTTGAGGGAGAGATCAGTGTGGTTCTGCTCCCCTGTAGACATCGTATCCTTTGCAGGTATGGTTTCTATCTTGATGTCTGCTAAAATATAAAGTTCGTTTTTCTTCTCCCCTCCCTTACTGTAATGCTAATTGATTATTTAAATGCATTGCAGCACCTGCTGTGAG
Source organism: Salix arbutifolia (assembly GCA_025169955.1). Lineage (NCBI taxonomy): Eukaryota > Viridiplantae > Streptophyta > Magnoliopsida > Malpighiales > Salicaceae > Salix > Salix arbutifolia. Next base: position 5,352,888 of record CM045916.1, on the reverse strand, counting down.
AGGTGTAAAAAATGTCCAATTTGTCGTGTCTCTGTTGAGGAGCGCTTATCTGTATATGATGTTTAGCTTCCAGTGTTTTGTAATATGGATGATGAATTGGAGTGTGCAGATAAGATATAACAGCTTTAGCAGGGAATTTATCTTTTACAGCTGACCAGAACTTTTACTGCTGAGCGTTCTGCTTGTTCAAATTTACATAATTGTGCATTAGGACATGTAGAGAACACGGTTGCTAGCACCTTTCCTTTCATTTCTTTTATGAAAACAAATGTAAATAGTTCGTTTTTATTGGTGCAAGATGCTGAAAAGTATTTGCCGTGCCACATATACCCACTAAACATTTAAGAGCTTTATTTCTGTGTATATAAGGACTGTTGAGGTAGTTAGGGCATATTTTTATTTGGCAGTGGATGCTTGAAATAATATTCTAAGTTGTAATGTAAATACTCTTTGGTACTTCTCACGGGCAAGATTTGCTTGTTACCTTGCTAGTGATAGTTTGAGAGTGCGCATCATAATGATGGTACTTTTGAGTCGTTTTGCAGTAAAAGAAAGAAAAGCTGCTTTACTCTTTAGGGATTTCAGAAAACGATATCATCCAACTATGCAAGTTTATTATACAAAACAGCAAAAAGATGAGCCATGAGGCATTCATCTAATACAAGAAGTCTAGTCTTTATTTCACTCACTGTCAAATTCAGAAGTCGATTTTGGAGCATTAAGCACGAGAGTGTGTATTGTTTGATTAATCTGTACTACCACCTGCTTCTTGGCGTCTTTAGTGTTTGCATTTACCCAATTTGTTACTCAGTGTCTTTCATATTAATACCAGAAGTCTATTAGAAATGTTTTTCTCATCGGCAAGTGATGCGGAACAATAGTAATAGTAAACCCTAAATGTCTTTCTATTAGGCTTGATCTATCAAATCCAAATGTTTAATATAAATAATTTTAAATAGATAAAATAACAATGATATGGGCTCAAATGGGCTTAGTCTCTCAACTAAAGCGTGATAGGCTGGGTTATTTTATGTCGTTTTTGTTCATATACTTGTGTAGTTTGCGGTGTGGGTCTGGTGTTTTTGTTCATATATTCATGTAGTTTGTGGTGTGGGTCTGGTGTCCCCACCAGAGCAAGTGCAGGGGTTGCCAATCACATTATTTACAGACGACAGGGACATGACTTTTCTTTATAAACAATTTGATGTATTCACTTGTGAAGGTTCAGAACTTTTTCGTAGACGGAAGTGTTTAGAAAGCCATGTAGTTCAAGAAAAATGCAGTATTATTAATAATGCAGCACCCTCGTAGCATTCAAACAAAATTCTGCAAGAAACAGGTTTCGCTAGATTTGATAGCATCTCCCTATCCTAGGTAGGAAGAATACATCAATAGATTTGCCGTTACAAGCATAAAAACACGAGAATGAAAGGGAAATCTTCTCCCAAATATCATGCTCTCATGAATAAAGCTTCTGGTTTAGGACTTGGCATAATGGTGCCATTCAAGTTTTGGATTGTGTCTTCAAGGGGCGTGGCGTGACCGATTGTTGATCATCTTTACGACAATCATTGAAGCATTCATCAAGGATTCTAAATGGCAACTCTGGATAGAGCGAGCACACTTCAGCATCATTTGGCTGTTCCAAGCTGTAGTTTATTTGGCATCTGTTTATGAAAATGTCGTGAGTAATTGCAGAAACTATGCTCTGTGGAATCCGCATCTCTGCATTCATGAAAACTGGCTGTGAAAACAACTGGGACATGCTTAATAAATGGATATTTGACTGGTTTTACTCTTAAATGATCTTTAAAAACAGGTTCACCCCAGATAACAATACTGACAGTTATCTTTAAAACCAAACTCTAGCAGCAGCAAGTAGATCATCTTCTGTGATGGTAACTCTGGGCGGCTTGTATCCAAGCTTCTCTTCCCATAATGAGGCTAGCTCATTAGTGCTTATTAGATTGCTTGGAGGTCTAAAATGAACAGTTTTGTTGAGTGTTCGATTATCAACAATTGATTCTATTGTGAATTTCCCGATATCAGAACCGGCAACAAAGTATACGCTGGCAACAAAGTATGCTGTGAATTATAAGTCCATATTAATCATTTTAATCATATTCCTTGACAAAAATAAAATCACCATATATATATATAAACTATAAAATAAAACGCGTCTCCCTTTCACTGTATAATGCTTTACTGTTCACATAGACTTAGATTACTATTCATTGTGACAGTAAAATTACCATTTTACCCCAGGACTGAAATTTTTTAACCCCCGGACCCGGGGGTATTTTCGAATTTTCCAGGGGACATGGATGGTATTTCCGGATTTGTTGCATAATAAAACGATGAAACTAGCCCCCCTAAATGACAAAATAAGGCACCTGGAACCGGGGGGTAGTTTAGCAATTTACAGGGGACTTGGATGATAATTCTGAATTTGTTGCACAGTATAATTACAAAATTAGCCCTCGAAAATGACAAAAAATAAGTGTCGGATCCGGGGGTATTGCTGTATTTTCTACGGTGGTTTTTTTGTGGTTATCGGGTGGGTCCAGGGATGTATAAGTAATTATCAATTATTTTATTATTTTTTTTCGAAAATACTACAGGCGCATCGTACAGACACGCCTCAAGTCTATCCGACGCGTGTGCCTCAGTACGGTGGTAAAAAATCAGCTACCACCGTCTCCCATGGTGCGCCTGCATGTCCTCTTTCTCCCAGTGCGGCGCGTGTCGGGTTATGGTGGCTGGTGAAGCTCCGGTAGACGGATTTAACTTTTTTCTCCCTTTTCTCTCTCCTGGCACCCAGAATTACGCGTCGGTCCTTGATGTTTCAGAAATGTTTATTTTGGTCCCTAGGCTTTTGATTTCATTTTTATTATTGTTTTTTAATATAGTTTTTGATTTGTTGCAATTCTGCCCTTCAATTGAAACTAATTATGTATTTTGGATTTCAATTTAGTCCTTACTCTTTTGATTTTTGGTTGCGTTTGCTTATTTTAATTATTTTAGTATGCAGGTTTTAATTGCTTCTGATTGGATCCTCCAATTGAAATTTGTCATATATTCTATCTTTCATTTTGGTCCTTATTCTTTTAATTTTGTAAAAACATTACAATTTTTTTAAAATGTCTTTATTTATTTCGGTCCCAAGGTTTTATTTATTTCAATTTTGTCCTATAATTGAAATTAATTATATAGTTTGTTTTAATTTGTTTTGATTGTGTCTTCCAATTGAAATTAATCATGTATGCTATTTTTCATTTCAATCCTTATTCTTTTAATTTTCTTAACAAAATTACACTGCAATTTTTTTTTAAAATATATTTATTTATTTCGGTCCTAATGTTTTTATTTGTTTCAATTTTGTTGTTCGATTGGAATTTATTATATATTTATTTTTCATTTCGATCCTTATTGTTTGAATTTTTTATTTGCTATTAATTTCTTTGGTTTTTTCTGTCATTCTTGGACATCATTTATTTTTTATCCGTGTTTATGCATCTATGCTTTTAGTTTTTGTTTTTAATTTTTGTTCTTTTATTTTTTATTAGAGATTTATTTTTATATGGTTCAGTTCTGAAATTTTAATTTATGTTGGTGATCATTTTCAAATTAATATTGCTTTTTTTTCCCTTTGTTCATTTTTTGTGTTTTCTGTTATTTTTATCTATTTTTCGGATCAAATGATTTTATGATTTTATTGTTTGTGTCATAATAATGATAATTTTAGTGATTATTTTTTTATTGTTGTTTTGTAAAAATATTTTGCTTTTTTATCTTAACAGGAATTTTGCACAAATTTATTATTTCACTATATTATAATAAAATATCTCACATATTTAATTTTTTTTACATTGAAAAAAATATGGTGTCGCCCACGACAAGGCGCGGGGGCATTGGCTAGTATATACTCACCGTAGATTTGGAGCCGATCCAATGGTGGAAGAGCATCAGCATGGTGAGTGTTGTCATGGTAAGGCCAGGGCAGCTATGGACTTGCAACAAATGTCCCAGCTTCTTCGATGTAACGTCTAACTTGTGTTTTCTTCGTACATGGTAAGCCCTGGCTCCAAGGTTGTCAAAATCGAGATTTTAACACGAATCGGAAGGGGTTTCGTAAAATCGGATCGTAAAATCGTAAGATCGTACCCGAATTTGTCCGTACAGAAATCGTAAAATCACAGCTAAAATCGTGTGAGAAGAAAAATCGTAAAATCGCAACATAATTATGGTCATAAAACTTAATTAGTTAAGGTTCATACATGATGTAAAATAACTTCAAAACACATTACAGAACAATTATGTCCATAGAATTTTATTAGGTAAAAACTAACAAATTTAAAATAAATATTTTGTTGATGTGCTATATAAATTACAACACAATGATTTTATTTTTTTATAATATATATTTTTTATAATTATTTTTAATATATATATATAGTATACACAATGAAAGTTGTCCCACATCGGCCAAAAATCTTCTCCACTCTTAGGAGTTCACTATAAATAAGTGTTTCATTATCCCACATCGGCCAAAAATCTTCTCCACTCTTTGGAGTTCAATATAAATACGTGTATACTCTCCACTCTCCAGCCGAGCATCAGTTAAAATGGTTCCTTTTTTAATTATCCCACATCGGATGAGAAATAAGAAGGTAAATTTTTTTGTGTATAAATATAAGAGGTGATTAGTTAAATCAGTGCAAGATTTGGTTTTAAAATAATAAAAAACCAGGATCGTAAAATCGGACCGATCCGGTTCGATTTTACGAGTCAACCCGATTTTGACCGGATTTGACCGAGTTTGACCGGTTTCGATTTTTCTTTCCGTTCCAACCAGGTTTGCTGAGCTAACTCGCAAACTCGTACGAGTTTGCGAGTTGGCTCGCGAGTTTGACTACCATGCCTGGCTCCACTGGATCAGCTTTGCCCCAAACTCAAATGAAACTCAGATGGCAAAAAGTGATTAGAAGATAAAGCATGTCTGTCCTTGATTCTCTTATAATCATTTAAAGGTTTTTTTCTTTTCTTTTCCATAAAATACAAGCTAACAATATCTATATGCGTGTACGTTGATTGCCAAGTTTTTTTTTATCAAAACAAGATTAAGGGAACTAAAAAAAACCAGAGAGGTTCAAATCAATGGCTTTCCAAATACGTTGGGGTCACACTTTGATAATAATATTTAGGGTGTGTTTGGTATTGCTTTTGTTTTTGTAGTTGAAGTTTTAAAAAAACAGTTTCATGAAAAACATTTTTAGCTGCGGTTCAAAATAATTATGAAGTGTTTAGTTAAAACTGTGGTTGAGTTTAAGTTAATGAAAAATAGTTTCATGTGTTTGGTTACCAAGCTTTTCATATTGCTTTCAACTTGTAAAATTACTTTAAAGGGCATAGACATATACTCACATATATATATATATGTGTATATATATATATATATTTAAATATTGTATTAATAATCATAATTTCATAATATAATTAATAATTCAAGTAAATTGGACACTTGTTTTTATTCTCCCATCAAACTATTTGCAATGCCATCACGAACAAGATCCATACGTGAAGGCTTCTGTAATCCCTGACTATTTTCGCGCGCTACAATATCTGGTAAAAAATTCTATTTTGTTTTTTTAAGTCAATTATTAAATTTTAGCAATTTTGTATTCTTGATTTTAGCAATTATTCAAGATCCTATTTTTTTTCGTTTTTTTATGTCAATTAATCAAGAAATCAATTTTTCTTTGTTTTTTTAAGTCAATTATTAAATATCCCAATTTTGTATTCTTGATTTTGGCAATTATTCAAGATCCCATTTTTTTTGTTTTTAATGTCAATTAATCAAGAAACCAATTTTTCTTTGTTTTTTTTAAGTCAATTATTCAATATCCCAATTTTGTATTCTTGATTTTGGAAATTATTCGTGATCCTATTTTTTTTCGTTTTTAATGTCAATTAATCAAAATCTATATTTTTTTTGTTTTTTTCAAGACAACTTGCATGGTTAAACAATATCATGTTCTTAATATTCTTAACAATATTTTTATTCACTAGTACAAATAAACATTCATTAATAACAATGAGAACATAATTTTTGATAAATAAAAAACTTTAAATCATAATATAAGAGGTTATTATAAAATAATATCTTTCAAAACATCGAAATAATTCAATACGAAAGTCGTAACAGAAAAAGTAGCGGTCAACAAATTTGTTCTTATGTTACAATCCACAGGTAGAAAAATATAAAAACCAAACAGTGAAACAAATTTGACCATTATAGTTAAGCGTTTTTTCATCGCGCAAAGTTTCGTTCAAACCAACTGTATTTTTGTTCAATACTTTTTATGCTAGCCCATATTTCCCTCTTTCTTCGCAGACCTAGAAACTCAGTAGAGAGGTCAAAAAATTCATCGTCAAATGTCAATCCAGGTATTGAATGGAACTCATCCATAACTTCAATAATACTACAACCTGACAAATCCCTATTCGCAGAAGTGGAATCACTCCTACTAGACATGCTATTGAGAAGTTGTTGCTGCATTGATACTAATTGAGCACTAATTCCAGATGACTTTTTCTTTCTAGCTCTCAGCTCCGAGTGATCTCTTTCTTTTCTTTTGTCACCACTTTTTGTGTTACTACTACTAGACATATGCACCCCCAACTCCTTGAGAAATATGATTTTCAAAATTCAGATTGACATCCTCCTCTGAATCCCCGCTTCCTTCTTCCAAATCAGCACCTTCCAGACCGACATTGCTTGTGCCCAAATTGACTTCATTGGCACCAATTGTGTCCGACGATGGTGCCCATGTATATTGTCTGGTAGCGATGACTCCAAAGTACATTCTATCAAATTTCAACTTCAACGATGGCTCGATACTAGCCTGTCTGAATTTTTTTGCTCCTCTAATTTCCTGCATAAAACAAATAGTTTTCTTGTAATTATCTTAACAAAACATAAAGAATGACATGGAATAGTTAGTCTGACAAAAATTCACTAGAATTTTTGATTTCCTGATGAGAACCGGCCCAGAAACACCAGCAAGGACCCATTACAAGTTCAGGGGGCTTGATTCGTGGTTTTGAAGGTTTCACCAAGTCAGAATTGCAAGGACCGTTGGAGTATCAAGAGACCCTAGTACATCTTATCCATATGCAGGAGGAGTCCAATACAACCTTATTTGGGCCATGAAGTGGGGACAACAAAGGAGACAAATGAATCATACTACAACTTGGAAACAGCATGGGTGACTACCTTTTTCTTTTGTTGCTAGGATTAAGGGGTTGGATGGAAGGATATAAATAAGACTTATGGGCTTTATTGAATTTTGATAGCTACAACCCAAGGCTTGTTTGGGCTTAATTAATACTTTGTTTTCAGCTAGGATCTAAGGCTTCTTTGGATTAAGTCATGGGCTTTCCAACTTTGGGTTTTGGGTCAGTTTTGAGTGAACCTCTTTTAAGTCCACATAAGAGGTCCATTAGGGTTACTTTTTTAAGAACTATTTAAACTCATGTAACCTAAATTTCGGCAGCCATTGATGAATTTTAATTCTGAACTTTTCAGTTTATGTGTGAGAGTGATTCTCGCATTCTTTCGTTCTTGAACGAACTGAATCCGACTTATCGAAAATTAACTAGCTTCGTGGCATCATTCTACTCATTCCAATAGTGCTGGTGCCTTGGGGTAGGTTTCCATTGTGTCACACTCCTATCATACCTATTTCGGTTTTCCGGGATCAGATCTCATTCTTGGTTGTGGGTTGCGTGACCACATGATCACGAGGTTCGCATCAAGTGGTATCAGAGCTAGGCTCCGAAACAAGGTCATATCATTCTTTTATTTTTGTTTATTTTTCTCTTAGTGTTCCTTAAAATAGTTTTTCAGTGTTTGTGTCAATCTTCTTATTCTTCGTGTCAGTGTCATCTAATAAAAAAAGAAAAATCATAAAAAGAAAAGAAAAGAAAGAGAGATAGAGACATTAGTTGAAATTTGAAGAATCATTCAAATTTTGCCGCAAAAAACACTACTCTGGGGAACATAAGCAAACCACATCAGAATCAATTGAAAATTCATATTCCGTGTATTGGGGATGAGATAGAATCATATGTCAAATTTGGGCTTATTCTTATGTTGATTTCTTGAGGTTTTATTTCGAGATTCATTTTTGTCATAGAAACACTGCCTTAGTGAACCCTTAGAAAAACACTTTAGAATCAATTGAAACTTTACATTCTATGTATTGCGGTTTATATCGCATGATATATTAAATTTGGTCTTATTTGGATATCGTATACTAGAGTTTTGAATTGGAGGTTCATTTCTACCGCAAATTGATCACACAAGGGGTTGAGTACCTAGAAGTACGAGAACGACCTATAATTTGAGTATTGTTTTTATTTTGGTATTAAAATACTAAATATTGAATTTGAGGTCATTTCGAGATCGTTTGGTCTAGGTTTCAATTTTGTTACGTGAAAATTGCTTAAGAGGTTAGATTCGGGTCAAGTTGCAAAATGTGATCCTTACTGTTTAGTTTTGTCCAATTCTTTGATCTATTATATTTGAGTTATCTAGGAGTCAAGTAATTGTTTTCTCTACTATTTTCTTCTGATTTATTTTGTGTCTTTGTATCGTCTACAATTCGTACGAATTTGCATTGCTACTCGCGAAATCGTACTCGTAGTTTTGTATTGCTTTGTTTTCAGTATTTTTATTTCTTCTTGAGTCTGAAAATAATAATTAGAGTGCGTTGTGAAGGTTATTGACTTTGATTTGTTGATATTAGTTCCTAAAGAACCACAAGAAAGCAAGTTGTGAGGTAAAAGGCGTAGTGAGCATATTAGAGTGAAAAGCCTTGATTTGTTTTGTGTGATACATGAGAGCTGTGAGGATATATTTTGTGCGACTAAATGAATTTTGTAGATTCAAAAGATGTCTGAAAACAACGAATCAGCGACACAAAACGCTGACGTTGCTTTCCAATTGTGAGCCTTTATGTGAGCAACTGGAGTTATTGTCTAGGATGAACATGGATCTGAAAGATGATTTGAAATGGATAAAGAAATAGAATATTAGGGATGATCACAGAGGAAATACGGTCCGTAAGGTCGTACCGAATACTAGATCTGATTTTGACGAGTTTGTTAATGAAAATGCAGATGTGTATGAAGATGACTATGATAGTGATATGGAATCTGGAAGTGACAAATCTTATTGTAAAGGCATGATGCCATTGAAGGTTGGTGATGGGGATGAGCTAGCATTACCGGTTGCGACGTCCTTGGTTATAAGGCCTACACTTCAGGTCCAGGTCAAGGAAGATGAATCTAATCAATAAAGAGAGAATATCTTCTAGACGCGCTGTTATGTACAAAGCAAGGTATGTGGTTTAATTATTGATAGTGAAAGTTGTGTTAATGTTTGCAGTACAACCCTCGTTAGTAAACTGAAATTGAGTACTATCAAGCATGCGAAACCATATAGATTGCAATGGCTGAATGATAGTGGGGAAGTTAAAGTGACTAAACAGGTTGTGGTTCCATTCTCGATTGGGAAATATATTAACGAAGTTCTATGCGACGTTGTACCAATGCAAGCAAACCACATCTTGTTGGGGAGACCATGGCAATATGATAGGAAGGCAATTCATGATGGGGTTAGAAATAGGTATACCATTGTAAAAGATGGTAAACCATCACTCTTGTACCTCTTACACCCAAACAGGTGTATGATGATCAAATAAAGCTAAAAAGTGAGCATGAGACGATGGGGAGAGAAAATCAAGGTAAGGATCAAGGGGAGAGAAGACCATCAGATTTGGCCAGATCGCAAATCACTACAACCCATTCAGACAATCATCTAAACACAAACAAATCAGACCATTCGACCACAACTCAAAAATATCCAAATCTGGTCGAGAGTGGAGGTAAGACAACAGGAGTGATGAAAGTCAGGAAGAGTGATGAAAATTGTGTGGAAAAACTAAAGAAACAATGAAGTTTTTATGCTAGAGAGGGTGAGGTCAGATCTGCATATTTCACTAACAAGCCAATGATTTTACTACTGTACAAAGAGGCTTGCTTTAATACTAATGATCTTGATTATATGGTGTTTAGTGCTGCTATTTCTTTGTTGCAGGAGCTTGATTGTTCCCGATGATACTACAAGCGGATTACCACCATTGCGGGGGATAGAGCATCAGATTGATTTCATACTTGGAGCTTCAATTCCTAACCGACCAGACTATAGAAGCAATCCAGAGAAGACAACAGGTCTTCAAAGGCAAGTTTATGAGCTAATAGATAAGGGATATATTCGTGAGAGTATAAGGCAGATTTCCATTGTATCACACTCCTATCAGACCTATTTCGACTTTCCGGGATCAAATCTCATTCTTTGTTGTGGGTTGCGTGACCACGTGATCATGAGGTTCGCATCAAATTGCCTTGATGTGATCCAATCGACTTGGCTTAGAGAAAGACAAACCAACACATTGGAAAAAAATATAAGAGCAAAATTGAGAAAAAAAATTGAAAGAAAAAAAACTCTTAACCTTACTTTTAACTTAGTTCGTGTTTCAAATTTAACCCTGAGAGAGTTATACCAATGTGATTTAATAGACTTGGCCGGTCCCAAAACAAATTGAATGATTGTTAAAAAAAAATACATGAATTAAATTAATAAAAAATAAAAGATGAAATTAAAAAAAAAGCTTCTTTTGAATATGAATAGTGAAGCTCAATAAAATATTATCAGAAAGACAAGAAAGCATTTCTTGATCAATCTATGATTTATTCGATTCATCATTCGCTCGAACCGATTAAATTAATAATTAATGTTTCTGAAAATAACGTCCAAGCTTAATAAATGTTTGATAAGTTTAACTAAAATAATTAATGAAATATAAATCATAGTAAATATGAATACTGATTCAACCTATGAACCTTTAAAGCAATAATTTCCCAAAAACAAAGGGATATTCTTGGTTGAAAAGCTTTTACATAAATTTATGAGTTGATGTGGAAGGATACCATTGTTTTGGTATCATAAATCAAGATAAATTTTTGCTCGGCGCCCGCTTTTCTTGCCTATTACTTGACAATATATAATTTTGCTTCTCCATTCATTTAGACTTGCATTGGTTAACTTTATTAGCTAAGTTCACAAAATAAAATGTGTGTACATATACATTCCAAAATTCTAAAAGAAGAAATCTCAAATATAAGAAGGGATTTCTTTTTCATTCTCAAACTTCATGTTTTATAAAAGATTAATGTTAAAAATATCTCCTCAACCAACCAATTATCATGAATACTATTAGATCAATTAATTTTCTCAACCTAGATTAAGGAGAACAAATCTCTTTGATTAGTTCCATATTATTTGACACCAAATTTCCTACTATCATTAATCATTGTTTCGGATATAGAATCATGTTACAATATTGTATTGATATATTTAGTGCATCTAATACCATATAATAGAATAAATATGGTTTTTTATATGTATATATACATAGAAACCATATTAGAGCTTTCATAACTCATTTCTAAGTTATTTTCAAAATTTACTCAAAATAAAAAACAAAAACAAAAAAAAGGTCTTGCAAAGAAGATTCATTGCAAATAAATGGGTTCTTAAAATAAAATATAAGGCAAATGGGTCAATAGAATATTATAAGGGTAGACTAGTAGCGAAAGACTACACTCAACAAAAATAAATTGATTATGAAGAGACATTATCACTAGTTGTGAGGATTACTTTAGTTCACCTTATTTTAGTTATAGTCGCACATATGGACTTATAGTTATATCAAATGGATGTTAGAATTGTTTTTCTCAATGGATAACTAAATGAGGATATCTATATGGATTAAACTTTAGGATTCAAGCCTAAAGGGAAAAAGCGCAAAGTATGCAAGCTTAAAAGCTTCATATATGGTCTTAAGCGAACTTTTAGACAATGGAACATCAAGTTTCATCAAGCTATCTTTAAAGATGGTTCCATGATGATGGAAGAAAACCAATGTGTATTTAAAATGTTCTAACAATAATTTTATAATATTGTCACTTATATGTTGATGACATCTCAATAACTATAAATAATAAAGAGGTGATTGATACTACTAAAATATGATTATCATCAAACTTTGAAATAAAAGACATGGGTGAACCATTAATGTTTTTGGTGTGAAAATCATAAGAGATCGTGTTAAAAGGCTTTTAAGTATATCTCCAGAGACTTGCATCAAAAAGTTGTAAGAGTGTTATAACATGCAAGATAGAAAACTAATGGACACTCTTATTGATAAAAGTTTGAGCTTGAGTCGTGATATATATGTCCCAAGACTCCAGAAGAGGAAGTTAAAATGTCCAAAGTACTTTATGCTAGTGTTGTTAGTAGTTTGATGCATATAATGATGTGCACACATCTCAATATATGATACAACCATATTATTCGATAGTTTTACCCATATTTACCTAGTATTTTGCCTATGTTTTATATATAAAATGTCTTGATATTATTTTTTTATGTTTTAAAGGTATTTTTGGATGAAAGACTAAAAAAGGAGTGAATTGGAAAGTTTGACCATCAATCGATGTTTTGTGCAGAGCATGAGCTATAAAAGTCGAAATGAAATGATTCTAGTGGAATTAGAAATCTAACATCCATACCTTTCTTGAAATCTATGGGAAAAATATATCAAAAGAACTTCGAAATAACAGCCCTCAAAGTCAAATCTTGCATTCTATGAATGTTGACCTTCAGCCATTACCATTTAAATATCTTGAGCTACAGAAACCCATTTGATGCAAACTCAATTTTGTTGGATTACTGACTCAAATAACTATAAGCGCACTAAATTTCAATTAGAAAATGAGCTTATATGAGAGAAATATGATTTTTTTTTCTAAAATGACTCATGAATTATGTCAGTAAACAAATTTCTTCTTTTTAGAAAAATAGTTATTGAAGTATTTAAATGTAACACTATCTACTTAAGGGAGGAGTATTTTGTAAATAGGGATTAGATTTTTATAGGCTATAAAAAGAAAAAGAGAAAAGAAAGAGTAAGAGAGAGGGAGGCGGCCAGAATAGAGAAACACTAATACTCTCTCCCAAAATCCCAAATTCTTCCATCTTTTGTAGTAGGCTTTCCATAGATATGTAAGGCTAAACTATTTTTCTTAGTTGCAAAGACATAGAAACCTTCATATTTTAACAATCGTGTTATTTATTCTTCTATTTATTTCCATTTTATATGATGAATGAATATATTTGTTTTCCTATGCATATTTTCTATTATTGTTTAATTGTAGTGGATCTATATTATTAATCCTAGAAAGAACATTCAAACAAATCAACATGAATTGCGAACAATAATTTTGTATAGGTTAATCAATTTATCTAGTTCTTAAGGCTGTCATTGAACTAAATCATTAGTGCAGATACTTTGATTATTTGTTGGTTAGGTTTAGTTATACAACGGGTCTGTTAACTAACTAACATTAAAAAAAATCAGAATATAAATGAAAGTTTCTTTTCAAGGATCAGTTCTGATTTCTGTAGGTGGATGTTTACTTGCGACCAAGCTTTGTTTTCTTGATAAATTTCAGTTTTACTTAATTTTGCTTAATTGTTTAATTCTGCTTTAGTCTAGATAATCACGAACAAAAACCCCTAATTGCATGAAAATTTGAACTAAACCTTCCTTGTAGGATCGATCCCTTGTTCTATATTATCTTGTTTGTGTTTTAAGCTAGGATAATTAATTTGTGCAACCTCGACATCATAACAAATTTTGGTGTTGTTCGATCCCTTACTTGTTCTATACTATCTTGTTTGTATTTTAAGCTATGATAATTAATTTGTGCAACCTCGACATCATAACAAATTTTGGCGTTGTTATCGGGGAAATGATTTAGTTGATTCTTATGCTGTTATTTTTGTTTGCTATGATTTATTTTGTTGAAAAAACAAAGATGTTTCGTTACGACAGCGGTACTCTTCAAATCAATGGTTTTGGTAGAATTAGGTCTCAGCCTTTTGTTTCCTTAATGGAAACAATGTTTTGAAGAAGACTTATAGCCTTTGGCTCTTAGCCCCACCTTATCTAGGCCAAAATTCGTTGTTTTCTAGGGTTCTTGGCTAAATTCCACAAGAATTTCATACCTTTTATGACTTCTAACTTTATCATGAGGCAATGAATAAATTCCCACTACTTTAAGAGAGTATCCTATGGTCATATAATGATTCAACATACAGGAATACTCATAGAAAAATGAGTTAATTTAGATTTGATTGATAGTACAACGAAAGAAAAAAAAAATTAGTTCTACACTTGTTACTTGTATTCATCAGTCAGGATCATATCACTTGAATGAATTTGATATGATTTATAGTACTTGTAACTATAAGGATGTATTTAGTGTGAAATTCTTAAGGGATTGAATTATATTCAATTATGTGTCGCTAAAAATGCTTGAGGTATAGTAGTACACTTTTAGGAGTAACTCATTTTGGGGTTGATGTCTCCAATATTGGAGCTCCTTTCATTTTGGGTTACAGTCGCATAATCTATTTACATGTAAATTCTTGTGCAAGTTTGAAATATTATGAATTAGATAGATTCAGCCTTTCATAGACGAGTGTAAGATGTTGGTTTTCCAGTTAGGCTTGGTCCACCAATAAGGGTTGAGTTTGGTCTAAGAATTTAGAAGAGATATGAAGCATTTGTAACTACTTCACACACTCATTAAAGGAAGTAATTGATTCCTCTAAACTTATTTATAAAGGTATAATCCATGTTAAGAAAAAGAATGAAAGCTATAATTGTTCTCTTTATCTTCTTCCAAATCTAAATTCCTAAATTAATTTCTTAAGAATTACAAAGGTGTTTGTATTGTATTATATCTTTTTTATTCTAGTAATTAAAGTTGGACAAAAGTAATTGCTTTTGGGTAAAACAATGGATTCTCAAATTTAAAATGTTAATAATGATATTCACATGCAAAGTCATTCTTTGAGTAATGTAAAAATGCTTAGAGAGGCTAGTCTTGCATCCTATGTATAGGTTTTAAGGAAATTATGAAATAAGCATGCCTTTCATCTCTCTGCTAGTTTCTCAAAGTGTCCCCTTGCAATATCTTCATAGCTTCTCATTATTTTATAATGGTAAAGGGAATCACTTATCCTAATTGTTATAACTCATTTCTAAGTTATTCTCTAAATTACCCCAAAATAAAAATAATAAAAACAAAAAAAAAAAAAAAAAAGATTTGACGCATTGGCAATATCAAGTTGAAAAATTTGGACGAACTCGAGAGCACAATTATACCATTTTGTGCCCAAGAATGGACAAATAATGCATATTCAAGGACAAAAAAAATGAGTGTTAGACAAATCTGCATAAAACCTAAGTTTAAAGGTATAATTAGATATTTAATGGGTCAAGTTGATTTAATCATGAACTAAAATAAATTTTAATTATATTTAAGAATTAATTTAAGTCAAATTAAAGGTTTTTATTAAGTACAAAGACTTAATTATACTTTAGAAGGTCAAATTAATTTTATAAGGAACTTAATTGGTGAAAAACTAAGTCTGGAAGCCTAATTTGAGTTTAATTGACAAGAATAGAATTTTAGGACACCAAAAATGCTTTTTATCAGGTCAATTGATTGAAACCAGGGGTAAAATGGCAACAAAATTAAAGTTTTGGGGTTAATTAATGGCTAAATTAAAGAAATTCATAGCCAAAACCCAATCTGCAAAAGGTGTTGAACTATGGGGGTGCAATTGAAGGGAATTAAAAATTTAATTGTCAATTGAGGGTTAAATTATTTAAATCCAAACCAATGATCAAATCAAAAAAGGTGTGAAAATTTGGGTTAAATTTGAAGTTCATTAAGGGTGAAATTGCATATAATTGAAAGTTTGAGGCCAATCAAGAGTGTAATTAAGTGAAATCAGATTTTAAATGACTAAAATGAATGTTAACAAAACAATGCTATTTAGTTACTATTCATTTTCTTTGTCCTAAAAATTTGTTTTGGTTGCTACTTTTTACAAGCATCTAATGTTTCATTTCTTCACCAAATTTAACCTAACATGCACCAAAATAATGACCTGATATTTGCTTACACTAAGGTATAGTCTATTCTGGCTATTGACAACACAGTAATCGTGGTGCCGCTCCAAAATAACCAATTCGGACAACTTTTAGCTAACAAATTTGGCAGCTCATGGTAGTCATTTTAAGTCAATGAATGGGATGCTCTCAGGTTGAATCAAAAGTTGAAATTTTACCCCAACAAAAATAAGATTGCTATCTTCCACCACTTATAAATAGGGATTTATTCCTTGATGAGATAATCAAGAAAATTGAAGCCAAAGTAGGACATATATTAGTCTTTTCCTGTCGATTTTTCCAGCCGGCATCCCCTCCCCTCCTCTCTCTCTCTCTCTCTCTCTCTCTCTCTCTCTTGCCTCTTCATCCACCAAAACCTCCACACCATCGTGATCAATGTCATTGCAACAAATCACAACCCTATTACCTCTGTAGAATCACTGCACCTCGTTGGCAACAACTTTTCTCCTTTTTGCAACTTTTGTCGCTTCAAGTACCCTATTTTCCTTCTCTTCATTTGTATAAAATTTATAGATTGTACCATTTCAACCCATCCCAATTAGCTAGTCAGGTCCACCCAATTATAATTACAAAACAACTAAACCGCGTGGCCTGTTGCATTGTGCACCCTCTCACAATTCACTGTGGATTGTGGCACTGTCGTGACGAAATGGGCTTCATTATCAGGCGTGTGTTGTTTATTTTATGGGGGTGTTTTTGGTTTTTGGCTTTTTTTTTATTTAGCCGCAATGTGCACAGTATATTCACGAATCAACCCCTCGAAAATGACAAAATAGTGCACAGGGACGAGGGGCTCTGTCGGCTTTTCACACCTTCAGTGCACAGTGCACAGACTAAAAAAGCCCTAAAAATGACAAAACACTGCACAGTAAATGGGGACCCGGGCGTCTTCCCCCCCCCCGATTTTTTCGTAGATCTGGGTTGTGTCAGGGGCGTCATGATAATTAGCCTATATTTTATTATTATTCCCTCTGCACGGTTGGCGCGTCGTCAGGACGCGACAGCGTCACGCAGCGCCAACGCGCCATGGAAGAGGCGCGTGCGGGTCCATGCGGCGGCCAAAAATTTCCTGACGCTGGTGAGTACGGTGCTCCTCCAGGTTCTCTGTCTCCCGTCGCGGCGCGTGTTCGTCCTAGATGTCAGGGTAAACGGCGGTGGCCGGTTTTGTGGCGGTTGTATGTTTTCTCTCTCCTTCGGGCCCAATGTCAGGTCCGGTCCCTCATGTATATAACAAGTTCATTTCGGTCCCTGAGGTTTGGATTTCGATTTTATTCCTGATTTCTTTAATTGAAAGTTTGATTGTTTTCAATTATGCCCTTCAATTAAAACTAATTATATAAAGCAATTTTAATTCGGTCCCTATACTTTTGATTTTCGGTTTCTTTTTGGTTCCTTTAATTTATTTGGTACAGCAGTTTCATGTTTTTTTAATTTTGTCCTTTGATTGAAATTGATAATATATTTAATTTTCATTTCAGCCCTTATACTTTTGATTTTTCATTTTAATCCCTTTATATTTGATTTTTATTTGAGCCCTTATATTTTTAATTTTTGATTTTAATCCCTTTATATTTGATTTTTATTTGGGCCCTTATATTTTTAATTTTTTATGTTAATCTCTTTATTTCTTTATATTTCTAAAATGATCCTAACTTTTGTCCATGTATATATAAGTGTGCTCTTAGCCTTGATTTCTATTTTTTTTAATTTTCTTATTTTTTATAGTTTATATTTTTTCGAGAGAAATTGGCTCTTAAATTTTATTTTGTTCTTATGATTTCCAAATTAATATTTCGTTTTTTTTAATCCCTTTCTTCTTTCTTTTAGTTTTTTTATTTGTTTCTTTATTTTTATTTTCAAGTCAATTGACTTTTTCTTACCAAATAATTTTTATTTTATTTTTTTGTTTCATCTTTTGTTAAAAATTTTAAGATTTTATAGTCTTTCATTTATGTTATTTTTTACATTATTAACATAATAATAATAATAATAATAATAATTTAATTATTTTTCTTGCTTACTCTTTTGTTATTATTTTTTATTTTTTTTTCTATCAGAATAATTTGATAATTTTTATTGTTGTGGCAGTAATAATAATGATATATTTTATTTTAATTTAATTTTCTATTTTTATCTTTTGGTAAAGTTTTTATGATTTTTTTAGTCTTTGGTTTTTTTCTTTTCATTATTAGCACAAATTTAATAATAATAATAATAATAATAATAATCATAATAATAATAATAATTTAATTGTTTTTCTTGCTTCCTATTTTCTTAAAAAAAAATTCCCTCTGAATAATTTTATAATTTTTATTGTTTTGATAGTAATAATAATGATAATTTTAGATGTTACGACTCCGATATTGCTATTATTATAATAGGGCCTGTTAATCTATTTCATTATATTAAAATTTGCATATATAAATGTTATATTTTAATATCGATCTAGCAAATCTTATAAAAATTATTTGCTGAGCCCGCAGCGTAGAGCAGATAATTTTTTTAATTTTCAAGTTAAATGATAATAATCAGCTAATAATTTTTATTGTCATTTTATTATCTATTATAATTTTTAATTTTCTCTTGTATTAAATTTTTTCTACTTTTTTAAGTCTTTGATTTAATTAGCAGGGAAATTAAATGTCACATTTTAAAGAAAGGTTTTGGCTTCGTGTTTCATGTCAACATATGTCTTTTTTTCAATGATCCGCATGTTATATAGTTCGCGCTCTTTTGTAATCTTTTATAACGTTGTACCTTTATTCTAAAAAATGTTATTTATGCTTGCGCAACAAACTGTACTTAAAAATTTTCACATGTTATCTCATAATCTATAATTTTTTTTAATTATATCATATAAATTTATCATTTTTGATTTAATTATGTTAAATTATATACACAAAAATGCCCGCGGCAACGCGCGGGCAATATAGCTAGTAACAATAAAAATCTTGTTGGGTCACTTCGACCCCACATGGGTGAGCCAACCCAATTTGATAGGTCAAGCCTAACTCATATATTAATATTATAATAATAAATATAAAAATAAGAAAAAAATGTGAACGGTATTTCAAAAACTTTGTGATTTTCTCATATATTTTTACAAAAATTTTGCAAAATATCGTACCTTTAACTTACATTCTAAATTACAAACCTAGTATTAAAAACTACTCAGTTTTTTCCGAAACTTAAAAAATTGAAAAAAAAACCAAAAACTTCAAATGGATATTTCAAAATATTTGTGATTTTTTAACATATATTTCCAATAATTTTGCAAAATATCGAGCCTTGGACTTTCATTGTATGTTATGAGTCTAGTATTAAAAATAATACATTTTCTCTAAAACTTTAAAAAAAAAACATATGGGGGTTATTCCAAAGTATTTTTGATTTTATAGCCTATTTTTCTACTAATTTTATTTAATATAGGGTTATAGACTTACACTAAAAGATAAGAAATCACTACGAAATATTTTATTTTCTCTTAGATTTCTAAAAAAATATAATTAAACAAATTCTTATTTAAAAAAATATATTTAAATGCATACAACTAAATCCCAAATTTCTTCTTAGCATATTTTCATAGAAAAAATAAAATAAAAATTGCATTTTCTCTCAAAAATGGATATCATAACTAATTTACGATTATTCATTAGAGCTTGACTAAAATATCAAAAATAATGTCACCAATTATTTTATTCATTTTATTTCACATATTAGGATTTAGTTATAGATTTTAATATTTAGAAATGTAGAACTACATTGTATTGTAGAGTATATTCTCAAGTATTAAAGATACGAGAAAAAAAATACGATGCTAAAACTCATACTTTAGAATGACTAAGTTTTCGACCTAATAAGATAGAGACTCCTTTATGAAGAGAGATCAATCTTGAACCTTAAAAAAACCAACAAATAGAAATTTGATTTTAAAAAATAATAAAATAATAATATAGCTTATTTTAGGTGGGGTGCACTGTGATGATATATCTTTCACTTGCAGAACAAATCATCTTAATTAAACTTTCATAAACCATTAAGTTTTCTAATTATTTTAATTATAAATGATGACCCCTAAAAATTATAATTTTATTTCTATACAAAACTCTTTTCCATATCCAGCCTACTAGGAAGACCGAAAATGTCGTTGTGACACCAAGAATTAATGGTGTTGGGATGGAGAACTAAAACCAACCTCTTGTGTATGAAAAGCAACTATATTAGTCTTAGTTGATGAAAACACTTTGATTTAGAACATGAATCATTAATTAGGTGTCGGTCTCATTTTACATGTAACCAACCTAGCACCAAAAGCACCCATATTTCCTTCCAAAGAATCCTCATCTATAATCTCATCCTCTTTCATCTCCTCTTCTTTGGTGGAAGGGAGATGACGTCTCTTAATTCGCCTGAAATAACCTAAGGGCACCTACCATTCTTATTATTAGTGGGTGTTTGATATTGTGTTTTAAAAATATTTTTGAAAAAAATTAAAGATTTTTTATTTTTATTTTTTACTTTAAATTAATTTTTTTGGTATTTTTAGATCATTTTGATGTGGTGATGTCAAAAATAATTTTTTAAAAATAAAAAAATATCATTTTAATGTATTTTCGAATAAAAAACAACCACAATTATACTTCCCAACAAAGAAAGCAAACATAATGTACAACATTATATAACATTCTATTACAAAGTAGCCTCTCCGTGCTAGTTAGGAATGTTACAACATTCTACTTTTCACTAAGATAGACCAATGTATTTTAATAACGATCAATTGTGCCTCTTTGTTTTAAATTAATTTTTTTGGTATTTTTAGATCATTTTGATATGCTGATATCAAAAATAATTTTTTAAAAATAAAAAAATATCATTTTAATGTATTTTCGAATAAAAAACAATCGCAATCATACTTCCCAACAAAGAAATCAAACATAATGTACATCATTATATAACATTCGATTACAAAGTAGCCTCTCCGTGCTAGTTAGGAATGTTACAACATTCTACTTTTCACTGAGATAGACCAATGTATTTTAATAACGATCAATTGTCGTCTCTTTTTTTAATAAAATCTATTTTTTTCTTGAAAACTCCCTTCAAGAGATTATCGGAGCGATCTTCTTTTATTGACAATTATTATTATTATTATTTTATTTATTAATTAAACTAATAACTTAACTTGAATCTCTTTTTTTTCTTTTCCTATGTATTATTTTGGGGTGTTTAGGAATATGTTTGGGAAGCATTTATGAAACAAAAATGAAAAAAATTATTTTAAATTAATTTTTTTTGATATTTTTAGATTATTTTCATGTGCTGATATCAATTTTTTTTTTTAAAAAATATTATTTTAATATATTTCTGAATAAAAAATATTTTTAAAAATAACATCAACCACGCTTTTAAAATCCATTTATGTTGGAAAAAAAAAAAGCCGATCACGACAAAACGTGTATCACAAATCTTGTTATCACTATTTTATTTTAATTTT
The DNA here is from genome assembly GCA_025169955.1 of Salix arbutifolia. Taxonomy (NCBI): domain Eukaryota; kingdom Viridiplantae; phylum Streptophyta; class Magnoliopsida; order Malpighiales; family Salicaceae; genus Salix; species Salix arbutifolia. The sequence goes on along the minus strand of CM045916.1, from coordinate 5,331,219 downwards.
GTAATGTGAATATTCGAGTGAATTTATATGCTTGAAAACCGAATCAAGCACTCTAGTTGCACTGGGGCTGTGAGCACTATTTCATTTACTTCCGTGGCTTTACATTTCTTTTATTTTAATTTTAACGAAATACACCCATGGAAGGGGAAAAAATGAATAGAAAAATGCTCGTTTGAATCATGTGATGTGAAAACTAGATGGACTGGAGAGGACAAAACAAATTAATAATTACCAGATATGCTCCAAGCGCTTGAATTGAAGGTGACCTTCTTAACAAACAATTGCTTTGCCATTTGCATTTCTCTGACAAATCTATCGCCTTATCACCAACGTTTGATTTACGCTACTTACAAAGCTGCACTCACAAACTCTGCAATTCATCTCAAACTTTTCTGGTTTTTAAAAGAGACCCATTTGATTTTGGCCATCGGGTGTCCTTCTTTTGGTTGTTGTGGATTGATTCTTGCAAGAACTGAATCTTGGTTTTTCAGTTCAGGTAAAGCCAAATGGTTCTTATACCCATTTTCTTCGATCTACTTTTAAATTGAGATGTTTCAAATTGCGTTTTGTTTTTATTGCTTTTTAATAACCATTCTTTGGTTGTTTGGATTCAGTTCATTGATTTCTTTACATTTTATGCTTTTACAATTTTAATTACTTATCTGTTTAATGGATTCTCTTGGTTGCCAAACAACTCCTTGCCATTAAAGTATGTTTTAAAGTGACTTCTTTTGATTTGTAAATTATATCATGCTTGTTGGTTTTCTTTGTAGGCTTTGATTTTGTTACCACGATTGTTTGATAGCGGCAAATCCCCGAATATTTTGGCTGGAAAGAAGCTCAAGTTTGATTCTCGTAGATGAGGAGAATTGACTCTTTTTTTTTTGGATGAAAAAAACTGCTGATAATCTAGAAAATGAGTCGATCACCTTCATTTGCTGTTAAACAGGAGCTTACTCTAAAGACTGATTTCGAATCTTTGCAGCAATGGGTTGTTGCATTTTGCATTATTAGATTTGATCTTGAACAAGGTCAGCTTATTGAAGAGTGTTATCCACCTGGTTCTCTTTCAAATGAAGAGGAACTTGATGTTGCTTTTAGTTCATTTCCGGATTCTGTTTCTCAGAACCAGAACCGTACAAGCATTCATGATTGCATATTCTTTTTCCGCATCCAAAGGCGGAAGAGTTCTGAACAAAGAAATGTGAATTTGTTGGACATAATAGAAACTGATGATAAAGAAGTATCTTCAAATTCCACGAAAGAGAAGGTGATTAATAGGAGAAAAAAAGATTTGATACCAAACGATTGAAATACTTGTATGGCTATGTCTTTAACAGGCAGCGGCATGATGAGAGGCTAAGGAGAGGTGGAGAACAAAAATCTGTGGTGATATTATCACATAATCCTTACACCAGTGTGTTTAGGCCTTTGTTACAAATCATGGGTCCTTTATATTTTGATATAGGAAAGAAAATTCTTGAGCATATTGCTGCTTATGTTTCTACATGGCCTGCTCCTGTACCTGGTAAACACATGGAGCTTCCTATTGGGAATGCCTTGCTTAAAGTTAGCCTGCCACCTGCTCATAGTCTGCCTTTTGAAATTGGGATGTTTGAAGAATCTGCTTCTGCCATGGCACCTTTTCTTCCAAATAATCAGTTAATTCCACAGGGTCTGTTTCATGATTCAGATATATTTGGTGCATTCCGGAGCATTTTGTTGCAGCTCTGGTTGTTATGGGAATTGTTACTTATTGGTGAACCCATTCTAATCATAGGATCAACACCTCCCCAGTGCTGTGAGGCAGTTGCTAGTCTAGTCAGTTTGGTTGCTCCACTGCCATGCAGTATTGATTTTAGGCCATACTTCACCATCCATGACCCTGATTTTATGCATTTGAATTCACTTCGAGAAGGAGACACTTTCCCACCTATGATTTTGGGTGTCACGAATCTATTTTTCCTTAAAGCTCTTCGTAATATTCCCCACATTGTTTCAGTCGGCAGCCCTGCTCCTAATTCAAACGGGTTCCCTTTGCAAGTAGGTCTGCTGGAAGAATTCCTGGAAGAACAGAAGGATTGGGTCTTCAGAAACTTTCCTTGAAGAAGTTTTCTCCTTCAAGTTTGTTGAGTGCTGTTAAGTTAAGGAGAGATGGTCCTCTTTGCCTCATGACAGAACATAAGGAAGCTGTTTGGAGCACCTATGTTGCAACAACTAAGCGTGACACTTCTATCTTGAATAGGCTCATTGATGCTGGGATGTTACCAAGGGTTGAGGAGTCAATGTCAGTTAATAATGAAATATTGCGCCGTCATTCTTAGAGCTCACCGCCAACTTTTTGGCTCCTTTTGGCCCATATTTTAGGGCCACCACTCCTTCTGAAGGATCTATTCCATTTATTGACCCTCCCCCCCTTCCTCCATTTGACGCTGATGAATTTCTGGCAAACTTATCAGCTAGAGGTGTGGGGAAGTTTTTGTCGTAGCGGATGAAGTCTAATTGGCTGGATTTATACAAGTAATAATTGTCAACCTGCTATTAATAGGATTTATGGCTTTCTTTTTTCAATTTGTTGTGTTGCTTCTTAGTCCTTCATTCGAATGTGGTAAAGTTTTCAATGCTTGTTGCTGAGATAAGGATGGTTTACATTGCTGTTCAGGAGGTTCCTGAAAGGGCCAAACTTCATGCCATGGTTTCAAAGAAGGCTCCCAATTGTTGAACAAGAACAACATAGACTCTGGAGGCAGGCAAGAATGACAGCTGACATAAAGCTGCTCATGTCCAAAATGCCAGAATTGGAAATTGTTGATTATTTCAATGCTATTGAAAGACATCTCCATGGTGAAATTCAGGTAAATTATTCTGTTTCTTCTCCTGTTATCTTGATTTCCAAGGGCAATATGTCCAGACTGTATGCCTTTGTCCTTTTGAATCTGTCACAATTATGTAATAATTCATTATATACCCGCAAACATATAAGCTTTGGTTCCGTAGTTTATAAATAAGAACAACAATACAAAAATAGAAGTGAGCTATGTGGTTTAACCTTTGTTTAAGATTTATTGGGAAAAAACATGAGATTTGTAAATGGAGTTAAATCTGCAGAGTCATCTATGGAAAAGAGTACAAGAACTGTAATACACACACATAGGTGTACAAAAGGACATAGGATTGCCTTGCAATTGCCATGTTTACCATGTTTCTGTCACTTTCAAAATAAAAATAAAAAATCCTCTATCTTTGTTCATGTGTTGGGTTATAGGAGAGAAATATTTTTTATTTTTCATAATGCAATCATCAGATGGAGAAGTCAGGGAGGACTGCTCTTTACTTTACAGAAACAAGCCAGAAATTGAAGAAAGATCTACAGGCAGTGTTCAATGTCATCCCCAAAGACACGCAGCAGCTTTTGCTTATGAATCCAGAAAGAGCAGCTCTTTTACAAGTAAGTTCGGAGCCAACAAAACTTCCTGGCCACCCATCCTTGCAAATTGGAGTTGTTTCTTCCACATCACCCAGATAAAATGCAAAGCATGGATCATAATTTGAGGCTTTGTTATACGAAATTTTCTCACACTACTGAAGACCAGCACAACATGTAAATATGTTGTAGTGTTCTTGAGTCACAGGATTGGGGGTATTTTCTCCCTCTTGGAACATATTTCGTCTTCGTGGTGAGAATACTACATCCTCTCTATATTTCTGTCTTCTTACAGTAATCTGATTTACTTATCATTTCCCTTGTTTTCAATTTTGTTCCAGATTTGTGAGTCACAGCTGTCGTTCCCTCCTCATTTTAACTCCCTTCTTTTACTATTCTACATATTTGATTGTTCAAACTTATGGGGAGATCTTTCTTTGAATATCCTAAAAACTATGAGGATTGATGTTTTTCTGTTCAGTCAGTCTGTTGAGGCATGAGCTTTCACTTTGCTCAATAACTTCGGACAGATTCCCACTGTAGCAATCGTTTTTCTAGAAATCTTTAGTGACAGTCCGATTTCCCAGCCCCCAAAATTGCGAGAACTTGTTGTGGACTGAAGCTAATGGTGCCCCTAAAGTGAAAATCGTGCCAGAATTTTGTCATCAGCAGAAGTAATCAATCACTCTTTTTTTTCCACTAGTTCTCTTTTACAGTGAAATGTAGCTGGAGGGAGTTTTCTTACTTGATGCGTACTTGTCAATGGAGCCAAATATGTCATCGGAACTTTGTAGATTACTAGAAAAAAACAAATGGACAATCGTAATTTGTGTTCCTTGAATGTAATTAAAGATATTTATTTTTAATCATCTCAAGTATTGAAACAGCATTTTGAGTTTTGTTTTCAGTTAGCGAGGATGAGACAGAAATACGAGTCGATCAAGTCAAAAAGATGCTCGTGCATGTCAAAAAGATTTGGTTCCTAATTATAGGAAGAGGAAATATATTAAGAGGCTACAATGGAGTCTCATCTCCTTACATGTTTCAAATATAAATACCATCTCTAAAGCATCTTTTTCATAAGACTAGAGATGACAAATAAGCAACTGTACTTGCTCGGGTGCCTCCTGCAAATAACCAAATGAACAATTTTCAAGCATCGGTTTTGAGTGATAGTTTGTTCTCGGCGCTAGGTGTGATATGTCGAAGATTGCAAACTGCAAAGGTTCCTTGCATGGCTTTGAAAGAAGGGTTGTTAGATTAGCTGTTTCTTCACCTCTTCCACGATATGATAGAAATTGAAATGTATGTGGATGATATAATTTCTAAGTCCGGAGAGAGAAGATCATTGTAGAAATTCATTGACCGCGAGTCCAAATATATGATGGTAGAAAAACTTTATTGTGTAATTGCATAGGCTAGGAGGGGACTCTCGCATTACATGTTGTATTATACCACATGAATAGTTTCAAAGTTGGATCCTCTTATATATATCCTTAAAAAATCACCTTATTTATAAAGTAGAATAACTAGATGGTAGGTGTTGCTAACTAAGTATGAGATGGTGTACAGGACAATGAGAGTCATGAAAGGAAGCGCTATCGTTATTCACTTGGCGGTCAATACAATTGAGGAGTATGAGCCTTTAAATATTGATTTTTCTGGATAAAGATGTAATGATAATAGAAGAAAAAAAGCTAGATTAGTGGATAATATACTTTGATGGTGTAATAAACGTATATGGCAATAGAGTGGGGGTAATGATAACTTCTCTTGCCAAAAAACAATACTCTATTTCAATCAAGCTGCATTTTGAGTGCACCAATAGTAAACTGAGTATGAAACTTGCATCATCAGGTTAAAAGTTTAAGTTGTTTTTGTTTTTATGGAAATTTTGGTGAAAATTGGGTATTTTGTACTGGGTCTGTATCTTAAAATGTGAATAGAAGGTTGATTGAAAAGAATTCCTGGAAAAACTTGCGATAAATAAAAAGTATTTTAAAATGGTCTTTAAAACTTTTTGGATTTTTTTTTTTAAGTTTTGGAGAAAATCGAGTATTTTTAATACTGAGTTTGTGTCTTACAGTATAAGTCTACAATATGATATTATGCCAAATTATTGAAAATATATGTGAAAAAATCACAAATATTTTGAAATACCCATTTGAATTTTTTTGGATTTTTTAAAATACACTATATAATATTATATAAATATATGGGTTTTACCCAACCCATAGAATTGGGTTGGCCTAATTATGTTAGGCTTGAGTGGCCCAACAAGGTTTTTTTATTGGGTTGTGCTAAAACAGGCCTAGCTCATTAATTAGTCTATCATTCACAGTATTCTGCTTGTGAATAGTGACAGTAGCAGAAGAATTGAAAAGAAGTTACATGGTGTGACAATGGTTGTTGTCGTGATGAGAAGGTGTGGTTGATGGCTTGGGAGATTCTAGCAGAAGCAATCGTAGTCCACATTGGCTGCTAGAGGAAGAGGAAAACATTGCAGAGAGGGAGAGTTGTTGCCAGTAGAGAGGCCGGAGAAGAAGAAAGTTGTTGTTAGGGCTTGTCCGTGGAGGAAAAGAAGTTGCAGAGGTTGAGGAGAAGAAGAGTTGCGGCGGTGAGGAAGAAGAGAGAAGTTGTAGCGGGGAGATGTTCACGATGGAGAAGAAAAGAAGAAGTTGCAGCGGGGAGAGAGAGAGGAATGGTTTCGGCTAGGTATGCTGGCGTTTTACGTGGTAAACGGTGGTAACATGGTGGCCGAGAGTGGAGAGTGATTAAGTGTTTTTTTTTGCATTCATTGTCGTTCGTCCCTTTGTTCTCTTTTTCTTGTTATCCCGGCCCCTCCCATTAATTAGCAATGAGTAAAAAGGGTATTTATAGGAGAGAGGAAGGTTCAACTACCAGTTTCTGGTGCAGAAATGATGGCTTTTTCAATCTAAAAGGAGGTCCAATCTTCCTCTTCCTCTTCCGATAGCAGATCAAGATATAGAATCGAGCACAAAGGCGACGATAACATCTTTTATTGGTTACTTTCAATCCCTGTAGCAATTTTGAGGATTTTTGTAAAGCTCAATTTGGTCTTTCAACTTATAATTACTTTAATTATAGACTTAATTAGCTTCAAACATTTAATTTTGTATAATTTCACACCTCATGAACTTTAAAGTAAGTCCCAAATTTGCTTCTTTTTTTTTTGTCCTTAATCTTGGATTTATGTGTTTTAACCTTAATTGAACATTACAATTTTAGTTTTCTTCAATTTCACTTTGACTTCAACCAATTAAATCCTAAGGGTTCCACACCTTTTACAAAATGATCATTATTTATAAATATTTTCAATTTAGCCCTTAATTCACCCAAACTTTCATTTATAGATTTCAATCAATTAACTTGTAAGAATTAAATTTGACTTCCAAAAATTTCAACCTTCTTAATTAAGTCCAAATTAAACTCTCAAACTCAATTTAACCAATCAAGTCTCTAATAAAATTAATTTGACTAATTTAGAGTATAATTAAATCCTTGTATTTAATTGTATCCTTTAATTGAACAAAAATTAATATTTAAAAATAATAAAATTTTAATTTATTTGATTTGGGCCATGATTAAATCAAACTGACCAATTATAAATTTAATTATACAATTGGAAAGTTTTATGCAAATTTATCCAATAATAGTTCATTTTAAGCTTGAATCTGCATTATTTATTTATTCTGGGGCACAACAAGATATAATTAGGCCTTCAAATTTGTCTAAGATTTCTAGTTTGATTTTTTCTCCACGACAATTTTTTTTATTTTTGTTATTTTTATTTTGGCTAAATTTGAGAGATAACCCAAAAAAAGATTATTACATTCCCGTCGATAATTCACTCTTTTGCAATGTTATTGGAGGTTTGTAATACTTATCCCTTATAAGTGTAGATATAATGTTTGTTGTGAATAAACTTTGTTAGTTCATGCAGAACATCATTGAGTATCAACTAAATGCCTTTTTGGCAATTTGAAGCAAGCAATCTTTCTTGTCACTCAAATTTCTAAGGCAAGGGAACCTTCTTTGATGCTGGTTGAGTAAGGAACATGGACTTCTACCTAAATGTATGTCTATTTTCCACGGTCCAGCCCTATTTCTTAGAGAAAAATAAACAATGGGCAGTTGCCAGATCATCTGTAGAGTCTTAATATTATGCTCCACTAGCCTATGCTGCCTTTGAAACAATTTGTTTATGAAGATTTCTCTCTGAAATTGGTTTTATAACTAGGAAGACACCTCAGTTGTTGCGTGACAATTTTGGAAATACATGTCTCAATTTTTTTGTCATATACTCGACTAATCCCACAAATCCTGAAGTGAACGACCAATTAAATAGTCTCCAATGATCCTGAGAATTGTGATGCTTGAACTGGTGATTTTTATAGAACAAATCTAGGACCTAACCAGTTGAGCTGCATCCTTCTTGATTACATATCTCAACTTCGTTTATCAAGATTGGTATTGTAGACGACATCTCAATTTTGAGAGGGCTTATATTTCAATCAATTATGTCTTTTCTTATTTTAGTTTTTTTTTAAATACCTTGATAATGTTTATGAATATCCACTTGTGAAATAATTGTAATCACTTTTTTATATTACTATTATTATAAATTTCAATTGTATTTAAATAAATTATGGTAATAAAAATACAGAATATAGTTATTCATATTCTTTTTATTTTGTTTTATTAAAACAATTTTTTGATTATCAATGGTGCTCTAAATAATTGTTAGTCGTGTCAATAATTTAGAACAGAAGAATCATACGTGGTACATGTTAGCCATAACGAGCAATGGTGAGTATGCCACGTCATAGAGAGAGAGTCAGACGACCAAAAACTACAAGAGCCAAAAAGTAAAAAAGCCTCTCTCAAACTCTATGCGAGGCGCGTGATACCACTCCCCAAATTGTGTATTCTGTGCAAATGCAATTTCTTAAATAATCATTGCATGTAAATTGAAATTATTTTCTTTTAATAATTTTGAAAACTCATCTCTTATATTTACTATGGTGTATTTAGAAAAAAATATTTTTTTCTAAATATTTATCTTTAAACTTAAATCTAAAAAATAAAATATTTTCTTACTAAAAACCATACCAATCCTTCGGATTAAGATGCAATGCCTTATTTACTGTTTTTTTTTTTGAAAATTAATTATTGATTCACAAAAACCGGATTAATTTCAAACCCTGGACGCTTTATTTTTGTTTTATAGGACGACTAATAAGCCTTAAATGATTTGATTCATTATTGCACTGTCTAAAATATAATTTTATTAACCATTTTGGGATTCATTGTTAATTAAGAAAACAACAAATATCTAAAATAAAGAAAATGATTTTGTCTATAAGAATAACTATAATTTTTAGGCTCTATGTATTTATGTTGGATTTTGCACCAATCGTGTATTTAAAATTATTTAATTAAGTTATATACATCATAATGTTTTTTTTTAAAATCATCAAACATTCTTTCAAAACATAAAAATCTTTCATTATGTCAAATACACACTTAGTAATTGATCAGGTTTTCCACTCTTGCTTTTAAGCCTTAGACGATATATGATAATATGGTTCTGAGTCAGTTTCCCATTAACCATAAAACTTTGTGTTTGGTTAAGGATGAAACATGATTTGCATGATAAATTTCTCCAAGGTACCGATCTTGTAGATCTTTTTTAAAGGTATTTTCATTTTTTTTTTGTTGCTTACATCGTGAATAGTTTATGTTTCTTCAAAACTAAACCTAATCTGACTTCTTCTTATTCTGTTGTTGTAGAATAAAAAAGGAAAGGAGCTCTATTTTTTCTTATTGTTTCTCACATTTTCATATCTATTACTGCATAATCTATTTGCAAATCGATGTTGGTTTTGGAGGCACAACAATAAAAGGATACTGGAAACGATTTTGGGAACAAGAAGAGAAGGTGTTGTCAAGTAGGTAATGAATTTATTTCTTAACAAATATTTAGCTAAATGCCTATTTTAATTACATAGAAAATAAAGTTTAGGTATTGTTGATTATTCTTAATTACAGAATAGTGAACTTTAGGTGATGTGAAGTAGGTTAATTAACCATCTGCATTACTAGGTTTACAATACTGTAAACTTTGTTAATTGTTCTTACTTACATGAGGTTTTGTTGGACCCTTTTTACTTCCATTTTGTAATCTGTTATGGAGAAATTGGATTAATAAATCTTTTGCTAACATGAAAGAAACTGAGAGGGATTGAACGATGAGATTGAGAGATGATATTTCAAGATCTGTAAATACGACAGTGAAAGAGGATTTTTCATGCTGAAAGCAAACCTGTTGTGTAATAAAAAAAGTAAAGCAATAATTATTTAAGTGGAAATTCTACTTCCACAAATTAAATACTCCATAAGGTTTTGTGCATATGAATTGGCATAAATTAAAATACAAGAAGAAAGATATAAATTCACTTACCAATTGAATTGATATTAAATTGTGAAGAAATTAAATGGAAATTCAAAGCCATAATGCATTACTAATTAATTAAGTGAAAAGCCAAGGTTAAAGTGTTTTGTTGAACACCATTTGACCTCTTTCGGTACACATGAAAAAACTTGCATGTGGAGTACTACTCTTGCCTAAAAAAAAGGATACTTCCATGTAATAAAAAAATATTGTTTCTTACTATGCTGAAACAAAACTCTTATTCACATATGGAAGATTTTAATCCTCCCCTATTTTGTCTATCTTATTGTGAGGTTTTGTCACAAAGTTTTATATTTAAGTATGATGTAATAATAAATTGATGTCATTATAGGATTAAAAATATGAGAAGGTATCAAAATAATCCATCTTTTTTTAGTGAAACCTTTTGCAACTAATCTTGCTTTGTATTTATCTATAGAACCATAAAAAATTATTATAAAAAACCATCTATACAAAGAGGCAAATCAACAATCTTCCAAGTTTGATTGTGTAAAAAACAAATTAATTTCAACTTTAATTGCTTCTTTACAAAACAAAAAAATAAAAAGAAGAAATAACTTCAAAGTAAGTCATTGGATTTTTATCTATTAGATAAGTAAAAAAATCATTTCGAATGAAATTTTCTTTTGTTTGTCTCTTAGTCCTTTGCACTTCATCAATGCGAGTCTTATAAACTCTATTATCATTTACAAGTGCATGGGAGATCTTTTAATTTAATGGGTAAATATGTTCAAAGAATTCTGTATTTTTGGTTTCAATAATGGTATTGTAATCAAGCATATCACTTTCTAAAATTAGAAACCTATATACAATATTATTTTTTGCATAACTAATAACATGCAATCAAAAGTTTTTGAACTTATCTTTCTCTTTTTTTGTTTAGGTAACATAATCTTAGCTAGACACACCCATACATTTAGATATTTTAAATTAGAAGAATAACCTTTTCATAATTTATATGGTGTTAAATCATTTTTTATATATAAGAAATTCTATTATGTGAATGATATGCAAATAAAATAGCTTCACCATATTAAGTATCCGGTGCAAAATAACTAACTAGCATAACATTCATCATTTTAAAAAAAAAATATTTTTTATTTCAGCTACCCCATTAGACTTGAATGAATAAAGTAGAGTAACTTCATGTAGTATACCTTTCTTTACACAATAATCATCAATTAGAACATACTCACCTTCAAATCTAACTCATTTGTTTTTTTTATTTAGTTGAGTTTATACTTCTACTTTATATAATATAAAAATGTTATAAGTTTCATCTTTACTTTTAAACAAGTAGAGTTTTGTATACCTTAAAAAATCATTTATAAAGATCACATAATATATCTTCCCTCCTTTAGTCATAGGTTATTTTAAATATCCTAAGTTTGTGTGTATTAAATTAAGTAATTCAATTTCTCTTTTGATAAATGCACATGTTTTCTTAGTAATTTTAGTTTTAACACATATTTCACATTTATTCATAGATGGAGAATTTAAACTATAAATTAAACAAAGAGAGTTCATTTATTCAGATAAGATAAACTAACATGTCATAATCTAGTATGCCATAGATCAATAGAGTTAAGAAAGTAAATAAAAGAAGATAAATTTTCATTCATTTCATTAGCAATATTGAATACATAAAGTCCGCGACTACAATATCTTTTCCCCACAAATACATTGTTCTTAGTTATTACAATCTTATAAGATTTAAATGACACTTTGATCCTATTTTTTTTTTCAAAATAACTATAGAGACCAAATAAGCTCTTATATTAGAGACATGCAATATTTCATTCAAAGTCGGCGTCTTGCATAAAATCAATTATAAAAGAACTTTGCTTTTTTTTTCAAGAACATTTATAGTTCTTGAATGTCCAAGATAAACCATTTTCATCTCTTTCATTTAAAGGTGTATAGGTGGAGAATAGTTTTTATATTTTCACATACATGCCTACTAGCACCAAAGTCTATCACCCACTTTTTTTTATTGGTCATCATATTGACTTGAAAAACAACCACAACAATGATTTCTTTTTTCAACCATGTTGATTTAATAGGAATGTTATTTTTCTTTCTATTTTAGTATTGAGGTGTATGGTGGCTAGGTTTTTCACACACAAAACAATTTTATTTTTTCTTAAAATTATTGGGTTTGAACATATTGGTATTATTACCATTTGACTTAATATTATTTTTATTAAATTTATTCTTATACCCTCTTTTAATGTGAACTCTCTTCTACTAAATTTGTTTTGGTGGTCATCTCCTTTTTCCTAGTAGCTTGCAACTATTTTCTCTTTGTTTTTTAAATTATTTTTGGGTGATAAGATCAATCAAAGACAATTATCTATACTTATGCTTAAGTTGTTGCTTGTAGTCGCTCCATGAGTTGTGTATTTTTTTTATTAGTATTCCAACAATGAATCCATTAGAAAAGTTGATATTTTTAGATTTCATATCCTCAAGTAGTCTATGATATTTGTTAATTTGAGCTTTGATATCTTTGTTATACACCATTCTCATTGGTAAAAAATTTCAACGGCAAATTTTGTTTCCCCACATCTTTGACAGTTTACTTTGTCACCATACTTCTCCATATTTCTTTCGCATTCTTATAATTGCAATATACATCAAATATTTCATTGAAAATAGTGCTTAAAATAGAGTGTTTACAAACCTTATTCCTAAGTGCCCATGCTTCGGTATTGTCACTGGTTTCAGGATCATTAAGAACCCAAACAACTCCATGCATGTGAAGGACACCGAAGATCCTTTTTTACCTCCTTGTGAAGCTTTCTCCAACAAAAACCTCAATATTTGAAATATTAGGGAATGACTTAGCTAGTAACATTGTGGTAGCAGCAGGAGAGTTGACGACATGAGAGAAGACAACATCAAAGTTGTCAATAGCATTAGTGTTGAGGATAACAATATTCTTAATAGTCATGTTTTCATCCATGTATATATAGACTGTTATCATGTAACAACCAGACAGTAAATAAATTAGAATTAAAAAGGTTTTACAATAGTGAAAAAAATTATAGCTGTTAAAAAGTAATTTTTAAAAAAAGCGATTAGAATTTTTTGAAAGTAAAGGCGTTGTCTTGTGCACAAAAGAGGCAATTCAAGGTTTTTCTCTTTTTGAGCTCAATCTTATGAACGTGAGCCTAATGTTATTTTCTTGTTAATTTTTTTTTGTGATGTCGAATAAAAGTTATGTTTTTCAATATGAGATAAAAACCTCCTAAAATATTTTATTAGGAGGTTATTTGCCTGCGCGCTACGCTGGGCTTTTCTTATATAAGAAACTGATTGATTTTGTGTGTTTTGTAATTGGTTACCTTAATATTTAATTAGTGAAATTGTAATCGATAAAATCTGTTAGAAATGAATTTTTTTCTCCTAAAAGTGATTGAATGTTGCTATTGTTAAAATTGTTTTGATAATTATTTAATCAGTACATTGTACAATTGGAAACGATAAAATTCATTGAAAATGAGTCATGTGCTTCATGCAGCACACTGATTGATTATTATGTATGTTTTATTTGTTTGATAAATTATTTCATTAGCAAATATCAAAATTATAATCGATGAATTTTAGCACAAATGAGTGATTTGTTTTACGCGGTGAACAATTTGATTGGTGGTTTTGTTTTAAGTACTTGGGTAATAAGTTAATTGATAAATAACAAAACTTCAATTGATCAAATTGACTAAAGATGATTTATTTGTGCTTGCAACATACTAATTGTGTTGGGCGTGTTTTAATTACTTGATGAGTAATTTATTTGACAGATAGCAAAAATACAAATGCTAAAATTCATTAATTATGAGTTTTTCAAATTTTTTCTTCATATTATTATATTAAAAGTATTTAGAACACTGAGATTAAATTAATGTGAGATTTATAAAGGAATCTTTTATATATATTTTAAGACGTTAATATCAAAAGAATATCACAATATATAATTAGACTCATCTATTTTTCAAGGAAAAAGTCCTAGAGATAATTGTTATCACTATTCTAAATATCTTATCTATAGTAAAATAAATAGATATAAAAACTATCTAATCTTAAATTTTTTTTAAGTTGATTATTTAGCTCAAATGTTTAACATTATAAAAAAATATAGAACCATTAACAATTTTCTTACATTTCACAAAATTTGGTGTTGGCTGCGGCGAAATGCATAGTATTTTTTTTATTGTAGATAATTTGGCATGTTTTTTCTACCTGTCTTGTCTACATATAGATTCATATTTTTTTATGTGATATAAAATCTGAAATATTATACATAAAAAAAACCCGCATAAGTTAATTTTTCACAAAAATAACATCGACCAGTGAATTACTTTGATTGTTATTCTCATTGTTGCTGTTATAATTGCTAAATTGTCATAATTATTATCATTGCTATTATGAATATTATTGCCAATAAGTAATATTTTTATTATCAGTGATAACACTATCATTGCCACTATCAAAAGAAATGAAAGTATTTGTTTTTATTTTTTAAGATGTATTTTTTATATTTTTATATTTTATGTGATATCAGAACACCGACATTAAAATAATTTGAAATTTCTTAAAAAAAATAGTTCATTTATATATATATATATATATATATATATATTCTAAGGCATTAATATTAAACAAATATCAAAATATATAATTATTCTCAATTTGTCTAGAAAAAATATCTATAAAATAACAATTATCTTAATTTTAAACATATTATCCACAATGACATGAGAATTCAAAAGAAACTAACTAATTGAAAGTTCTGTAGGTTGATTATTTTGTTAAGATGTATAGCATTATTAAAAATAAATATTGGACCATTAATATTTTTTTAACATGTTAAAAAATTTGGTTTTATCTTTGGTAAAGTGCAGGGCAAGTGACTCATATATTTTTTATTTGTAGATAATTTGACCAAATTTGACCTGTTTTGTCTATGTGTAGCTTCATATATTTTTTTATTCATGTAATATAAGATCTAAAATATCATACATAAAAAATTTTGAAGTCAATTTTTAACAAAAACAACATCGACTAATGAATTATCTTGATTACTATTCTTATTGTTATTATCGTGATTGTTAAATTATGAAAATTATTATAGTAAGAATCAAAAGTTTTGTAGGTTGATTATTTTCCTCAGATATATAGCATTATAAAAAATATAAGACCATCAATATGTTTTTGCATGCTAAAAAGTTTGTTTATGGCTACGACAAAGTGGAGGGCAATTGACTCGTATATTTTTTCATTGCAGATAATTTGCTCCAATTTTTCCACCCGTTTTGTTTATGTGATATTATCGATGTATTATTTCGAATCTTATTGTCATTGTTATTATCATAATTGTTAAATTGTCACAAATATTATAGATGCCATTACAAATAATATTATTATAAATAAATAATATTGTAATTAATATTGGTAATATTATCGATGACACCATAATTATTGTTAGAAGAAGAAATTAAATTATTTTTTTATTTTATAAGATTTATTCCTTATATTATTATATTAAAAGTATTTCAAAACACTGATATTTTTTTTTAAAAAAAATAGGTAATTTATTTTGTTTGATATATATATAAATATGTTAAGGCTTTAATATTAAATAAATATCAAAATTTATAATTAGTGTCACATATATATAAGAAAAAAACTTACAAATAATCATTATCATTATTTTGAATGTCTTATCTATAATAATTAGAAATTTCAACACCTGACAATATTAACGAAAAAACAATTAAAAAACAAAATAATTGATAAAAAAATATTATTAGATTTAAAAAAATTGTTTGATTTGAAGAATAAAAAAACAAAGAGAAAAAATAATAAATATCAATTTTCAAATGATCACCAACACAAATTAGAATTTAAACATTAAATAATAGTGTAAATTATAAAAATTAGAAACAAAAACTAAGAGCATGTACATATAAACATGGAAAAAAATAGGAACCATTTTAAAAATATATAAAAAAATATAAGGGCCGAAATACAAAACACATATATAATAAATTTCATTTCAAGGACAAAATTGAAACAAATCTAAACTTTGATACTGAAAAAATTAAAGAATTTAAAAAAAAACCAGAAATTAAAAGACGGAGGACTGAAATGAAACTATAATATATAAGAAATTTCCATTAAAGAACAAAATTGAAATAAATCAAAACTTCTATAATAGAAATAAGGATCATACAAAATATTTGAAAGATGACGGCTACAATAAAACTACAATAAACAGAGGGGTATGACGCTTACTTTCACATGTAAGAGGAGAAAAGGAGGGGAAAAACCTTCAACCGACCACCGCCACGTCTTTGGCCACCTTGGATTGGCACACGCTGCACCAGGAGGAAGAAAACATGATGGAGAATCATTCTAGATGTTAGTTGGGTATTTTTGCACCTCTGAACACATAGCACGCGCTGTCCGCAAGCGGCATGAGGGCGGAACTAGACGTCATGTCCGGTGACGCGCCAACAGTAACTCGTCCTAAAATATAATAAAAAATTATTGGGAGACCCCTACAGGCAATTTTTGGATTTTGTCTTACATGAGTGTATATACGTATTTGGCAATTTAAAAAAATTTGTGCAGTTATTGTATTGACCCCGTGTTTATTGTGCATTTTTGTCTTATATGGGGGTATATTTGTATTTAGCCATTTAAAAAATATGTGCAATAACTTTAATACCCTCGGCGGTTTCAGTTCATTGTTGTCTTATATATGGGTATTATGGTTATTTGACTATGCATAGGAAGATAAAAAATCGAAAATACCCTCGAATCCAAGGCTAAAAAACGCAGTAAACAGAGGGGTAAAATAATAATTTTACTATTCCAATTCACAATGCCTCTAAGTCTAGATGAACAATGAAAAATAGTGTTCATTACTATTGAAAAGGTTGTTCTGATTTAGCTTATAAGATAATAATAAAAATATCATATCTATTAGTTTTTTTTTTAATTTAATGACAAAACAGAGGACTGGCGAATTATCTAAAGAAATACTTGAGGTGGAAGCAAATAAAAAAGGCTATGATAATATATTATTAAAAATCCAAAATCATTTTTCTTCGCCTGAGAGATTCAAACTCCCACAAGTGCGCGCCCATGTACTTAGCTTGAACACGTTTTAACCACTCGGCCAAAGCAAACTTCTATGTTTAGTCCTAGTATACAAATAATACTTATATTATTATATAAGTTTACTATTCCGGTCCATAATTCCTTTGAGTGTAGGTGAATAGTGAAAATCATTATTGAAAAGTCTGTTCTAGTTTAACTTATAAGATAATTTACAACACTTTCTTTTTCATATGTGAGATAATTTCCAAAATATTCCTGATTTCTTTTATGGTTATTTCCCTTACCTTCTTTTTATATCCTTAAGCAAGGTGCTTAGTTATCGAAAGATGCTTACTCGTTCACCTTCCTAATTTTATCAACTATGAAGCTATTGTTTGAAAAATAAAACTCCCGTAATATTGTGTCGTGAATTTTACATCTCTTGAATGTATTTCTCGTTTTAGCAAATTAATTGTACCTGTTATAGAAAATAATGACAATAACGTAAAAATAACACACACAAACGATTTACATGGTTCGGCAAAATTGCCTACGTCCACGGGAGTTGTAGAGGATTTATTAAGAATTGAGGAAACAATACAAAGTTTTTGTTTCTTTCACAGCCGCAACAATAACTACGTTGCACTCACACACACACCTATACTCTTCAAGCTAAGGTATATATAGATGTGTAGAATGACATAACCCTAGTAAATTACGTAGAGAAAAAGAACTCTACTAATTTACGTAAACTGGTTATTTGATGAGCTTTCAAAAAACAATCCTTATCAGATAATGATGATCCAGTTATCACATTGCATAACAATTCTTCCACTTGAAAACTAGAACATCCATCATATTCTTCCTGTGACTCCTTCACATCTACAACTCTCTTGCCCCTGTTTTATGTTGAGAGACCAACTGAAGTTGCACACAACTTCAGTTTATCAAGTGTAACACCCTTCGTCAACATATCTGCTGGGTTCTTACTTCCACAAATTTTCTCAAGTAGCAATTGTCTGTCATCCAACAATGATCTTATAAAATGATACCTGATTGAGATGTGCTTTGTCCTGGAGTGATACGTTGGATTTTTTGCGAGAAATATAGTACTTTGACTGTCACTATAGAGAGTACCATTCTGTTTTTCTTTGCCCAATTCTTCCAAAAAATTCTGTAGCCATATCATCTCCTTTGCAGCTTCTAAAACTGCAATATATTCGGCTTCAGTTGTAGACAGGGATACTGTCTTCTGTAAATTAGAGCCCCAAGACACTGCAGTTCCACCATAGGTGTAAATAAATCTCGTGGTGCTCTTTCTGCTATCAATATCTCCAGCTAGGTCAGCATCAACATAACCCTACACCACCAAGTCTTCCCCTGAGTAGCACAAGCACGTTTCTGTGGAGCCTTTTAAGTACCTTAAAATCCATTTCACTGCCTCCCAATGTTGCTTTCCTGGATTACTCATGTATCTGCTCACAACTCCCACTGCATTGGAAATATCTGGTCTAGTGCAGATCATAGCATACATGAGTGAACCAATTGTTGAAGCATAGGGAACCTTGTTCATGTAGGTTCCTCTTCTGATTTTGGTGACTGGTTTTTGCTGAGTTTGAAATGATTGCCAAAGGTGTGCCAACTGGTTTGGCATTATCCATGCTGAACTTGCTGAGTATTCTCCTTATATATTCAGCTTGAGAGAGTGACAACATGCCTTTAATTCTATCTCTAGCAATTCTCATTCCAAGAATTTGTTTTGCAGCTCCTAAATCCTTCATTTCAAAATGCTCTGACATTAGTTTCTTCAAATGATTGATCTCGTCAATATTGGCCCCTGCAATGAGCATGTCATCAACATACAATAACAAGATAATATATGATTTGTCAAATTTCCTGACATAGCAGCAATGATCTACTTGACATCTCATATACCCTGCACTAAGCATGAAACTGTTGAATTTCTTGTACCATTGCCTGGGAGCTTGCTTCAGACCATACAAGCTCTTCTTCAACCTGCAAACTGAATTTTCATGTCCCTGTGCTACAAACCCCTCAGGCTGATGCATGTAAATGTCTTCGTCAAGATCTCCATGAAGAAAAGCTGTTTTCACATCTAGCTATTCAAGAAACAAATCTTCAGTAGCAACCATAGCCAGTACTAACCTGATGGTTGTGATTTT
Source organism: Salix arbutifolia (assembly GCA_025169955.1). Classification (NCBI taxonomy): domain Eukaryota; kingdom Viridiplantae; phylum Streptophyta; class Magnoliopsida; order Malpighiales; family Salicaceae; genus Salix; species Salix arbutifolia. Next base: position 5,312,009 of record CM045916.1, on the reverse strand, counting down.
AACCACAGGGGAAAAGATTTTAGAATAGCCGATACCCTGCTGCTGTTGGAAACCTTTCACAACAAGTCTAGCCTTGTACCTTCTACTGCCATCATGCTCAGTTTTTATTCGATACACCCACTTGTTGTGTAAAGCTTTCTTTCCTGGTGGTAGTTTTGTTAACTCCCACGTTTGGTTTCCTAGCAAAGAGTTCATCTCTTCTTTCATTGCCAGCTCCCACTTGCTAGAATGTTCATCTTGCAAGGTTTCTTGGTAGCTCTGTGGTTCTCCACCATCTGTCAACAAAATGTAATTCAAAATAGGTGAGAAACGTTTTGGTGGCCGTGTGATCCTGGTTTTCCTACGAATTGCAGCTGTAGGGGTGTTCAGTTCTAAATTTGACAGAGGAATTATAGAAGTGGATGTACTGGATCCACTCTCCTCATCACTCACATATGATCCTGGATTTAAAATGGATGTACTGGATCCACTTTCATTTCTTTTAGGTATCATGAACTCTGATAAATCATCCAATTGCACAAAATCAGACTCCTGATGAGTTTCTTCTTCATTTGGATTGATCTTGTCCTTAAACATAACTTTGTCATTGAAAATCACGTTCATGCTTCTTATGATTTTCCTTCCTTGGTCATCCCAGAAGCGATAGCCGAATGCCTCATCTCCATAGCCAATAAAATAATATTTCCTTGACTTAGACTCAAGTTTATTACGTGCATTAGACTCAATCAGAACATAAGCAAGACAACCAAAAGTTTTAAGATGAGAAAACTTAACTTCTTTCCCACTCCAAACCTCCTCAGGCAGTTCATTATCCAACAGAATTGATGGTCCTCTATTTATCAGATAAACAACAGTGCTGACTGCATCTGCCCAAAATGTAAGTGGCAATCCAGCGTGTAATCTCATGCTCCTTGCATGCTCATTGATGGTTCTATTCATGCGTTCAACAACTCCGTTTTGCTGTGGTGTCCTAGGGATGGTTTTCTCTATTCTAATGCCCTGAATTGCATAGAATTCTTTAAGCCCACCATCAATGTATTCGCCACCATTATCAGACCTCAAACACTTCAACTTTAAGTCTGTTTCTGTTTCAACCATGGCCTTCCAAGTTTTGAACACATGAAATACGTCAGATTTATGTTTCAAAAAATAGATCCATACCTTCCTACTATGGTCATCAATGAAGGTGACATAGTAACGAGAACCTCCAAGAGAAGCTGCTGGGGAAGGTCCCCACACGTCTATGTGCACCAGGTCCAGTTTTCTTGTCTTCAGTGTTCTCCCTCCTTTCAAGAAGCTGAACTTTTTCTGTTTTCCCATGATGCAACTTTCACAGATGCTAAGATCAACTGTCTTCAGTTCTGGTAGCTTGCCTCTAGACAGGAGTTCTTTCATGCCTCTTAGGCTCATGTGGTCGAGCCTACAATGCCACAAATCTATAGTGTTTTCTGCAACAATGGCAACAATGGTATTGTCAGGACCAATAGTAGTATAAAGTGAACTATTTCTCTTACCCTTAGCCAGTATCATTGCCCCCTTTTTTACCATCCAGGTGCCATTTGAAAATACTACTGAAAATCCACACTCATCTAGCTGTCCAACAGAGATAAGATTTCTCTTCAATTCAGGAATGTGCCTGACATTCTGTAAGATCCATTTACTCTTATTGGGAAGTGCAACATTAACATCTCCCATCCCTACCACATTCAGAGCTTCCCCATCAACCAGATAAACCTTCCCAAAATCACCTGCAACATAGTTTTGCATTGATTCCCGATGGGAGGATGTGCGAAAAGAAGCTCCTGAGTCCAGTACCCAGTCTTCTACTGAACTATGAACTGCAAGCAATAGAGCATCTTGAACCTCTTCAGCTACCACGTGAGCACTGTCAATCTCAGCCTTCCTGGGATTTTTGCAATTCCTCTTTATATGGCCAATTTTGCCACAATTCCAGCAAGTTGCTTGATGACCAAGCCTTAACTTGCTTTTGCCCCTTGATTTTGATCTGCCTCTGTTTGAGTTTTTGTATTGTGCTCTTCCTCGAGAGTCAACATTCAAGGCTAAGCTCAAGTCTGAGATCTCGCCTGAATCTCTCCTACGCACCTCCTCAGCCAAAATCAAATCACGAATATCATCATAATTTAATTTTGATTTCCCAGCAGAATTACTAACAGCCATTTGCATGGCTTTCCAACCATTAGGCAGTGATGCCAAAAGTATCAAAGCACGTATCTCATCATCAAATTCAATTTCAACAGATGATAATTGATTTGTGATGGTATTATAATCATTCAGATGTTGTGCAACAGATGTGTCATTTGACATCCTTAAATTGAATAGCTTTTTCATCAAATGTACCTTGTTATTTGCTGATGGCTTTTCATACATTCCTGACAAGGTTGTCACGAGTTCCGCAGTGGTTTTCTCCTTGATGACATTGTGAGCAACATATCTCAACCCCCAAAACCTGTCGATCCAACAAGTCCCAATCAGTAGCTGTTATTGTGTTCGGCTTTGTCCCCAGCAATGGAAGATGGAGTTTCTTCCCATAGAGATAATCCTCTATCTGCATCTTCCAGTATCCAAAATTTGTGCCGTCGAATTTTTCAATTCCTGATGCTTTCACGTCTACCCCAGCCATTATTTTCTCAGATCTTTGAGCCAAGCTCTAATACCAGTTGTTATAGAAAATAATGACAGTAACGTAAAAATAACACACACAAACGATTTACGTGGTTCGGCAAAATTGCCTACGTCCACGGGAGTTGTAGAGGATTTATTAAGAATTGAGGAAACAATACAAAGTTTTTGTTTCTTTCACAGCCGCAACAATAACTACGTTGCACTCACACACACACACCTATACTCTTCAAGCTAAGGTATATATAGATGTGTAGAATGACATAACCCTAGTAAATTATGTAGAGAAAAAGAACTCTACTAATTTACGTAAACTGGTTATTTGATGAGTTTTCAAAAAACAATCCTTATCAGATAATGATGATCCAGTTATCACATTGCATAACAGTACCCTAACCTAAAAATTGTAACAACTACTTGGTAGCTTATAATTAATCTTTCTTAATTTTCTCTTATTTTCTACAATCAATTTGATATTCTAAAGACGTTTTAAGTAAATGAAAAATCACACAGAATTAGTGAATTTTCATTACTTGATAAATGAAGACTATTTTCATTACCCATCATTATTTAACAACAAGATCAACTTTTATATATATATCTTACAGTGAAAAATCTTCCCAATTAATTAATATTAATATTAAATTTTCATTACGTGAATGTATTTAAAAAAAATGATATTTTTTTCTGAATTTTAATGGAGCGTAGGTTGGATTGAGAGTCTTAAGAGGGTGGGCAATGCAATGGGAGTCTACAGAATCTCTTTGGACCTATCTCTCCCAATTTGATCCAATCTCCATGATTGAGAAAGTGGGTACTGTTGAGAGGCAAAAGAAACTATAAAGGAAGCGTGTCGCTTGGGAGAGCTCTGCAAGAAGGGTTTATAAGGTGGTTGAAGTTTTTTTTAAATATTTTTTATTTAGAAATGTATTATAATAATATTTTTTAATTTTTAAAAATTATTTTTTACATCAGACATCAAAACAATTTAAAAAAATTATTTTTTTAATTTAAAATAAAAATAAAAATAATTTTTTTTTATTTTTTTCAAAAATATTTTCTAAACATATTCCCAAATACCCCATAAAATTACTCGACAAACTTGCCCATACATTGCATACAAAGCAGTCCTCTTCAACTTGCTAGTTCTACACCCCCACCATTTATCCTACACACACCATATGTCGCTCTCCGCCTTATTATCCTACGCACCATTTTCTTTTTCCAACGGAACCCCATAGCCAAGGGTGTTGGACATCCTTTTTTCCACCATACATTGAATTAAAAGCATTGCGAACCCAACACACGCTGTGGCAACTTGGACCAGAGATGAAGAGAAAGCCTTCGAAAATGCAATAGCATTGCATTGGATTGATGAGGATTCAAAAGAGCAATGGGAAAAGATTTCTTCATTGGTGCCCAGTAAAAGTCTTGAAGAGTTGAAACTACACTACCAAATACTAGTTGAGGATGTCTGTGCTATCGAGGCAGGAAATGTACCCTTCCAAATTATGAAGGAGAGGAAGCCTCATCTTCAACTACGGATCTTCCTGGGACTATGGCTACCGACAAAAAAATGAATTGTGGTTATGGAAGTGGGTTTATAGAATCAAGTCAGGTCTCATCTGGAGATGGAGGCAAAGGAGCATCAAGGTCAGAACATGAAAGAAGGAAAGGGATTCCATGGACCGAAGAAGAGCACAGGTAAACCCCATGTCAAATAGTTTATGTTAGGATTCTATTTAGCAATACATGCTATGATATTAACTTAGCCAAAGTTGATTCGTTTTATTTAAGAGGCAGTGATTACTTTTAGCATAGCTATTGATTGGATTTTATGTTTCTTTTGTGTTCTGGGATGTCCCCACTTGTGTGTGTTTTTGCAAACTACATGTTATCTCTCTCATTTCTTTTCCGTTCAGGTTATTTCTACTTGGTCTTGACAAGTTTGGCAAAGGAGATTGGAGAAGCATATCAAGAAACTTTGTCATATCAAGAACACCAACACAAGTGGCAAGTCATGCTAAAAAATACTTCATCCGGTTAAACTCAATGAATAGAGATTGGAGGAGGTCTAGCATCCATGATATTACAAGTTTGAACAATGGGGATGTGTCTTCTCATCAAGCACCAATCACTGGTCAGCAGGTCAACACGAACCCAGCAGCACCTCCTGCTCCTGCTAAGGGACCTCCACTGAAGCATAGGGCTCAGCCCCACATGCCTGGTTTAACCATGTATGGTCACCCGGTTGGCCCGCTTGTTGGTCACATGGCATCGGCTGTCGGAACTCCGGTGATGCTTCCTCCACTTAGACACATACCCGGGACACTGTTTTATTTATCATTGAATTTTTGTATTTATGCTAATCATAACTGCCAATTTATCAAATATAACAACAAGGTCGATCATATTGCATTTTGTTTTGGATCAAATTATATCCACGCTGCTGCCTACAGAAAAATCACAAAATAAATGAGAAATCAAGCTCTCCAATTTTAATTTACAAAAAAATCAATCTCTCCATATTTTCGAGACACTCAGACAGCATAAATACATTTTTAAATCTCTATTGAATTGACTGGTTATTTAACTTCAACGAGAGAATCAGCACATTTTTATCGCCTCTCGTTTAACAGATCATTTTGAAGTTAAATTAGTGGGCAGCTAAACTCCTCTTAAACGTATCCCACTAGGCAATTTTAATGTTTCACTTTGTAAGCCTCCCAGAACACATCATTTTGGACCAAACCAATTTTCCTAATTTACGAAAATAATAATATATTCATAGATGTGGAAATAATATTAATAACTCCGTTCTAACAAGCAATTGGTCGAGGTGGACGCGACCTCCATCCTGGTAACGCGATCTCCTAAGGGAGAGGGTTAACCTTTCACACTTCTGGTCCAACAAGGGATTAGTCTCGAGACCTGGAATATATATATATATCAATTGTGGGCTTGAGAATATTTTGATCAATTACCAACAACCTTGATTCGAGTTAGCGGATATTGCCCTATGACGCCCGGAACCGAAGCGAGGATCTCATGCTATCTTTGAACGGCTACCGAACCGCCATACTCAGGTAAGCGGTCTTCGTTCCAAGTACATCAAGACCCCATAGCTACTTAGGGCTGAGTATACAATTGCATCGACATTTACAAGTAGGCCTGCTTAGAACAAAGGCTGTGCACGTTTATATTCAGCCGGTTTTACGGCGACGGGTGTCCTCAGCATCTGCCTAGTCTAAACTTGTAACCCTATCTTAGGAATGAATAACCTGTGCTGGCTTTGACGGAGAATATCACTTCTACTTGAGATCACCATCCACACATTGAATTATGTTTTTAACTTTCGTCAGAAACATAAAGAAAATTGAATAATCGTGTCTCAGCATCCTCATTCAAAATCAAACCAACTACATGATTAGGAAATGTAAATTTAACTAAATAGCATCAAAAAAGGGAATCGTGCCCATTAAACAATGCTCTCACAAAACTCCACGATACATAATTTGCAGGTAAATCTATAACTGGATGCTCAGATTACACCCAAAAAGACTCTCACGGCTTAAGCAGATGCTGCTGCACCCTTCTTCCTTGGTTCTGCTTGAGTGCTTGATCAAAAGCCAGACAACAAAGTCAAGATAACAGAAAGGAATCCTTTTAACCCAGATGTAGTATTTGTTGAACTAAAAAAGAAAAACGGCCCTCAAAATTAGAAGATAAAGCTATTTTACCTTCTCTGAAACCACTCTTGAACCTGCGAGGGACACTGCCAAGCTCTTTTTAATTTTTAATTTTTAATTTTTGGGTAATAAAGAGATAGTGCAGCGGCGTTCAAGAGTCATATATAGCATACGCTAGGGCTTTTAATAAGATCGGGCTGGGCTCAGTTATCAGAACCTGACTTGGAAATAAATTATAATAATTACGTTAACAATCTCTGCCCCAGCCGGCGCTCTCTTTATTTATTATTATTCGTGTTTGAAAATAAGAAATTTAAGGGTTACGTACTTACGTTCCTACTCCTGTGTAGACTAGTGTCGTAGAGTTGGAATTATTAAAAACTAGAATTATGTCAATTACAGAGTAGGAGTGGATCTTCATGAGTAAGACCACCCCGCCACTAAAATATGTCAATTTTTTACCCTTTGTAATGGAGAACTCTAATGGAGCACCTAACATTCAAAAAGATAACTTCTCCTTCCATTTTCATAGACCTGCCTAAAAGTGACCTTAGACATTTAAATGCCCATTTCTTCCATTTGTTTTGGCATTCAATCATTATTTCTTTTCTTACGTAAAAAAATAATAATAGCACTTACTTTTTTGTCAATCCCATCACTCTAAAATCCACTATCTCCCGTATCAAACCCTAAATCTTCATCACCCTAGATTTACAAACCACAAGTTTACTTGCCCGTGCGTTGCGCTTTTTTTTATGAAAAAAACTAATTAATTTTCTACGAGTTATAATTAGTTATTTTAATATTTAATTAGTAAAATTGTAATTAATGGAACATGTTATAAATGAGTTTTTTTTCAGTCTAAAAGGAATAGTGTGATCGAAATGAGAAGTGGTTCGTATATTTTTTAATTATAGATAACCTAGATAAATTTATCTATCTATTTTTTTATGAGTTGTCTTTCCCCCAATAATATTAGATTTGAAATATTATATATAAAAATATTGTAATTTTTTTGAAGAAATAAACTTAAATTTTCTGCATGTTGTAATTAGTTATTTTAATATTCAATTAGTAAAATTGTAATAGATAAAATATGTTAGAAATGAGTTATTTTTTCCGCCTAAAAGAAATAGTGTAATCGAAACGGGAAGTGGTTCGTATATTTTTTAATTGTAGATAACCTAGGTAAATTTGTCTACCTATTTGTTTTTGAGTTGCCTTTTTTTCCCAGTAATATTAGATTTGAAATATTATAAATAAAAATATTATAATTTTTTTTAAAGGAATAAACTTAAACAAAAGAGCACAAAATTAAATTTAAAAGCCAAAATAATTTTTTATTTTATAAGATTTATTCATCATATTATTATATTAAAAATATTTCAGAATACTGGTATTAATTTTTTTTCTTCAAAAAATCCTAGGTCATTTCTCTCTCTCTCTCTCTCTATATATTTGTAGACGATAATATTAAATAAATATTAAAACATATAATTAGTCTCACATATTTATAAGAAACAAACCTAAAAATAATCATCATCATTATTTTGAATGCTTTATCTAGGCTTTTTTCTATGTAGGAAATTGAATGATTTTATATATGTTGTAACTGGTTATTTTAATATTTAATTAGTAAAATTGTAATTAATGGAATTTCGTTAGAAAGGTTTTTTTTGTCTAAAAATAATTGAATGTTGCTACTGTTAAAACTGTTTTGATAATTATTGTATCGGGAGATTGTACAGTTGAAATCAAAAAAATTCTGTTGAAATGAGCCATGTGCTCCGTGTAACATAATGATTGATTCTTATGTATATTTTATTTGTTTCATGAATTCTTTAATTAGCAAATAGTAAAATTACAGTTACTGAATTTTAGCACAAATGAGTGATTTATTTTTTGCACCAAACAATTTGATTGGTGTTTTTTTTTAACTAATTTGGTAATAATTTAATTGGTAGATAGCAAAATCGCAATCGATGATATTGACTAAAAATATGTTTTTTTCTCAAAAAAATCTACGTCACATATATATATTTTAAGATGCTAATATTACATAAATATACAAATATATAATTAGTTTGACATACTTAAAAGAAAACAAAACTAACAAATAATCATTATTTTGAATGTCTTATCTATAATAATTAGAAAATTCAAGACTTAACAATACTAACAAAAAAGCAATCTAAAAACAAAATAAATGACAAAATAAAAATAAATATTATTAAATTTTAAGAAATTATTTGAATTGAAGGAAAAAAGAAAGAGAAATCATAATAATTATTAAATTTCAAATGATCACTAGCACATATTAAAATTTAAACAGTAAATAAAAAACCTTAATAATAGTGGAAATAAATAAAAAATGAAAAAAAACTAAGAGCATGTATATATAAACATGGACAGAAATAGAAACTATGTAAGAAATATATATATATATATATATATATATATATATATATATATATATAAAGAATTAAAATAAAATCCAAGATTAAAAGTATAAGGATCAAAATAAAAAAACACATATATAATAAATCTATAAGTTGCCATAGATATACCACGTGTTACACGATAGATATTATATGGCTGGCAGCCGTCAAAGAGAGCAGTGGAGAAAAATCAAAGAAGTCGATTTTCTTCATGTTGCCATTGAATTATTTGAAAAAACATTACATTAAAAATATATATATTAGCCCATACCTTGCATCCCATTGCAAGTGATATCATATTTTTTAAAAAACAAAAAAAAAAATTGATTATGTGAGATTTTTTTATTATAATATAAATTTAGACAAAATAATAAATTTGTGCAGAATTCCTGTTAAGTGAAAATTTTCTATAAAATATTTGAATTTTAAATCGATATAAATTTATCTATTTAGTAGATTTCAACAAAATAATCAGCATAAAATTATTATTATCATTAAAAAAGCAAGAAGATTGGGATATTAACAAAAAATAATCGTTATCATTATTTTGAATGTCTTATCTATAATGATTAGAAATTTTAACACCTAAAAATACTAACAAAAAGCAATTAAAAAAATAAATGACAAAAGAAAAAAAATATTATTAGATTTTAAAAAATTATTTGACTTGAAGAAAAAATAAATAAATATCAATTTTCAAATGATCACCAACACAAATTAAAATTTAAACATTAAATAAAAAAACCTTCATAATAGTGGAAATAATGAAAATAAAAAACAAAAACTAAGAGCATGTACATATAAACATAGACAAAATAAGAACCATTTAAGAAATATATATAAGAAATAAAGGAATTAAAATAAAATCCAAGATTAAAAGTATAAGGACCAAAATGAAAAACACATATATAATAAATGTCATTTAAAGGACAAAATTTAGCCAGCAGTTCAATTCGCCTTTTACCTTCCACCTCCACCATATGCCGTGCCCGTTTGGGAGTGTGATTGAGGTTTCTTTTGAAAGTGTTTTTTGTTTTGAAATGCATCAAAATGATTTTTTTTTAATTTTTTAAAAATTATTTTTGACATTAGCACATCAAAATCATCTAGAAACACCAAATTTTTTAATTTAAAATAAAAATAAAAATAAAATTTTTTCAAATTTGTTCAAAAGCAATTTTCAAACGTATTCCCAAACACTCATGCCATCTCCCACCAGAATCATAGTTCAATTCACCTTTCCAAATAGTAATGAACAATGAAAACGAAAGTTCAAATCACTGTTAATTACTGTTTGAAATTGCAATCTCCTTTGTCTATCTATAAAATAATAGTTATGGTGCACGTAAGCTATCTCGGACACCCAAATTATAAAAAAAAATTATAAGTGAAAAAAAAAGCAGAAAAAAAGCAAAAAAAAAGTGGGTCCGAGGATTATTCGTGACGCGTGTAAGCTACCCTAGTTATAAAAAAAATGTATACATGGGGAAAAAATCATGTTGCGCGTAAACTGGCCTGTATACCACGATTATAAATAAAAAGGAAGCCCGATAAAAAAAATGGGAAAGCATATTATCGCACGCTAATGAACAATGAAAATTGAAAAAAAGTTCACAGATTTATTGTGATGCGCGTAAGATGACCCAGACACTCTAGTTAAAAACAAAAACCTTTTCAAACAGTAATGAACAGTGAAAATCAGTGTTCATTACTCAAAAATCATTTTCTTTCCTAAGATTCGAACTCCCGCGCTCTGCCCCGTGCTGACACCGTTGTAACCACTCGGTTAAGCGACTTCTTTGTTCGATTCTAGGATACAAATTATAATATATATTATAAATTTAACTGTCCCAAAAAATCATAGCCATAGAGATTCGAACTCCCGCCCCCCATCCCGCGCTGACGCCGTTTGAAGCACTCGGCCAAGTGACTTCTTTGTTCAGTTCTAGGATACAAATGATAATAATATGATTTTAAATTTAATAGTCCTGAAAAATCATTGATAGAGAGAATCGAACTCACGCCCCCGCCCCATTTGCACGAGCTTGAACCACTCGGCCAAGCGACGTCTTTGTTCAGTTCTATTATATGATAATAACATTATGATTTTATTATTTAACTGTTCCCGTCCACAGTGATTTGAGTGTAGGTGAACAGTGAAAATCATTGTTGAAAAGCGTGATCTCTTTTAAGCTTTTAGATAATTATTTTCCCCTCCTTCTCAACTTCAACATTCAAGCCCATGATTTCAACATCATGACTGTTGCTAGAGGTTAAGTGATGCGAACCAGCCCAGAAACATCAGCAAGGACTTATGGGCTACCTTTTCCTTTTGTTTCTAGGATTAAGGGGCTAGATGGAAGGCTATAAATAAGACTTATGAGCTTTGTTTAATTTTGTTAGCTACAGCCCAAGGCTTGTTTGGGCTTAATTAAGACTTTGTTTTTAGCTAGGATCCAAGGCTTGTTTGAATTAAGTCATGGGCTTTTCAACCTAGGGTTTTGGGTCAATTTTGAGTGGACCTCATTTAAGTCCACACAAGGGGTCCATTAGGGTTAGTTTTTTAAAGACTAGTTAAACTCAAGTTAGCAAAATTTCAGCAGCATTGATGAATTTTAATTCTGAACTTTTCAGTTTATGTGTGAAAGTGATTCTTGCATTCTTTAGTTCTTGAACGAACTGAATCTGACTTATCAACGATTATCGGGCTTCGTTGTGTCATTCTACTCATTCCAATAGTGCTGGTGCCTTGGGGCAGGTTTCCATTATGTCACACTCCTATCAGACCTATTTCGGCTTTCTAGGATTAGATCTCATTCTTGGTTGTAGGTTGCATGATCACGAGGTTCGCATCAGGTGGTATCAGAGCTAGGCTCCGAAACAAGGTCATATCATTCTGTTATTTTCATTTTTTTCTTAGTTTTCCTTAAAGTTTTTCAGTATTTGTGTCAATCTCCTTGTTCTTCGTGTCTGCGACATCTAACCGAAAAAAACAAGAGGTTATATTTCATCTTTTTCTATCTCATTATTTCAGTATATTAAAAAAAAAGAGAACAGAGAGAGATAGAGGCATTAGTTGAAATTTGAAGAATCATTGAATTTTTGCCACAAAAAACACAACTGTGGGGAAACATAAGAAAACCACATCAGAATTAATTGAAAATTCATATTCGATCTATTGGGATTGTGATAGCATCATATATCAAATTTGGGCCTATTCTGATATTTTTTACTTGAGGTTTTATTTTGAGGTTCATTTCTGTCATAGAAACACTACCTTAGTAAACCCTAAGAAAAACATCATAGAATCAATTGAAACTCAAAGTTAAGTGTATTGGCATTCATATCGCTCCAAATATTAAATTTGGGCTTATTTTGATATCGTATACCAGAGTTTTTAATTGGAGGTTCATTTCTGCCGCAAATTGATCACACAAGGGGTTGGGTATCTAGAAGTACGATAATGGCCTATAATTTGAGTGCTGTTTTTATTTTGGTATTAGAATACTATGTATTCAATTTGATTTCGTTTCAAGGTCGTTTGGAATGGGTTTCAATTCTGTTACGTAAAAATTGTGTAAGAGGTTAGATTCTATTCAAGTCTCAAAAAGTGATCCTTACTGTTTAGTTTTGTCCAATTCTCTATTTTTATTCTATTTTGGGTATCTAGGAGTCAAGTAATTCTTTTTGCTAGTATTTGTTTCTATTTTATTTCATGTCTTCGTATCGTCCACAATTCATACGAATTTGCATTGCTACTCGTAAAATCATAATCGTACTTTTGTTTTGCTTTGTTTTCAGTATTTTTATTGCTTCTTGAGTCTGAAAATAATAATTAGAGTGCGCTGTGAAGGCTATTGACTTTGATTTGTTGATTTTAGTTCCTAAAGAACCACAAGAAAGCAAGTTGTGAGGTAAAAGGTGTAGTGAGCATATTAGAGTGAAAAGCCTTGATTTTTTTGTGGGATACACTAGAGGTGTGAAGATATATCTTGTGCGACTAACCGAATTTTGCAGATTCAAAAGATGTCTGAAAACAATGAATCAGCAACACAAAACGCTGATGTTGCTTTCCAATTGCAAGCCTTATTTTAGCAACTCGAGTTGTTGTCTGGGATGAACATGGATTTGAAAGATGATTTAAATGGATAAAGAAACAGAATATTAGGGCTAATCGGAGAGGAACTATGGTCCGTAAGGCCTTACCGAATAACAAATCTGATTTTGACGAGTTTGTTGATGAAAACACAGATGTGGGTGAAGATGACTATGATGGTGATATGGAATCTGCAAATGACAAATCTTATTGTGAAGGCATGCTGCCATTGAAGGATAGTGATGGGGATGAGCTAGCATTACCAGTTGCGGCGTCCTTGGTTATAAGGCCTACACTTCAGGTTCAGGTCATGGAAGATGATTTTAATCAACAAAAAGAGCATATTTTCCAGACGTGCTATTATGTACAAAGCAAGGTATGTGGTTTAATTATTGATAGTGTAAGTTGTGTTAATGTTTGTAGTACAACCCTTGTTAGTAAAATGAAATTGAGTACTGTTAAGCATGCAAAACCATATAGATTGCAATGGTTGAATGATAGTGGTGAAGTTAAAGTGACTAAACAGGTTGTGGTTCCATTCTCGATTGGGAAATATGTTGATGAAGTTCTATGCGATGTTGTACCAATGCAAGCAAGCCACATCTTGTTGGGGAGACCATGACAATATGATAGGAAGACAATTCATGATAGGGTTAGAAATAGGTATACCATTGTAAAAGATGGTAAAACCATCACTCTTGTACCTCTTACACCCAAACAGGTGTATGATGATCAAATAAAACATGAGGCAATGGGGAGAGAAAATCAAGGTGAGGATCAAGGGGAGAGAAGACCATCAGATTCGGCTAGAACCCAAACCACTACAACCCATTCACACAGTCATCCAAACACAAACAAATCAAACCATTCAACTACAACTCAAAAATACCCAAATCTGGTCGAGAGTGGTGGTAAGACAAGAGGAGTGAAGAAAGTCAGGAAGAGTGATGAAAATTGTGTGGAAAAACTAAAGAAACAACAAAGTTTTTATGTCGGAGAGGGTGAGGTCAGATCTGCATATTTCACTAACAAGCCAATAATTTTACTTGTGTACAAAGAAGCTTACTTTGATACTAATGATCTTGATCATATGGTGCCTAGTGCTGCTATTTCTTTGTTGTAGGAGTTTGATTATTTTTTCCCCGACGATACTCCAAGCGGATTACCACCATTGTAGGGGATAAAGCATCAGATTGATTTTGTACATGGAGCTTCAATTCTTAACTGACCAACCTATAGAAGCAATCTAGAGGAGAGGATAGGGCTTCAAAGGCAAGTTTATGAGCTAATAGATAAGGGTTATAGTCGTGAGAGTATAAGCCTGTGTGTTGTACCCATGCTACTCATGCCTAAGAAGGATGGAACATGGAGGATGTGTGTTGATTGTCGAGCCATCAACAACATAACGATTTTGATTCCAGGTCGAATCCTTTCGAGGAGAGAGGGGATGATGCAAACTAGCCTAGAAACACCAGCAAGGACTTATGGGCTATGTTTTCCTTTTGTTTCTAGGATTAAGGGGATGGATGAAAGGCTATAAATAAGACTTATAGGCTTTATTTAATTTTGTTAGCTATAACCCAAGGCTTGTTTGGGCTTAATTAAGACTTTGTTTTTAGGTAGGATCCAAGGCTTGTTTGGATTAAGTCATGGCCTTTCCAACTTAGGGTTTTGGGTCAGTTTTGAGTGGATCTCATTTAAGTCCACATAAGGGGTCCATTAGGGTTAGTTTTTAAAAGACTATCTAAACTCATGTTAATAAAATTTCAGCAGCGATTGATTAATTTTAATTCTAAACTTTTCAGTTTATGTGTGAGAGTGATTTTTGCATTCTTTAGTTCTTGAACGAACTGAATCCAACTTATCGAAGATTAACTGGCTTCGTGGCGTCATTCTACTCATTCCAATAATGTTGGTGTCTTGGGGCATGTTTTCATTGTGTCACACTCCTATCAAACCTATTTCAGCTTTCCGGGATCAGATCTCATTTTTGGTTGCGTGACCACGTGATCACGAGGTTCACATCATTAACCCTTCTTATTGCACGATGAACTAGTTTAAATATTAATCATGGCATCATTAACTCAATATCAAAACTACTTACATAGAGAGTTGAGTGTCGCATGGAAGAAAAAGAAAGTTCATTTTTATGAGTTTTTAGCATAGGTTGATGATGTAGCATAGTAGGTAATGGGTTAGTAACTATTTATTTAATTGTTTCTTTAATTGAGTAACTCAAATTATTAGGCTTTCCTGATAATCAAAGTATATATATGCAATTGATTTGGTTGCTGATTGTGATTGGATAAACGAGTAGCTGAAAAAGACAACATGCATGGTAAAAATGATATTTTAAAAATAGGGTAACATGAATGATGGGTGTTCATTGTTCCATAATAGTTCGACATATAACATAACTACATTTGAAATTTAAACCTTGATTAAGTATTTAATTAAAATAGTCAATTTATATTCAAAGTTATTTAAACTCTAATCCTCTTGTTATAATTATAAATTGAATAAGGTATAAATATTTTTAATTCATTTAGAAAAGTCTTTGATTAAATTGATTTAGTTATTGAGGCTCGTGCTACCTTGAATCTACTTAAAAACTTTTATTTTATTTAGATCTAATTTCTGCAATTCATTCTTTTTTTATTCAATAAAATTTCCCATTTTCATGCTTTAATTTTCAAGTTTGTTGCAAGTTGGTATTACAGTTTGGTGAACCATGATAAATAGAACAAGAATGTCATAATTGTTAGAAACAATAGCCAACATGAAACAACAACAAGAGGAACGATGATGGTCCTATGTAAGCTATTATTAACTTGATACATATTTTTTTGGTTGAAAAATATAAAAATTCAGTTCGATATTACCTTAAACAGAGTTAGAGTTCCTTCAGATTTTCATCGTGCAAGTTGTTTTCTTGGAGGAATACATAAGGACATTAAGATTGGGGTTAAAATACTAAATCTTCAAAACCTAGTGGTTGCTTATAGACTATCTTAAATGCAAGAGGTGAATATTTCTATGATTAGGACAAGCTGGAAACCTAATTTGCCGCTTTATAAATTATTGGTTAGGAAGACGATGAAGGAGATTTTGCTCCCTCACTTTGGGGACAAAGTTTTATGAAGGAGAAGAGAATGTAATGGATATGAGTACTAATTTTGACCATGGATGAAAAAGTGGTTGAAAAAGATGACGTGAAATGATAATTATTCTAAAAAAAAGGAGCAGCTTGGATGATGATTGTTCATTAGTCCATGACAATTCAAAATATAGCGTAACGACATTTGCAGTTTAATGTCATGACCGATTCTTTAGTCAAAATAGTCAAGAATTTTTTCAAATTTGAATTCAAAACAATTTAAAATTCTAATCCTTTAGAATTGAAATCTATTTAAAATTATAATTCTTTAGTTGTTATTATTATAAATTCATTAAGGTAACAATATTCAGATTCATTTAAAAAGAATTTTTTAATTATCTCTTCAGATTTATTTAAGATGTTTTTCCTAGTTTGTTTTGCAATATATTAATTTCCTTTATTTTTAGGTTTTGTTGTTGGTGTAGGTAAATTTTTAAGTGCATTTAAGAAGTTTTAAACCTTATATAGAGACACACTAATTGAAAAGAATGTATTTGGTAATAAAATCTTGAATTAGAGTTTCTATGTGATCTCTTTTTTGCATATTTTTCTGTTATTTTACTTGTTTTTCTTGTGTTGTTTCTACATGTGTCAAGAAATTCCCACACTCTCTCAACTTTCTTTCCTTTTATTTTAGTAAAAAGCTTACAATATGATTAGTCTTGAACTCTCATGTTCTTTCTCCCTTTTATTTTAATATATCAAAATTGGATTCATAAATCCAAGTCTCTAATTAGCATCAACTAGAAAGTTAGTTTATGCCAATCCAAATCCAAATTTTTTTCAATGTGAAAGGAGAATGCTAAGGCGATGAAATGTTTTTAAGAATAAAAAATAAAATAAAAAATTTAAGCCTCGGATAGGTGATCCATTTAGAAAGGCCTATTAGCAAAACAAAAGATATCCACCTAGGCAAAGGCTTATTAGCAGACAAGACTTTTGTAATTTAAAGTTGTACAGATTTCTGGTAATGAATACGCAATGTATGAGAATGTGCTCACTTATTATTTAAAGCAGCAGAAGTGGCTATATATATAGCCTTACAAAGATAGCAAAAATCAGAAATTGCACCCCACGTTTTACATTCCTATTAACATTGAAAGTAATTGGGAAATGAACAACTTGACTCTAAATAATAGGAATTATTCAATCCACTAAGCAACTAACAGAAGCAATTTATTCAGTTTATGCTTGGATCTATGCAGACCCCCAATAAGCCTCATAGCTTCACGAAAACATCTAGTTTTAGTGGCTTGGTCAATATGTCTACAACCTATTTTTGAGTGTGACAATGAACCATCTTTACAACTCCATCTTTAGTAAGATCACGAAGAAAATGGAACTTGATATCTATATGTTTGGTTCGACCACATAAAACCGGATTTTTCAAAAGTTCAATTGTTGAGCTATTGTCACAAAGTATTATTGTGTCACCACCTTGGATGTGATTAAAAAACTGCAAAATCCTTTTTACCCAAACTGCTTGGTAAGTACATGAAGTTGTTGCAATGAACTCAGCTTCAGTGGTAGATAAAGTGACTATTGGTTGTTTTTTCAATGACCAGGAAACGACCCCTGGACTCAATAGAAAACATAACCTGAAGTACTTCTATCATTTATATCTCCAGCATAGTCACTTTATCCCAAAATTCAAAGTCCTTTTCAAATATCCCAGGACCCTCTTGGTTGTTTGAAGATGAAGCTCTGTGGGAGGATCCATATACCTACTTAGAAGGCTTACTACAACATAATGTTAGGTCGAGTAGCAGTTAGATACATTAGACTGTCAACTACCTGTTTGTAGCGACTACCATCTACCTTTACTCCATTCTCATCTCTCATAAGTTTGCAACCTGGAACAATTGGATTAAGAACTGAAATGCATCTATCCATATCAAACCTTTTCAATACCATTCTATGTGTACCGCTTTTGACATATAAAATGCCCTCTAGTCCTTGTATTACTTCTAAGGAAATATCTCATCTTTCCAAGGTCTATCATGTCAAACTCTTGCATCATAGAATGCTTGAATTCGATAAAATTTGCTCAGCGCTACCAGTAAAAATCAAGTCATCAACATAGAGACAAACAATAAGAATTTTACCTCCTTCTCCTCCTTTGATGAACAAGGTATGCTTATAAGGAAATCTTTCAAACCCTTCTTTATCAAAATATGACTCTATTCGATTGTACCAGGCACGTGGAGCATGTTTGAGTCCGTATAAGGCCTTTTTTAATCGGTACATATTCTGTTCTTGCCCTTTCTTCTCATAACCAGGAGGTTGCTCGACAAAAAACCTCTTCCCTGATTTCTCCATGTAGAAATGTTGATTTTACATCAAGCTGAAAAATCATCCATCTTTTCTGAGTTGCAAGAGAAATTACCAATCGGACTATCTCTAGATATGCTACAAGTGCAAAAACCTATGTGTAGTCCACACCATATTTTTTAGTGTAACCTTTTGCAACTAGACAGGCTTTTTATTTCTCCACCTCACCGTTTTCATTTAATTTTGTTTTATACGCCCATTTTACACCAACTTTCTTTGCCCTAGTAGGTAAATTTGTCAATACCCAAGTATCATTCTTCTCTATTGCTACAATTTCCATATCCATTGTTGTTCTCCACTTTGCATCTCTGAATGCCTCTTCAAATTGAATTGGGTCATTTGTTGCAAACATAGCAAAAAATAATGTGTTTGTTTCCTCAAATAAGCTATCTCCACTCATGTAATCCCCCATCCAATTTAGTTGTCTTTGCAATCGTTGTTCTTGAACTTCCAATGAACTATTGTCAGCTAAAGGGCTGCCAATACTTTCGTCAGTGTCGGTATGTGCACCAATTTCAATTTCATGTTGATTCGCAGGGGATGCATCTAGTTCATCTCTACTGGTAATACTGTGTTGGTTGTCAATTTCAGTTTCATTTTTACTTGTACCAGCTGCATCTAGTTCAATTGCTTCTGTTTCTGTGTTATTCTCAACATTCTCACCCCAATTCAGATCATCCACAGTAATTCCCTCATGATCTTTGCCCCAATCCCAGTTGCTGTCTTCATCAAACACCATATCCCGACTGATTATGATCTTGTGAGAAATAGGATTATACAATCTATACGCCATAGGCTCCTCACTTATTCCAAGAAAAACATATTTTAAGCTTTTATCGTCGAGCTTTGTCCTTTTGCAATCAAGAATATGCACATGAGATAGACACCCAGACACTCTGAAATGATCTACTAAAGGCTTGAACCCACTCTAGGCTTCTTTTGGGATTTTGTTCTTTACTACAAGTGTTGGACTCCTATTAAGAACATAAATTGTCCAAGTTACAGCTTCGGGCCAAAATACTCTAGGAATCTTCCTAGACCACACTTCGAACCATATTCATGATGGTTCGATTCTTCCTTTCTACTACATCGTTTTGCTGAGGGGTGTATGCAGTTGTTAGTTGTCTTCGAATGCCATTTTCTTTGCAAAAATCAGAGAATTCAAAATACGTGAATTCACCTCCATGGTTAGTACAAAGACATTTTATACATAGACCAGTCTCTTTCTCAACATGATTCTTGAATTTCTTAAAAACAGTGAATGCTTCAGACTTCTCAATCAAGAAGTAAACCCAAACCTTATGGCTATATTCATCAATAAAGCTCATCATGTACCTTTTGTTGCTGTTAGACATAGGGCTGATTGGTCCACAAATATCAGCATGCACCAGTTCTAGAACATGAGAAGCTCGCCATGCACCTTTTCTAGGAAATGAATACCTCTGCTGTTTCCCCACCAAACAATCTTCACATATCTGTGATGACACTTCAAAGCAAGGTAATCCTCTAACCATTCCTTTTTGTTGAAGAAGTTTCAGTCCACTATAGCTTTAATGGCCATATCTGTTGTGCCAAAGACGAGTTGGATCATCCATGAAAGAGGTAAAACAGGTTTCTTCTTTCAACTGTATTTGAGCAAAGAACTTGAACATTCGATTTTAGGACATTGAAATCTCCATGATTAACCCTTTCTCATGATGAAATATTTTGCAAGTTCCACGTTGAATGAGGATGGCAAGTCCCTTGTCAACAAGTTGACCAATACTTATCAAACTGTTTTGCAATCCAAGAACATAAAATACACAAGTGATAATGTGTACTAAGCCATTCACCAGTATTTGCACATTGCCTTTGCCCATCACATCCATGCTTGAGTTATCTCCTAGTTCACTTTTTCTATGAAATTTCCTTCAAAATCCAAGAACATCTCCCTCTTCCCTCACATATGATTGCTACATCCAAAGTCAAGAAACCATGTTTCTTTTGTGTTGGCCTCCTTATCATTCACGTACGCCATCAACAACAGTTCTTCATTACCTTTCATATAGTTGACATGCACTTCGGCTCTCCTCTTTGGACACTCATATTGAAAGTATCCAAGTTGATGACAGTTATAGCATTCAACAATGGATTTGTCAAAGCTACGTTTGCCTCCTCTTCCTCGTCCCCGAAATCCATCACATCCTCCTCCTCTTCCTCGTCCCCAAAATCCACCACATCCTCCTCCTCTATCTCTTGAAGATTCTCCAAAGGTAACCTTCAAAGCTTGTTCTTCTACTACATGACCTTTGATACGTTGCTCATGCACTAGAAGACTACTCTGTAACTCATCAATGGTAAGAACATCCAAATTATTTGACTCCTCGATAGAACACACCACATAATCGAACTTGGGTGTCATGGATCTCAAAATCTTCTCGATGATTGCTACATCGTCCATCATTCCTTTGTTGAGTCTAAGCTTGTTAACCATAGCAAGAGTACGAGCAAAATACTCGTTCACAGTCTCGCCCATTTCATGTTTAGTATCTCAAACTCCTTTTGGAGAGCTTGGTGATGTGCTCGTTGCACCTGTGTTGTCCCTTGATATTTCTGCTTCAATGAATCCCAAATTTTTTGGATGTATCTTTGTTTAGGATTGTTTCCAGAATTGATATGTCTATGGCCTAGAAAAGATAATTCTTTGCCTTCATATCCTTCAACTTTGCATCATCAATCGCCTTCTTCTGTGCTTTAGTGGGTGGAACTCCGTCTGCTGCCACAGGGATCCCATCTACAATCACACTCCAATACTCTTTTGATCGCATGAAATTTTCCATGAGCATACTCCAGTGATTGTAATGCCCATCAAATTTTGGAATTGATGGTTGTACAAATCCACTCTCGGTTGCCATAATCTCAGAAGACTGCAGCTTCTTAGTTGAATTAGGCCCCAATAAGCATGCTCTAATAGCACTTTATAAAGATTTCTGGTAATGAATACGCAATGTATGAGAATGTGCTCACTTATTATTTAAAGCAGCAGAAGTGGCTACATATATAGCCTTACAAAGATAGCAAAAATCAGAAACTGCACCCCATGTTTTACATTCCTATTAACGTGGTAACTAACTGGGAAATAAACAACTTGACTTTAAATAATAGGAATTATTTAGTCCACTAAGCAACTAATAGAGCACATCCTAAAGACTCGATCAATGCTGCCAATTTCAACAAAAGTTTTAATAGATTTAATAAAAAATGGCAAAAAAAATACACAAGTGATCGAATGTACAAAGACTAGACATTTGGCTTGGGTGATCTAATGCACTTGACTCGTTTATAGAAAACACCGTGTGCGTGATCTATGTGCATGAGTGTGGTCTCTTTTTTTATTTGGAAAAAAGATTGGATGACATGTTGTCTATGTCCTCTTTTATAGTTTCTTATCAAGAGGCTATTGAAAAATCTGATTAGGGTTTTTAGGACCTAAAAATTTACTTTTTAACCTATTTTCACATAAAATATTTTTATAATGTTAATAAATCAATTTCTCAGCTCAAAAGACTCATAAGTTATTATAAAAACAGAGATCAAGCTCGACAAAAATTATGCCTTAATCTTTGTCTATTTGTTTTTTAACAAGATGAAGTCTAAAATAATATATTAAAACGTGATTATTGATAGGACAAAAAAATGAAACGCTAAAACTTAAAATTGATTTCTATATATTCTCCCACAACATTATGAACAAGGTTTATAGTTATATTTATATATACAAACGCTACTTGCATATGTAAACGTCGGAGATGGTCAATTCAATGCCAAGAGTTCGTGCTTCAAAGTCGATAAGAAAAGAAGAAGAAAAAAAGATATCAGCTGTCAACATCTTCTGAAACTGATCAAATCATTGCATTCAATTAATATTCTGTAACGTTGCTGAATTCTTGTTGTTGGAAGCTCGATCGAGTTCATATCTGGTGGTGAAGATTTTATTGATTTTTTTAAAAATGTTTGTTGCTTTACTATAGTACTTTAAAAGAGATAAATAAAAGAAAAATCGAAGAGGCGCAAATGTCGGTGTCGCTGTCTAAAATGGCTGCCGGTAGCAATCTCGTTCGTGCAGAAATATTATTAGACTGCGTGTAAGGTTCAATTCTCTCTTCTCCTTAGCTGTTCTACATTTCTTGAGTGTGACACCTAGCAGATTAGCTGGGTGTTCTTCATAACATTTGAGTTTGGTTCATCCTGGTTTAGAGCTTGAAACTTCGTTTATTTTTCTGATATATATAGACAAAACTTTGTTTGTTCGTTTTTTTAGACAAGAATGGATATGGTAGTTGGAGCTGGATCAGAGTGGTGGCACGACAGTTCAAGGCTAAGACGGAGAGTTTTAATTTGTTTGGTTGTAGCAACTTCAATATTGATGGTGGCCGTAGCAGAACCAATTTTCAAACAAAAGGGTTTATCATATAATGAGACTCAAAAGGGTGAGTATCCTCACCATGTAACAAAAGGCCACTCTGGTTACCAACATGTTTGGCCTGTGAGTTCAATTTTTCCATGTTATCTGATTCCCTATTTATCACTTGAATCTGCTGCTTGGCTGCATATATATATATATATATATATAACACTGCAGGAAAATAAATCAGACAGATTTTATGTTTTATCTGATTTCTTTTTTACTTCCCCCTTCCTTGTCTTGTCTGTTAAAATATGGCCGTTAATTTTCCGGTTTAGATATTATGTAAAGTAGGGATAAATAATTTTGTACTTAGCTATTGTAGTCTTGTAACTTCTCTATAAATGAGCTCCCAAATGTAGAAGAAAAATAATAATCGAATATACAGAGATTTTCGTATTTCGAATTCTAACATGGTATCAGAGCGAATCTGAAATTCTCTACGAATTTGTTCGAATCAAAGTTTTCTTTTTTTTTTCGAATAGAAGTTTTTTTTCTTTCTGGTTTGAAACCCAGAACTCGAATCTGCACAATGCTTGTTCATCAAGCGTACTGTTCATCAAAACTCAAATCCAGAAATTTGATTGCTACAGTGTTAGTTCGTCAACAGGTACTGTAGAAATCAAGAGCCAAAATCATCACTGTTCATACACAAAAAAACCCAGAAAACCATCTCGATTTTCCCGGAAATCACCCATCAACCCCTTTCGACCAGAAATCACCGAAACCCAAAAATTAAACACAAAATTCCCACAGTAGTTGTTTGTTCAACCCCGAAACCCAGAAATTTCAAATCTTAAACCCAGAACACCCATTTCAAACCTTAAACCCATCGAAAAACCTAGAAAATCCATCACCAGTCGTTATACTCAACCCAACAAGCGTACCTTCAGTGTATCCATCACTGCGTATCATCTTCATCTCCACTGAAACTCAAACTTGAACCCACAAACATTCAAAACTCAAACCAGAAACCCAGCCGAACAACCCAGTTGAACAACCCAGAAATCACCCATCAACCCAAACACCATGAAACCCAGAAATCAACATCCATTCAACATCAATTAAACCCATAAATCAACACCCATCTGCTTGAGGGTCACTTTGAGAAAGAACAAGCGAGGGTTGTGTTTTGTGTTGTGGGATTTTTGTTTCTTGTGTTGTGTTCGAGCTAGCTGTCATAGTTGAAGAGAAGCTGAAGAGGAAGAGATGGCAGAGCAGGAGGTTAAGAAGGTAGAAGCTGTAACACAAGTGGCTCCAGCTCCTGTGGAAACTAAAAGTGATGTAGTGGAGGGGAAAGTTACGGCTCCACCACCTCCAGTGGCTGTAGAGAAAGAGAAGGCAGCTACTGCTGCTGAGGAATCAAAAGCTCTTGCTATTGTTGAAAAGACAAAGCCTGCTCCGAAGAAGGTATCAGGCGGATCAATTAACAGAGATATAGCTTTTGCTGACCTTGAAAATGAAAAGAGATTATCCTTTATTAAGGCATGGGAAGACAGCGAGAAAACTAAAGCAGAGAACAAGTCTCAGAAAAAGCTCTCTGTTGTTGCCGCATGGGAGAATAGCAAAAAGGCAGCTCTAGAAGCCAAATTGAGAAATATCGAGGAAAAACTGGAGAAGCAAAAAGGCAGAATATGCAGAGAAAATGAATTAGGGCAAGTTTTTAATAGGGCTGCCCGAAACAGTGTACTGCCCGAAACAGTGCCCGAATAATGATCAAAACAGTTGGGTTGACCGGAGTGGGGCTGTTCTCATCATTGATTCCACCACGTGTGTTTTTTTTGAAGATTGTAAACTTCTCTTCATATTTTATTCCAAGACTCCACACCCTGTTAATCAGGGAGAGTTCCCAGGCCTTCTCTTCAGGAGGAGAGTAACAATGAAGAGAACCAAGATATTCCGAGACTCCACACCCTGTTAATCAGGGGGAGTTCTCGGGCCTTCTCTTCAGGGGGAGAGTAATAATGAAGAGAACAAAGATATTCCGAGACTCCACACCCTGTTAATCAGGGGGAGATCCTGGGCCTTTTCTTGTATCATTCTGAGACTCCACACCCTGTTAATCAGGGGGAGATCACCATCAGGATGAAGAGAATGAATCATTCCAAAACTCCACGCCCTGTTAATCAGGGGGAGTTCCCGGGCCTTCTTTTTCCAGGGGGAGAGTAACAATAAAGAAAGAGAACGAATCATTCCGAGACTCCACACCCTGTTAATCAGGGGGAGATCCCGTGCCTTCTCTTGTATCATTCCTTGACTCCACATCTTGTTAATCAGGGGGAGATCACCATCAAGATATTCCGAGTCTCCACATCCTGTTAATCAGGGGAAGATCCTGAAGATATTCCGTGACTCCACACCCTGTTAATCAAGGGGAGTTCACCATCAGGAAATTTACATTCGATAAAGCAGAACCTTGTCACTTGGAGAAGTAAGAAGCAGAAAGTAGTCACAAGGTCAAGTGCAGAAACAGAATACCAGGGTATGGCTCATGGTGTGTATGAATTGCTATGGATTAAACAGGTACTACAAGACCTGTGAATTGAGTATGAGACATCTATGGGTCTACACTGTGATAATAAGTCAGTTATCGAGATTGCGCATAATTATGTTCAATATGATCGTATCAAACACGTTGAAGTTGACCGACATTTTATTAAGAAAAATCTTGATCGGAAAATTATACAACTTCCATTTGTCCGATCTGAAGATCAGTTAGCCGATATTCTCACAAAGGCAGTCTCCGGAAGAGCGTTCTATGACGCAATTGACAAGTTGGGCTTGATAAATATCTACGCTCCAACTTGAGGGGGAGTGTTAAAATATGGCCGTTAATTTCCCGATTTAGACATTATGTAAAGTAAGGATAAAGTAATTTTGTACTTAGCTATTTTAGTCTTGTAACTTCTCTATAAGTGAGCTCCCAAGTGTAGAAGAAAAAATAATAATCGAATATACAGAGATTTTCGTATTTCAAATTCTAACATTGTCAATAACTATTGATTGGATTACAGAATATGAAATTTTGTTTGAGAATTGTGGTGGGTACTATAATTGCATTCTTTGGAGCAACATGTGGGAGGCGTTGGTGGAGACGATAATTTTGTTCCCATGCTTACATCGATTATTGGGTTTGATTCTAAATCATCTACAACATTATCAAAATGCAAGTGAAAATCTCCCCTTTAAGTAGTATTTATGCATATCAAAACTTCCATATATGGCTAGTGAGTTATGAGGATAGTGATGTCAAAGAAGACCAAATGCTACATATATCTTTTGGGTTGATAAAACATATCTATCAAGTTATAGAAAATATATCCCCAGACATTTCTGAGTTGATTCAAAGTTTCAATCAACTCTAATGGCTACTGTTTCCTTAAAATATATCATAAAGTTGTTGTCGACTCTGTTTGCTTTTGTCAGGTATGATCACAGGTGCAACAGCGACAATTGTTTTCTATAATTTAAGACTGAGACATCCTACACTGGAACAGCCCTACGATCTGGCGCTTCTATTTCAACCAATGTTGATTCTGAGAATTAGTATTGGAGTGACTCTGAATGTGCTTTTTGCTAACTGGATGATCATTAGTTTGGTAATCTGAGAGCAGAGTGGTAAGGTTAACCCGGGTTGGCTTAGGGTTTATTTGATGTTATTTTGCTGAACTTTGGTTTTGTTTATTAGTTCTTTTAGAAAAGCAATTATCCTGATCTCATATTATGGGCTATGGGACCTCGAGTTGAGTCGAGTTTTTTTCTTTGGTATTATATTTTTTTATTTTTTTTATTTTC
The DNA here is from genome assembly GCA_025169955.1 of Salix arbutifolia. Lineage (NCBI taxonomy): Eukaryota > Viridiplantae > Streptophyta > Magnoliopsida > Malpighiales > Salicaceae > Salix > Salix arbutifolia. The sequence continues at coordinate 5,285,419 of CM045916.1, read as the reverse complement.
ATCTTTGACATTAGGTTTTTAGACCTTGAACATTATATTTTTTTTTACTTTTTATTTCACAGGTTATTTCAGTTTTATATCTCAAGTCATGTATTGGTTAATTTAACCTAGATTATCTTGAATTATCATCACTGAGTTATTTTCCAGCATTAGACAAAAATAATCCAGGCAACTAACAAAAGCCAAAGACATCCTATAATTAACCACAAAAATGGTTTTACGCTAAAACAAATTTGATTAAACGATTTGGCCTTCTTTAATAAATGAAACAAGAAAGGGAAAAAAAGTGACAACAGAGAGCGTTGCAGTACTTGCGCCGATTTGATCACCAAGTACATTTGTGGAATGCTATTATTTTATGTGATAAGAGGGTATTGTTATTGGTGTTGTTGTACCACTCCGTTTCTCTCACCTTAACTCAGTTATTGAACAGGTTTTCTTCAGCTCAAAGAATATGTTATTTATCGTCCTTTTGCATTGATCGTAGCCACTCGAAATGAAGGGGGAAAAAATCTGTTAAGTAGCTGGGTTTTGATCGGTTATGAGTTTTTTTCTATACTATTATTATTTTGTCTTTTTGTTTTTATTTATGGTATGGGTTCAAACATCATATAGTTGGCTCTGGGAGAGAGAGATAAAGAGAATATTTTACATGGATGCATGTGATGGGGTCAAAATGATGCATGTACGTGGTTTTATCGATTCTCATGTGTGGTTCTTCCTTCATTTTCTTCTGTGTTTCTGCTGAGAAGATCTAGGAAAATAGTGTCAGGATTTAACCTTGGCCTCATGCTATTATTTTGTGTTTCTTGAGCTTATCTTTCTCCTTTTGGGATAAAATAGAATTGTGGCATTAATCTGATATGTCTTGTGAGGATGATTTGTGACAATGGATTCATAGGACATGAAATTTGGCTAGAGAATTGTGGTGGGAACCATAATCAAATTTTTTGGAGCAGTATTTGGGAGTGTGGATGGTGTTGGTGGTGGGGGTGCGCATCTTTGTTCCCATGCTTACCTTGGTTGTTGGGTTTCATGCAAAATCATCTACTGCTATATCAAAATGTAAGAGAGATTGATTCATCTTTTAGGGTCACTATTCGATTTCTGTTAATTTTGTCTCGACGGAAGATGCTTAATTAGGAGGTCAAATGAAGGCTCATCTCTCCAAAAGTCTCAGACCTGGTTCAAAATTTTGATCAACAAAAGCTTCTTGTACTATATAATTTCTGTTTTTAGATGACAATCATTTTCATCTAGTTCTTTTCCCTAATCAATCACAAGGTAGATGTACCAGCTTGAATTCGTTTGGACAATTATGATTATACATGGGCAGCAGCTTCAACAGTACACTACAATTTGAAGCTTAGGCATCCTACACTGGATTTGCCCATCATTGACTACAACTTTGCTCTCTTATTTCAACCAATGATGATGTTATGAATCAGCATTGGGGTGGCTTTTGTTAGAAAGCAATATAAATTATATTTTGGGGCCTCACCTAACAGCTTCAGCTTTTAGGTGAGATAGTTCCTTAACATGGTATCAAAGTTCCTTGCTTTACTTTCGTGGGAGGCTTAAAGGAAAGGCTATAAGTTTTTCGTTCAACTAGGTAAATTCAAACTGTGGTTAAGGCCATATGAGTTCCTTAAGGTTAATTTTGAGTCTTTACCGGTCAAAATTAATTTATCAATGTTTGGTGAATGTATTAGCTGCTAGAAAGTTTTTTTCTAATGGGAGTATTTTATTATTTCTTTAATTTCCATGTGCTGGTACAAATAGCAAGTAGGAGGGGTGGAGGTTTTTTGGTTCGTAGTTTTCTGTTTTTTTTGGTGGCTATGAATAATTCTCCTTGTTGCTTTCGTTTTCAGCTCCTTGCTTTACTTTCGTGGGAGGCTTAAAGGAAATGCTGTAAGTTTTTCGTTCAACTAGGTAAATTCAAACTGTGGTTAAGGCCATATGAGTTCCTTAAGGTTAATTTTGAGTCTTTGCCGGTCAAAATTAATTTCTCAATGTTTGGTGAATGTAGTAGCTGCTAGATAAGTTTTTTTTTTCTAATGTGAGTATTTTATTATTTCTTTAATTTCCATGTGGTGGTAGAAATAGCTAGTAGGAGGGGTGTAGGTTTTTTGGTGTGTATTGTCCTGTTTTTTTGTTGGCTATCAATAATTTTCTTTGCTGCTTTCTCTTTCTGAAGCACCATGCTTTACTCTCTTGGGAGGCTTAAAGGAAATGCTGCATGTTTTTCGTTCAACTAGGTTAATTGAAACTATGGTTAAGGCCATATAATTTCCTTAAGCTTAATTTTGAGTCTTTCATGGTTGAAATTATTGTATCAATTTTTGCTGAATGTACTAGCTGCTAGATAATTGTTTTCCTAATGTGAGTATTTCATTATTTCTTTAATTCCCATGATTTGGTAGAAATAGCAAGTAGGAGGGCAGGAGTTCTTTGGTGTGTATTGTTCTGTTTTTTTGTTGGCTATCAATAATTCTTCTTTTTGCTTTTGTAGTCAGCTCGTTGCTTTACTTTCGTGGGAGGCTTAAAGGAAATGCTATAAGTTTTTTGTTCAACTAGGTAAATTCAAAATGTGGTTAAGGCCATATGAGTTCCTTAAGGTTAATTTTGAGTCTTCGCCGGTCAAAATTAATTTATCAATGTTTGGTGAATGTATTAGGTGCTAGATAAATGTTTTTCTAATGTAAGTATTTTATTATTTCTTTAATTTCCATGTTCTGGTAGAAATAGGAGGTAGGAGAGGGGAGCAGGTTTTTTGGTGTGTATTGTTCTGTTTTTTTATTGGCTATCAATAATTTTCTTTGTTGCTTTCTTTTTGTGAAGCACCTTGCTTTACTTTCGTGGGAGGTTTAATGGAATTGCTGTAAGTTTTTCGATTAACTAGTTAAATTCCAATGGTGGTTAAGGCCATATGAGTTCCTTGAGGTTAATTTTTTGTCTTTGCTGGTCGAAATTAATGTATCAATGTTTGTTGAATGTACTAGCTGCTAGATAAGTATTTTCCTACTTTGAGAAATAGCAAGTAGGAGGGGTGCAGGTTTTGTGGCGTGTATGGTTCAGTTTTTTTATTTGCTATCAATAATTTTCTTTGTTGTTGTCTTTTTTCGAAGCACCTTGCTTTAATTTCGTGGGTGGATGAAAGGAAACGCTGTAAATTTTTCGTTCAACTAGTTAAATTCCATTGGTGGTTAAGGCCATATGTGTTCCTTGAGGTTATATTTGTGTCTTTGCTGGTCGAAATTAATGTATCAATATTTGCTGAATGTACTAGATGCTAGATAAGTATTTTCCTAATGTGAGTATTTCATTATTTCATTAATTCCCATGCTGTGGTAGATATAACAAGTAGGAGGGGTGCAGGTTTTTCGGTGTGTATGGTTCTGTTTTTTTGTTGGCTATCAATAATTTTCTTTGTTGCTTTCTATTTCTGAAGCACCATGCTTTACTCTCTCGAGAGGCTTAAAGGAAATGCAGTAAGTTTTTCGTTCAACTAATTAAATTCAAACGGTGGTTAAGGTCATATGAGTTTCTTAGGGTTAATTTTCAGTCTTTGCCAGTCAAAATTATTTTATCAATGTTTGGTGAATGTAGTAGCTGCTAGATAAGTGTTTTTCTAATGTTAGTCTTTCATTATTTCTTTAATTCCAATATCTGGTAGAAATAGCAAGTAGGAGGGGTGCAGGTTTTTTGGAGTGTATGGTTTTGTTTTTTTGTTGGCTATCAATAATTTTTTTGTTGCTTTCTGTTTCTGAAGCACCACGCTTTACTCTCTTGGGAGGCTTAAAGGAAATGCAGTAAGTTTGTCATTCAACAAGTTAAATTCAAAAGGTGGTTAAGGCCATATGAGTTGCTTATGGTTAATTTTGAGTCTTTGCCTATTGAAATTAATTTATCAATGTTTGGTGAATGTATTAGGTGCTAGATAAGTTTTTTCTAATGTCAGTATTTTATTATTTCTTTAATTTCCATGTTCTGGTAGAAATAGGAGGTAGGAGAGGGGAGCAGGTTTTTTGGTGTGTATTGTTCTGTTTTTTTATTTTGGCTATCAATAACTTTCTTTGTTACTTTCTTTTGTGAAGCACCTTGCTTTACATTCGTGGGAGGCTTAAAGGAAATGCTGTAATTTTTTCCGTTCAACTAGTTAAATTCAAACGATGTTTCAGGCCATATGAGTTCCTTAAGGTTAATTTTCTGTCTTTGCCGGTGGTAATTAATTTATCAATGTTTGGAAAATGTATTAGCTGCTAGATAAGTGTTTTTCTAATGTCAGTATTTTAGTATTTCTTTAATTTCCATGTTGTGGTAGAAATAGCAAGTAGGAGGGGTGCTGGTTTTTTGGTGTGTATTGTTCTGTTTTTTTGTTGGCTATCAATAATTTTCTTTGTTGTATTATGTTTATGAAGCACCTTGCTTTACTCTCTTGGGAGGCTTAAAGGAAATGTTGTAAGTTTTTTCGTTCATCTAGGTAAATTCAAACTGAGTTTAAGGCCATATGAGTACCTTAAGGTTAATTTTGTGTCTTTGCCGGTCAAAATCAAGGTATATATGTTTGCTGAATGTAGTAGCTTCTAGATAAGTGTTTTTCTAATATGAGTATTTTATTATTTCTTTAATTTCCCTGTTCTGGTAGAAATAGGAAGGAGAAGGGGGGGTGCAGGTTTTTTGGTGTGTCTTGTTCTGTTTATGTGTTGGCTATCAATAACTTTCTTTGTTGCTTTCTCTTTCTGAAGCACCTTGCTTTACTCTCTTGGAAGGATTAAAGGAAATTCTGTAAGTTTTTCGTTTAACTAGATAAATTGAAACGGTTGTTAAGGCCATATGTGTTCCTTAAGGTTAATTTTGAGTCTTCGCCGATCAAAATCAATGTTTGGTGAATGTATTAGGTGCTAGATAAGTGTTTTTCTAATGTCAGTATTTTATTATTTCTTTAATTTCCATGTTCTGGTAGAAATAGGAGGTAGGAGAGTGGAGCAGGTTTTTTGGTGTGTATTGTTATGTTTTTTTGTTGGCTATCAATAATTTTCTTTGTTGCTTTTTTTTTTGTGAAGCACCTTGCTTTACTTTCGTGGGAGGTTTAAAGGAATTGCTGTAAGTTTTTCGATTAACTAGTTAAATTCCAATGGTGGTTAAGGCCATATGAGTTCCTTGAGGTTAATTTTGTGTCTTTGCTGGTCGAAATTAATGTATCAATGTTTGCTGAATGTACTAGCTGCTACATACGTATTTTCCTTATATGAGTATTTCATTATTTCTTTAATTCCCCTGCTGTGGTAGATATAGCATGTAGGAGGGGTGCAGGTTTTTTGGTGTGTATAGTTCTGTTTTTTTGTTGCCTATCAATAATTTTCTTTGTTGCTTTCTGTTTCTGAAGCACCTTGCTTTACTCTCTTGGGAAGCTTAAAGTAAATGCTGGAAGTTTTTTCGTTCAACTAGGTAAATTCAAACTGTGATTAAGGCCATATGAGATCCTTAAGGTTAGTTTTATGTGTTTTCCGGTCGCAATTAAGATATATATGTTTGCTGAATGTAGTAGCTTCTAGATAAGTGTTTTTCTAATGTGAGTATTTTATTATTTCATTAATTTCCATGTGCTGGTAAAATAGCAAGGAGGAGGGGTGCAGTTTTTTTGTGTGTATTGTTCTGTTTTTTGTTGGCTAACAATAATTCTCCTTGTTGCTTTCGTTTTCAGCTCCTTTCTTTACTTTCGTGGGAGGCTTAAAGGAAATGCTTTAAGTTTTTCGTTCAACTAGGTAAATTCCAACTTTGGTTAAGGCCATATGAGTTCCTTAACGTTAATTTTGAGTCTTTGCTGGTCAAAATTTATTTATCAATGTTTGGTGAATGTAGTAGCTGCTAGATAAGTGTTTTTCTAATGTGAGTATTTTATTATTTCTTTAATTTCCATATGCCGGTAGAAATAGCAAGTAGGAGGGGTGCAGGTTTTTTGTTGTGTATAGTTCTATTTTCTTGTTGGCTATAAATAATTTTCTTTGTTGCATTCTGTTTCTGAAGCACCTTGCTTTACAATCTTGGGAGGCTAAAGGAAATGTATTAAGTTTTTTCGTTCATCTAGGTAAATTCAAATTGTGGTTAAGGCCATATGAGTACCTTAAGGTTAATTTTGTGTCTTTGCCATTGAAAATTAAGGTATATATGTTTGTTGAATGTAGTAGCTTCTAGATAAGTGTTTTTCTAATGTGAGTATTTTATTATTTCTTTAATTTCAATGTTCTGGTAGAAATAGCAAGTAGGAGGGGTGCGGGTTTTTTGGTGTGTATGATTCTGTTTTTTTATTTGCTATCAATATTTTTCTTTGTTGCTTTCTCTTTCTGAAGCACCATGCTTTACTCTCTTGGAAGGCTTAAAGGAAATGCAGTAATTTTTCGTTCAACTAGTTAAATTCAAACAGTGGTTAAGGCCATATGAGTTTCTTATGGTTAATTTTGAGTCTTTGCCTGTCGAAATTAATTTATCAATGTTTGGTGAATGTAGTAGCTGCTAGATAAGTGTTTTTCTAATGTGAGTATTTGATTTTTTGTTTAATTTCCATGTTCTGGTAGAAATAGCAAGTAGGAGGGATGCAGGTTTTTTGGTGTGTATGGTTGTGCTTGTTTTTGCTATCAATAATTTTATTTGTTGCTTTCTCTTTCTAAAGCACCTTACTTTACTTTCATTGGAGGCTTAAAGGAAATGCTGTAAGTTTCTGGTTCAACTAGTTATATTCAAACTGTTTTTAAGGCCATACGAGTTTCGTAATGTTAATTTTGAGTCTTTGCCCGTCGTAATTAATTTATCAATGTTTGGTGACTGTAGTAGCTGCTAGAAAAGTGTTTTTTTAATGTAGTGTGTTATTATATCTTTAATTTCCATGTTCTGGTAGAAATAGCAATGAGGAGGGGTGCAGGTTTTTTGGTATGTATTGTTCTGTTTTTTTGTTGGATATCAATAATTTTCTTTGTTGCTTTCGTTTTTTGAAGCACCTTGCTTTACTTTCGTGGGAGGTTTAAAGGAAATTTGTAAGTTTTTCGTTCAACTAGTTAAATTCCAATGGTGGTTAAGGCCATATGAGTTCCTTAAGGTTAATTTTAAGTCTTTGCCGGTCAAAATTAATTTATCAATGTGTTGTGAATGTACTAGCTGCTAGATAAGTGTTTTCCTAATGTGAGTATTTTAGTATTTCTTTTATTTCCATGTGCTGGTAGAAATAGCAAGTAGGAGGTGTGCGGTTTTTTGGTGTTTATTGTTCTATTTTTTTGTTCGCTATCAACAATTTTCGATGTTGCTTTCTTTTTCTGAAGCACCTTGCTTTAATTTCGTGGGTGGATGAAAGGAAACGTTGTAAATTTTTCATTCAACTAGTTAAATTCCAATGCTGGTTAAGGCCATATGAGTTCCTTGCGGTTAATTTTGTGTCTTTGCTGGTCGAAATTAATGTATCAATATTTGCTGAATGTACTAGCTGCTAGATAAGTATTTTCCTAATGTGAGTATTTCATTATTTCTTTAATTTCCATGTTCTGGTAGAAATAGCAAGTTGGAGGGGTGCAGGTTTTTAGATGTTTATTGTTCTGTTTTTTGTCGGCTATCAATAACATTCTTTGTTTCTTTCTCTTTCTGAAGCACCATGCTTTACTCTCTCGGGAGGCTTAACGAAAATGTTGCAAATTTTTCGTTCAACTAGGTAAATTCTTACTGTGGTTAAGGCCATATAAGTTCCTTGAGCTTAATTTTGAGCATTTACTGGTTGAAATTATTGTAACAATTTTTGCTGAATGTCCTTGCTGCTAGATAAGTATTTTCCTAGTGTGAGTTTTCATTAGCTCTTTAATTTCCATGTTGTGGTAGAAATAGCAAGTAGGAGGGGTGCAGTTTTTTGGTGTGTATTGTTCTGCTTTTTTTGTGGCTATCAATAATTCTCCTTGTTGCTTTCACTTTCTGAAGCACCTTGCTTTAGTCTCTTGGGAGGCTTAAAGGAAATGGTGTAAGTTTTCGGTTCAACTTGATAAATTCAAACGGTGGTTAACCCCATATGAGTTCCTTAAGGTTAATTTTGAGTCTTTGCTGGTCAAAATTAATTTATCAAAGTGTGGTGAATGTACTAGCTGCTAGAAAAGTGTTTTCCTAATGTGAGTATTTTAGTATTTCTTTAATTTCCATGTGCTGGTAGAAATAGCAAGTAGGAGGTGTGCAGTTTTTTGGTGTGTATTGTTCTGTTTTTTTGTTGGATATGAATAATTCTCCTTGTTGCTTTCGTTTTCAGCTCCTTGCTTTACTTTCGTGGGAGGCTTAAAGGAAATGTTGTAAGTTTTTTTGTTCTACTAGGAAATTCAAACTGTGGTTAAGGCCATATGAGTTCCTTGTACACCGATGAAGAGCTGAACGACCTGCGCAGCAAAATACCGAGCATGAGCAGTGATTAGAACTTCCATGAAAGCTCTACAGCATGCGTAAATGAGAGCACTGGTAAAGCTAATGAAACCCCTTCTGCAATCCTCTCCTGCACCGGACAGTAAGTGTACACAGCGTAATGAAAACCCCTCTTCACTCCCCTCCTGCACTTGGGACGTAAGATTTTTATTCATGCTAATAACTTTGCATGAACAGTAGGAACGCAGGTGAGAGTTGATAAAGAACTCGGATGAACAACCTTAGCAATCGTAGCCAACAGTTGATAAATATTTAGCATAAGCAGTGTAGCTAGCATGGCTTGGCAAAACACTAAACCGAGCCTGCCAAATAATTCGCCTCAGCAGCGATGAAGGAGAACAACGTGACCAAAAGGAAGTGAAATATATGAACTGCTATAATCCCTTCTACACCTCTACACTCCTACACTCCCTGGCGACGAAGGTGAACGACGTGACCAAGAGTAAGTGAAATATATATGAACTATTATAATTCCTTTCATTCTTCAAGATTCCGACAGCTCTTTCATTCTTCAACATTACTTGAGAGAGTGAAGCTTTAACTAATCTACACACAGACGTATGTTCAAAAAAGGAAGGAATTGAAATCACTGCTAACGTCCCCAGTGCAGAAGGGGAGTGCGGAGGTGCAGAAGGGATTAACTTTAACTAATCCACGCACAGCACGTACAATTATATTGTTACTAGATACTTACCGAGCATTAGATATTTTTTTTTCAAATAAAAACTATATACATAAGCTTTTTTAACACATTTATATAGTTAAAAAAATTAAGTTAACATAAAAAAATATGTGCATAAATATAATCAAATAAATCGAGACCTATGTGTGTTAATAAAAAAAACATAAACAATAACTAAAAATAAAAATGAAAAACTTGAGAGAAATATAGATCAAAACATTTAATCTCGCAAGCCAGGATATTTACCATGTTGTGTTTGGAAAAATTATTTATTAAAATAATTTTGAATCAAGATAAAAATATAAATAAAAGGAAAGGAAAAAAAACTATGCAATGTTGCAAATATTAAAAATATTTTTTTTTATTTTAAAAAATAAATTTCATCATTACAAAAGATAAAAAAAACTTATAGATGAATGAAAAAACTCTTCAAAATTTAAAAGCATAACAAAAAAAAATCATCATTTAAAAAACATTTATGTATACAAAATGAAAGAGAGAATGATTATGTACTAGCTGCTAGATAAGTGTTTTCCTAATTCGAGTATTTTAGTATTTCTTTAATTTCCATGTGCTGGTAGAAATAGCAAGTAGGACAGGGGGTGCAGGTTTTTTTGTGTATTATTTGTTTTTTTTGTTGGCTATCAATAATTTTCTTTGTTGATTTCTCTTTCTGAAGCACCTTGCTTTACTCTCTTAGGAGGATTAAAGGAAATGTTGTAAGTTTTTCGCTCAACTTGTTAAATTCAAACAGTGGTTAAGTCCATATGAGTTCCTTAAGGTTAATTTTGAGTCTTTGCTATTCAAAATTAATTTATCAATGTGTTGTGAATGTACTAGCTGCTAGATAAGTGTTTCTCTAATGTGAGTATTTTAGTATTTCTTTAATTTCCATGTTCTGGTAGAAATACCAAGTATGAGGGGTGCAATTTTTTGGTGTGTATTGTTCTGTTTTTTTGGTGGCTATCAATAATTCTCATTGTTGCTTTCATTTTTAGGTCCTTGCTTTACTTTCGTGAAGTACTCAAATTTATGTCTTATTTTACTCTTTGTTGGCTATCAATAATTTTCTTTGTTGCTTTCACATGATCATTAATTGTTTGGACACTTTTTAACCGGTAGATCATAAACATCCTTTCGTGGCTAAGATCATTTTGGACACTCAAACCAATGTAATGCTGGCTTAAACTGTTAGCTTAAAAAAACTTCAAGGATCAAGCTAGTAGTATCGTGCATGCTTATCCTCCAGCTAAATACAATAAACGTTAGAGAGACCTAGCTTTATCCATTAGCTTTTTTAGATTTTCCAGATTGAGAAACTTGAATTTGGAAATTGCCCTAGCTGATTTTCCAAGTATATTGATCATGGTAAAAGATTATATCACATCAGTTTGATGAGTTACAGGATGTGATTGGATTTATAAGCTGTTAATTCGCTTATCTAGTAAAACCATGGATTAAGACAAGTCTTGCTCCAGGTATTGGGGTTGTCACCAAATACTTGGAAGAGGTATCAATTAAAACTATAATCTCATGTCCTGATAACTCCATGCAGCTATGGCAATACATTTCTGATTTTGGAACTTCCTTGCAGTGGCTTGCAGAAATATCTGAATCAGCTAGGGTTTCATATTGTTCGTTATAGATGCAACACTTGCATTGGAATTCTTGAGATATAGATGACGTTGTGGCATCAGCTGTCACTGAAAATGGTAATTCTTTCTAAACACAATTCTTTTCCTGAGAGTGTCATTTCCTTTCTCGAGCTCTTCCAGCAAGTGTACTAGTCTGGACTTCTTCAAAGGTAAAAACACTTGCAATGGACTGTAAAATCCAGTACAGTTTCAGAAGATTATTACAAGAAGCAAATGAGTAAAAGAAATTGTTATCCTTACCTGAGGATTCGAAGAGCTTCAATTTCATCTTTCAAGTATTGATTTTGTATCAAACATTTGTTCCTGCTTCAGCTGCTCAAAAACACATATACTCTCAGATGGAAGCCTTTTTGACATCTCATCAACCTTTTCCTTTAGATGACACATTATAGTTTAGCTATAATAAATACTCAAAACCCATTAAACCATATGAAAAAGCATTGACATTTCAAGTGAAAGATAACAAAATCATTTTAATCTCATCTCACATGAAAGAAAACAATAAATTAAAATCCATATCAGTAACAACCATTAACTCAATAATCCATCATCACCAGTCACTTAAAGAGCACTGAGCACCAAATCTACTCCCAAAACTAGGCACTCAAATCATGTTTATCATCATTCTTCTTGACCTTAGTTTCCTCTTCAAATATTTCGTTGTTCCTAGCAAATCTCCCATGAACGTGAACTTTCCGGTCAGCTAGGAAATAAGAAAACAAAAGACTGTCTCGCATCTTCTCCCTTATAGCATCGAAGAAAAATAAGAAAACAAAGGAAGAGAACAAAACATCAAAATGGGTACAAAGCACAAAATCAATCTAAAGACTCACAAACAATGGATGGAGTTGCTCTATGCTCCTCCTCATCTTCTTCCTTGAAGATATTGAAGAGAGAATAAGTGGATGAACTCAGATGATTTTTCTGATTTCTCCCTTCCCACTCCTGCTCGCAAGATTTACTGTCGAATGGTAATGACTCATGTCTTACCGCAGATGTACTGAGGTGGCCATCACCGGCTCTCAGAAATGTTTTTCCGCCAGAGCATGCAAGATCTTCACTTTGTTTGATAAGATTAAATATCAAAAGTCATTCTAAGAGAAAAAAACATAGAAAGGAAAATGAAACGAGAAAGCGAGAGGTGATTTTTAATTTCGAGAGGGGAAAAGATTTTATTTTATTTTATTTTATTTTTCTTATCAACAACGGAAAATGCGTTGCAGATTCATTAAATATTTTATTTTATTTTATTTTATTTTTCTGAATAATTTATTACTTTATAGAAACAGAATATCCATTGCTATGCACAATATTAGCAATGGAAAATTTCCGTTGCTAAAATCCGTTGCTAATAGCCTATTTTTTTAGTAGTTACATAAAATCAATTTTAGTGTTGAGCCGATTATATCATTAACAAGTAGGAGGTGTGCAGTTTTTTGGTGTGTTTTGTTCTGTTTTTTTGTTGGCTATGAATAATTCTCCTTGTTGCTTTCGTTTTCAGCTCCTTGCTTTACTTTCGTGGGAGGCTTAAAGGAAATGCTGTAAGTTTTTTGTTCTACTAGGAAATTCAAATTGTGGTTAAGGCCATCTGAGTTCCTTAAGGTTTATTTTGAGTCTTTGCCAGACAAAATTAATTTATCAAAGTATGGTGAATGTACTGGCTTCTAGATAAGTGTTTTCCTAATGTTTGTATTTTAGTATTTCTTTAATTTGCAGGTGCTGGTAGAATTAGCAGGTCGGAGGGGTGCAGGTTTCTAGATGTTTATTGTTTTTTTTTTTGGCCTATCAATAACATTCTTTTTTTCTTTCTCTTTCTGAAGTGTTTACTCTCTTGGGAGGCTTAAAGGAAATGCTGCAAATTTTTCGTTCATATAGGTAAATTCTTATTGTGGTTAAGGCCATATAAGTTCCTTAAGCTTAATTTTGAGTATTTACTGGTTGAAATTATTGTAACAATTTTTGCTGAATGTCCTTGCTGCTAGATAAGTATTTTCCTAGTGTGAGTTTTCATTAGCTCTTTAATTTCCATGTTGTGGTAGAAATAGCAAGTAGGAGGGGTGCAGTTTTTTGGTGTGTATTGTTCTGCTTTTTTTGTGGCTATCAATAATTCTCCTTGTTGCTTTCTCTTTCTGAAGCACCTTGCTTTAGTCTCTTGGGAGGCTTAAAGGAAATGGTGTAAGTTTTCGGTTCAACTTGATAAATTCAAACGGTGGTTAACCCCATATGAGTTCCTTAAGGTTAATTTTGAGTCTTTGCTGGTCAAAATTAATTTATCAAAGTGTGGTGAATGTACTAGCTGCTAGAAAAGTGTTTTCCTAATGTGAGTATTTTAGTATTTCTTTAATTTCCATGTGCTGGTAGAAATAGCAAGTAGGAGGTGTGCAGTTTTTTGGTGTGTATTGTTCTGTTTTTTTGTTGGATATGAATAATTCTCCTTGTTGCTTTCGTTTTCAGCTCCTTGCTTTACTTTCGTGGGAGGCTTAAAGGAAATGTTGTAAGTTTTTTTGTTCTACTAGGAAATTCAAACTGTGGTTAAGGCCATATGAGTTCCTTGTACACCGATGAAGAGCTGAACGACCTGCGCAGCAAAATACCGAGCATGAGCAGTGATTAGAACTTCCATGAAAGCTCTACAGCATGCGTAAATGAGAGCACTGGTAAAGCTAATGAAACCCCTTCTGCAATCCTCTCCTGCACCGGACAGTAAGTGTACACAGCGTAATGAAAACCCCTCTTCACTCCCCTCCTGCACTTGGGACGTAAGATTTTTATTCATGCTAATAACTTTGCATGAACAGTAGGAACGCAGGTGAGAGTTGATAAAGAACTCGGATGAACAACCTTAGCAATCGTAGCCAACAGTTGATAAATATTTAGCATAAGCAGTGTAGCTAGCATGGCTTGGCAAAACACTAAACCGAGCCTGCCAAATAATTCGCCTCAGCAGCGATGAAGGAGAACAACGTGACCAAAAGGAAGTGAAATATATGAACTGCTATAATCCCTTCTACACCTCTACACTCCTACACTCCCTGGCGACGAAGGTGAACGACGTGACCAAGAGTAAGTGAAATATATATGAACTATTATAATTCCTTTCATTCTTCAAGATTCCGACAGCTCTTTCATTCTTCAACATTACTTGAGAGAGTGAAGCTTTAACTAATCTACACACAGACGTATGTTCAAAAAAGGAAGGAATTGAAATCACTGCTAACGTCCCCAGTGCAGAAGGGGAGTGCGGAGGTGCAGAAGGGATTAACTTTAACTAATCCACGCACAGCACGTACAATTATATTGTTACTAGATACTTACCGAGCATTAGATATTTTTTTTTTCAAATAAAAACTATATACATAAGCTTTTTTAACACATTTATATAGTTAAAAAAATTAAGTTAACATAAAAAAATATGTGCATAAATATAATCAAATAAATCGAGACCTATGTGTGTTAATAAAAAAAACATAAACAATAACTAAAAATAAAAATGAAAAACTTGAGAGAAATATAGATCAAAACATTTAATCTCGCAAGCCAGGATATTTACCATGTTGTGTTTGGAAAAATTATTTATTAAAATAATTTTGAATCAAGATAAAAATATAAATAAAAGGAAAGGAAAAAAAACTATGCAATGTTGCAAATATTAAAAATATTTTTTTTTATTTTAAAAAATAAATTTCATCATTACAAAAGATAAAAAAAACTTATAGATGAATGAAAAAACTCTTCAAAATTTAAAAGCATAACAAAAAAAAATCATCATTTAAAAAACATTTATGTATACAAAATGAAAGAGAGAATGATTATTAATCTAAATATAAATATAAAATAGACAAAAAAACATAAAAACCATTTTTTTAAAATAAATTGAAAAATAATAATTTGAAAATAAATAAAGAAAAAAGTAAATATTGTTACCAAGGAAAGTTAGTAAGCCTCCTAACCTATTTTGTTATGCCCAATGTGCAACTGAACCCATATTTTTATTGGTTGTAAGTAAGTTTTTTTAACAAAATCAAAAGACATGTTGTCTACCAAGACACTCGAAGTGTCGTCTGATTTGCCTAGATTTTAGCCACTATGATGACCAAAAAATTAAGACTTAATTTTTTTAACCCAAAAAATGTTTTCCAACCTATTTTTTTTCCAAAATACATGAAGATTCGTGATAAACTTATTCATGATCTCAAAAAATCATTTCAAAAACCAAATTTAAAAATCAAATTGAGATCGGATATGTGTTTCTCATGAAATTTAAAGGTAAAAAAACACCCAATATGAACTCCCCTCATCAAATGAAAATATTTGAAATAAACATCAATCATTTTGTGGCCTAAATCGATGTCAACGATATTTTTCTCTCTACCACCAGAATCATGTGACCTTTCTCTCTGTTCTCTCAAATAGAAACTAAAAATAATAAAATAAACTTCTATTTCAAATTCTAATCAGATTGTCTAAAATAAAATTTCAAAGATAAAAATGAATCGTCAAAAACAGAACATAAATCATACATAATGTTTTGTTAAAGGTTACACGATGTCAGTTGCATAATATTCGTGTAATGAAGTGAAGAGTGTCAATTTCATAATGTTAATTCTGCAAAGTTTTAGTTTTTACGTTTGTTGTTACTCATTTTTAGACCTTACGTACCGGAAATGGTGTATACCCCTTTTGAACCAAATGCAAGAGTTTAGCACATGGTTACTCAATGATGGATAAAAGTAAAGAATAAAAATGTTTTTTTCGAACCTGTCTTTATTGCTTTCTTTTTTCTTATCCTTCTCCTTTGTTGCAGAAATCATTAGGATTCTTATACCAAATAGGATTTCTTTCTTTATCTAGGTTTAAGGTTGGATAAATCCCTTAGAATTTGCACTAAAAAAATAATTTTGCTGCTGCTGCGAAAATCTTTTTCTTCAAAAATGTTTTATCCAAGCAAATTGTGGGTAGATTTTGTCTATCAAAACAATTTTTTCTCACTTCAAGTTCTTCATGAAAGTTGTAATACCACACGTGTAGATGAATTTGTATTTGAAAGTGTAGATATAAAAGAAGAAAATTGTGCCGTGAGGATGATTCTAACCCAAGATGTGCAAGTTTTATTCGAGAAACCCAATTTAGGCTTAAGGTTGGATAAATCGCTTAGAATTTGCACTAAAAAATGATTTTTTCACTGCCATGAAAATCCTTTTCTTTGAAACAGTTTTGACCAAGCAGATTGGGGGTAGATTTTGTCCATCAAAACTATTTTTTCTCACTTCGGGTCCTTCATGAAAGTTGTAATCCTGCACGTGTAGATGAATTTGGGTTTTTTTTTATAATTGCTTGATTTGGATATCAGAATCTCAAGATATTCACATTAGAATGTTTGGTATAAAAGCATAAAATCCTTTTCTTTAGAACAGTTTGGACCAGGCAAATCGCAGGTCGATTTTGTCCATCAAAATTATTTTTTCTCACTTTGTGTTCTTCATGAAAGTTGTAGTACTCCATGAGTATATGAACTTGGGGTTTTAAATTGACCGATTTGGATATCAGAATTGTAAGATATCTCTGTTTAATGTTTAGTATAAAAGAAGAAGGATCCTGCTGCGAGAATGATTCTGACGTGAGATTTGCAAGTGTTATTCGAGAAACCAAATTTAATGTTTCAAGGATTTATCGGGATAAATAGATACCAATTTTAAAATTTGGGAAAGGTTAATTAGTCTCGTTGGAAAAAGAGGAGGGGGCCTGGTTCGAGAAACATCACAATAATTTATATTGCTCAACTGTCGCGAGGGGTTATATTTTGTTTCTTTTCGCATAACCAACGATGTTTATTTTATTATTATTTTTTTACCATAGGTTTAAGGTTAGATAAATCGCTCAGAATTTGCACTAAAAAAATGATTTTTCCGCTGGCACGAAAAATTCTTTTCTTTAAAACAGTTTTGACCAAGCAGTTTACGGGTAGATTTTGTTTATCAAAACTATTTTTTCTCACTTCGAATCCTTCATGAAAGTTGTAATACCGCACGTGTATATGAATTTGGTTTTTGAATTGTCTTATTTGGATATCCTTAGTGCAAGATATCTTTGCTTTCATGTCCACCATTAAAGCACAAAATCCTACCACAATAATTATTGTTCATCGTCACTTTCAAACAACCCCTACGCGCAACTTCCCTTTTCACTACAACTTCCCATTTGATTTCCATGATTTTATCACTTAATATTTGATCTAAAATTCATGTTTTTTCTGCATCAAAATCAGCATATATCAACCAGAATATTTCTTTCCTTGTTTTGTTTATCTAATTGCAGAAAAAACATAATCTTGCTTCCTAGATTAAATGCACTAAATCTTCCCTAAATACGAGCTATGTCTAGGCGATATATACCCCCTCCTTGCTGACCTAAAAAAAGAGAGAAAGAGAGGAAAATAGTGGGATAAAAGAAAAATAAGGAGGAGAAAGAAGAGAGAAAAGAGAGAGAAAGGAAAAACACGAGAGAGAGAGAGGTGTCAACAAAAGAAAAACAGCAGCCCTATCCGATTCATCTCAACCTCTCCTTCAACCAACAACTTCCATTAACAGCCCCAATCATACTTCCTCCCATGGGCCAACACGAGCTTTGCATACCTAGAAGCAGTGGTCACCGGCTGCGCAGGAGTTCCAGCAAACATCACCTCTGTCCTTCAGTTACAGGTATGAACCCCATGCATTCTTCTTCCTTTGCATGTTTTCATTCACTGTGATGTTTTTTTTTATTGTTCAGGTGAATTATAATTCATGTAAACAGTAACTAGGAGGCCTGTGTGAGACACCTCACACATGCCTCTTTGTTTGCCGTCGGGTCATTGGTTTGGAAAAGTGACCCAACACATTTTTTTTGTCATTCTAAAAAAATATAAAATAAGAGGAACATATTTAAATTTTCTGGCATATTTAGTTCAAGGTATGTATATGTTTTATATTTTGTCGTATTGAGAATACCCAATTTTCGGCGCGATGTGGCAAATATACACATATACAAAAAAATGTTTACATGCATTTTAAGGAAGGATATTCAAGATGGAGAGGCTTAGCCACTTCAACCACCACTTATGTAGGATCAAGTCTCCCCAAACTGAAGAAAAGCCTATTAAGAGAAAAAGGGTTAACAATGAAGAGGAATTGAGAAGACAAATAAAAAAAATCCAGATAGAGTTGAGCAAAAGCAGAAAAGACAAGGCAATATTAGAGGAAATGGTGTTGGAAGGGGATAAGAGGGGAGCTTTTTTAGATGAAGAAATACCATCTAGAGATGCGAGAATAACAAAGCTTGAGTTAAAGTTGGGTGAGGAGAAGAATGTTAGGGAGGAAAATGCGAAGGAGTTGGGAGAGATGAGCTTGAATTGGGAGCAAAGTTGTTTAGAGCTTGATGCATTGAAAATTGACTTTAACGAATGCCAAGGGAACATAGAGAACCAAGAGAAATTTGCATAGATTCAGTTTGAGTTGATGGATATAATTGGAAAGTATGAAGATTTGAACAAAAAGTTTATGGAGTTGGAGAGCAGTTTGACAAGGTTTGCAAAAAAGAATGTTTTGAGGCTATTGAAGTAGAGTTAGCAGTTAAGGAAAATGAGATTAAAATTATAAGGATGAAGCTCGACAAGAAAATCAAAAAGGTGAAATATTTAGACGAGAAACTAGCATCAATGGAAAAACACAAGGATCAAATCGATGCAAACAATACTTCTTTCAACAAAACCAATTCATTGCTTATAGAAAAGATGACAAGGATTGATGAGCAAATGAATGAAGCTACTGCGCATGATGGATCATTATAATCAATGCGCAAAATGTAGGAAGGGATATCATTCGCTATCGCTGAAGTCTAGCTGAGATTGACGCCTTCTTAAAGAAAATTGAGAACCGCGGTTTTGCCTTCCCCCTTGGCCAAAGAGGTAGTGGAGGAAATAGATTAATATTTTTTGTATCAACTCTCTATTTCCAAAAATGCAATAAACTTATCAAGCATTAATAAAAAGGGCGTTGACCCATGTTTTATGCAAAATATGTCTCTTGGTGAATATGATTCAAGCAAACAACTCGAAAAGAAATACTCTTAACGAAGCAATGTGACAAGAAAACCTATGTCTATGAGGTGGTGGCTATTAATCATTCACAAGAAGGGTACATCCATACCCAATATACAAAGCATTCTTATCACAAACTTGCATTATACCATACATTTTCTTATACATTTATGCACGCATAAGCTCGACTACGAAACATAAGTCCCCCTGCCAGAATCCACAACACTCGACTAAGAAAAAGGATGGAAAACGAAGATAGGTCACAATCGAAAGCTGCTATATAAGGCTGGACAATGTAAGGATCAGGAAGGGGACGGATCTAATAGATGCTTTCTTAAAGGAATACAAGTTTAATCTTGAGATTGCTCATGATAGGACCAGTCTGATTACCATGGAGAAAGGAACTTAAGAGTTTGTAAGGACTTATGCTCAAAAGTGGTGGGACCAAGCTATTAATGTACAACATCTGCTAATAGAGACAGAAATGGTGACGCTATTTTCCAATACTTTTAGAGCCCCATTCTATGAACATCTTATGGGTAGCTCAACCCAACATTTCTGTGATGTAGTGAGAATTGCTGAGAGGATTGAACAAGGAATCCAAAGTGGGAGAATTGCGGAACCAGTAGAGAATAGGGGTTTTGTTGGGAAGAAAAGGAAATTGAGGTGAATAACCTAGAAGACAGGTATAAAGGGAAAGACAAAAATTACCAAAGCTACCAAACACCTACCCCCCAAATCATCAATATCAACTTTTTGAAACCCTTCATCCCAAACAAGCCTTATCAAATAAAATTCCCTGCAAAGAGCCAAAATAGTTACCGAAGGAGAGACAACCGACAACCTGAAGAACAATTACCACCTTTGCCAATAACCCTAAAAGAGTTATATGCCAAATTACTAAGCATTGGGCAGATTTCTCCCTTACTAGTAACATTTATGCAACCACCTTTCCCTACCTGGTACAACCCCGAGTTGACTTGTGAATACCATGTTGGTAACGTGGGTCATAACATTGAGACCTGTGTAGCTTTTAAGAAGAGGGTATTGTAGTTGATCAAGATCGGATGGGTCACTTTTGAGAACTCACCCAATGTGAATTCGAATCCTTTGCCCAAACATGCTACAGGAAGTAGTGGGGTGAATGCTGTGGAGGTTGGTAACAAAGGAAAGGCTCTAAAAGTGACCATGACAAGACTATACAATATGTTGGTACAGTCTAGAATTTTAGAGGAATCAACTGAACAAGGCATGGAAAAAATGACTATTGCCCATTTCATAAGAAGAAAGGCAATCACATTGATGAATGTATCGAGTTTTGTCAAAAGGTTGCAATAATGCTGAATTTAGGAGAGTTGAGGATTAAGGTTATAGAGGACAATAAAGGGATAGCGGTGATAGAGAAGTGTAGGATCCAATCAACACCTAATGGACTCTCGAAGTTGGTATTGACTAAGCCCTCTTATGCAAATAAAACATACTATAGGGCGATGCCTGAGAAATATGGTTATACCTCAGATGCCGAAACTCCTTTGACTTTGTTCCAAACTGAGATAAGCAGGCTGACCTGAAGTGGTCGTTGTTTCACGCCCAAAGAATTAGAAAAACAAAGGAAAGCTAAAGGCAAAGAGGCAATGGACTTTGATAAAGAGCTAGAGGTAAATAAACCAAGGATCTCAAAGGCCACCAAAATGGCCACTAAAAGCTTTTTGAAGCATGCGACTCCTGTCTGATATGACGTCGAAAAAGGAAAAATTGAGTGGATTAGTGTAGCAAAGCTAAAAGCCACATAAAAGAGGTTTGGACTGGGATATTACCTATTAGAAAATAGGAAAAATTGAGTGGATTAGTGTAAAGTGCAGGTGTTGTTATGGAAGATCTGCTTTCAGGGTTCCTGAAAGCGGAAAGTGAGTGTAAATGCACAATAAAAAATAAAGATGAACTAAAAAATGCATGAGCTCATTAAAAGAAAATTTGGTAATCGTAGAAGAGGAAGAAGGGGATGAAAATAGCATTAGGGAATTCACAAAATTAATAGAACAACATGAACAAGTTTGGAAACCCGCTAAAGAGGAACTTGAAACAATAAATATGGGTAATGAAGAAATTCAGAAAGAGCTTAGGATAGCAACTCTGATCACACCGAAAGAAAGAGAATAATTGATTGCACTACTAAGAGATTACGTAGATGTTTTAGCTTGGTCTTACAAGGATATGCTTGGTTTGGATATAGATATCATAGTACACAGGGTACCACTAGAAGAAGGATGCAAGTCGATTAAGCTAAGAAGAACTCATCTAGAGGTTTTGATCAAAGTAAAGGCAGAAATCATAAAAAAATGGAACACTAGTTTCTTAGAAGTAGTCAAATATCCACAATGTGTGTCAAATATCCATAAAGGAAAATCAGTGTTTGTGTGGACTTTAGGGACTTAATCGAGCTAGCCCTAAAGATAATTTCCCTCTACCATATATAGACATGTTAGTTGACAATGCAACTCATAGCTCCACATATTCCTTTTTGGGTTGATTTTCGGGCTACAATCAGAAAAACAAATGGCACAAGAAGATAAGGAGAAGACAACCTTTGTAGCACCATGGGGAACCTTCTGCTACAAAGTCATGCCATTTAGGTTAAAGAATGTTGGGCCACTTACCAAAGGGTCATGGTGACTTTATTTCATGACATGATGCACAAAGAGATTGAAGTATACGTGGACGACATGATTGCTAAATCTAGAGAGGGAGAGAATCATGTTTAAATATTGAAGAAATTGTTTGAAAGGCTAAGGAAATATAAGTTGAGGCTTAACCCTGCAAAGTGTTCATTCGGGGTGAAATTTGGGGAGTTGTTTGGATTTGTGGTGAGTGACAATGGGATAGAAGTAGATCCTGACAAAGTAAAGGTTATTCAAGCAATGTCAACTCCCAAGACTAAGAAAGAAGTAAGAGGTTTCTTAGGAAGGTTAAATTACATTGCTCGGTTTATATCCCAATTAACCACGACTTGTGACCCAATCTTTCGTTTGTTAAGGAGGAAGAATCCTGGGATTTGGAATGAAGAGTGCAAAGAGACTTTTGAGAAAAATTAAGCAGTATCTGCTGAATCCACCCCTACTTGTTCCTCCTATACCAAAACGGTCATTGATATTGTACTTAACAGTAATTGAAATAGCGATGAGATGTGTGCTTGGACAACAAGATGAAACTGGAACGAAGGAAAGGGCCATTTATTACCTAAGCAAGAAGTTCATGGAGTGTGATTCTAGATATACTGTGATTGAGAAGTTGTGTTGTGCACTAGCATGTGCTGCAAAGAGCTTACATCAATATATGTTGTATCATACTACATGGTTAATTTCCAAATTAGACTCGTTGAGGTACATCTGCGAAAAACCTTATCTATCAGTTTGCGGATGCTTTGGCCACACAAGCTTCTATAGCTAGAATAGACTTAGGGAAAACGTTATAGCTAATACACATTGATATCAGAAATAGCCCAGTTCATTGTTGCTCAATTGAAGAAATAGATGGAAACCCTTGGTACTATGATATCAAGAATTTCATCCAAAATCGGGCATATCCAATGGGGGCATCCAAAATCGACAAGAAGACCTTGAGGAGGTTGGCCGTGGATTTTTATCTTGATGGGGAGATTTTGTATAAGAAATCATCTGACAGGATTTTACCGAGATGCCTAGATGAAATTGAAGCCAAATACACATTAAGGGAAGTTCATGAAGGGATTTGCTCAACCCATTCTAATGGACATATGATGGCTAGAAAGATACAAAGAGCTCGTTATTTTTGGATTACATTAGAGAAGGATTGCATTGACTATGTCCACAAGTATTACGTATACGGTGACAAAATAATGCCCCTCCGGCTCCTCTGTTTAACTTGATATCTCCATGGCCTTTCGCAATGCGGGGGATTGATGTGATTGGGCCTATCAAAACAAAAGCTAGCAATGGTCACAGGTTTATTCTCGTGGCTATCGACTACTTTGCAAAATGGGTAAAAGCTGGGTTATTTGCTCATGTGACGCAAAAAAATGGTAAAAACATTTATTGAAAGAGATTTGATCTGTCAATATGGACCACCAAAAAAGATTATAACCGATAATGCTCAGAATTTCAATGGCAAGACGATAATACAACTCTACGCTAAATGGAAAATCAAGTATTTCAATTCCTCACTGTATAGACCAAAGATGAATGGTGCGGTAGAAGCTACTAACAAGAATGATAAGAAGATTATTCAAAAGATGATAGTCACCTACAAGGATTGGTAGAAGATGTTACCATTTTCCCTTCATGCGTACCATACCGCAGTTCAAACCTCAACAGGAGCTAGCACATACACGTTGGTGTATGGAATGAAGGCGATGATGCCTTTAGAAGTGGAAATCCCATCATTAAGAGTATTGATAGACTTTGAACTAGAAGAAGTGGAATAGAAAAACATTAGATATGAACAACTAAATTTGATCAGCAAAAATAGATTAGGTACAATCTGTCATCATCACTTATACCACAGAAGGATGCCCAAATCATATGACAAGAAGGTCCGACCTTGAAAATTCCACAAAAGAGATGTGGTACTGAAGAAAATATTGCCTTTACCAGGAGAAAATCAAAGTAAATCGTCCCCAAACTATGAAGGCCCTTACGTGGTGAAGAAAGCGTTCTTGGGAGGAGCATTGTTGTTATCTAGAATGGATGGAGAAGATCTAGTTAGACTTGTGAATTCTGACTCTGTAAAGAAATATTATGCCTACTATGTTCTATAACTTCCTAATCAATAAAATAAAGTTTTTCCATGAATTCTCATTGCAAAGAACCTTTTTCTTCACAAAGCGCATGATCTCATATAATTTATTTTTATTTTATATATTTTATTTTACTTTACTTAAAAAATTTAAACCTGACATGTATTGACACCACATTAGGGTCAAAAAGTGCACATAGGGGTCTATAGTGAACCAAACCAAAAGGAGTACCATCATAAAACTTCTGAAACACCATCTATAAGAATTGCTTAACAAAATGGTGATTTGCAATTTTCATGAACAAAACTAGATCTTGAGTTTTTCTCTTAAGATAATTTCTTGAGTTTTCATGGAAAGGGTAATTTAATCATCGCCAAAAGTATAATAAAGGGCAAACTTCAATGGAGCAAGAAAGGGGCCCATAGGAAAACACAGGTCTCATCACCAAGTGTGAAAAAGATAGGAAATATAGCGCGTGAAGCACATTCCATTTCTAGAGAACAAGTTAGGAAAGCACATTGAAACAAAAGCTCGATGATGCGAACCTCGTGATCACGTGGTCACGCAACCCACAACCAAGAATGAGATCTGATCCCGGAAAGCCGAAATAGGTTTGATAGGAGTGTGACACAATGGAAACCTGCCCCAAGGCACCAACACTATTAGAATGAGTAGAATGACGCCACGAAACCAGTTAATCTTCGATAAGTCGGATTCAGTTCGTTCAAGAACTAAAGAATGCAAGAATCACTCTCACACATAAACTGCAAAGTTTAGAATTAAATTTCATCAATGGCTGCCGAAATTTTGCTAACATGAGTTTAAATAGTCTTTTAAAAACGAACCCTAATGGACCCCTTATGTGGACTTAAATGAGGTCCACTTAAAACTAACCCAAAGCCCTAAGTTGGAAAGCCCATGACTTCATCCAAACAAGCCTTGGGTTGTAGGTAACAAACTTAAATAAAGCCCATAAGGTGTTTTTTTTGTAGTCTTCCATCAAGCCCATTAATCACATGTTTCCAAGTTGTAGTAGGATTCTTTTGGCTTCTTTGTTGTCCTCACTTCATGACCCAAATAAGGTTGTATTGGACCCCTCCTGTATATTAATAAGATGTACTAGGGTCTCCTCTTGACACTCCAATGGTCCTTGTAATTCTGACCTGGTTGAAACCTTCAAAACCAATGCATTCATTGCCTCTTTCAATGCCTTTGTCTTAGACCGCGTCATTGGACCATTTGGAACATGTAATGGGTCCTTGCTGGTGTTTTTGGGCTGGTTCGCATCATCCCCTCTCTCCTCGAAAGGATTCGACCTCGAATCAATATATGTGTCAAACAACGTAAGATCAGCAACATTAAAGGTAACACTAACACTATACTCACCTGGAAGATCAATTTTGTATGCGTTGTCATTTATTCTCTCCAAAACCTGAAATGGACCATCACCATGAGGCTGTAATTTTGACTTCCTTTGGTTAGGAAATCTCTCCTTCCACATGTGCACCCAAACCCAATCATCGGGTTGGAAAACAATCAGTTTACGTCCCTTATTCGCTTTAGAAGCGTAAAGTCTGTTATTTTTCTCTATTTGCAGTCGAACTCCTTCATGGAACTATCTCACCATCTTTGCCTTCTGTTCACCATCTAAACTTACCCTTTCTTCACAAGGTAAAGGAATTAAGTCCATAGGAGTTAGTGGATTAAAACCATAAACAATTTCAAAAGGAGAAAAACAAGTGGTTGAATGCACAGTTCTATTATAAGCAAACTCAACAAAAGGCAAACATTCTTCCCAACTTTTCAAATTCTTTTGTATTACAACACGCAAAAGTTGAGATAATGTTCTATTGACTACCTTAGTTTGCCCATCTGTTTGAGGATGACATGATGTCGAAAATAAAAGTTTGGTTCCCAACTTTCCCCATAAGGTCTTCCAAAAGTAGCTAAGGAACTTAACATCACGATCTGACACTATACTCTTAGGAATGTCATGCAAACGTACAATCTCCCTAACGAACAAGTCTGTGATATGAGATGCATCATCTGTTTTATGGCATGCAATGAAATGCGCCATTTTAGAAAACCTATCAACCACAACAAAAATAGAGTCTCTGCCTTTCTTTGACCTAAGTAAACCTAAAACAAAGTCCATAGATATATCTACCCAAGGTTCAGTAGGCACAGGTAATGGTGTATATAGACCATGGGGTTGTACTCTAGATTTTGCCTTTCAACAAGCGATGAACTGTTCACAAATTCGTTGCACATCTCTTTTCATCTTTGGCCAATAGAAATGCTCATGTAATACATCCAAGGTTTTCGCAACACCAAAGTGACCCATTAAACCACCCCCATGTGCTTCACGAACAAGCAATTCACGCAAAGAACTAGCAGGAACACACAATCTATTCTCTTTGAACAAATAACCATCCATCAAATAAAACTTACCAAAAGCCGAATTTCCACATGCATTATAAATCTCAGCAAATTCATAATCATTACCATACAATTCCTTCACATATTCAAAGCCTAGCAGTTTAGTATTCATGGCGTGTAAAAGAACATACCTGCGCGAAAGTGCATCGGCTACGATGTTCTCCTTGCCTTGCTTATACTTGATCACGTAAGGAAAAGTTTCAATGAATTCAACCCATTTTGCATGTCTCCTATTCAACTTACCTTGTCCTTTCAGATGTTTCAAGGACTCATGATCCGAATGGAGTACAAACTCTTTTGGCCACAAGTAATGCTGCCATGTCTCAAGTGCTCTTACCAAGGCATAGAGTTCTTTGTCGTAAGTGGGATAGTTCAAGGTCGCTCCACTTAACTTCTCACTGAAATACGCAATAGGTCTCCGATCCTGCATCAAAACAACACCTATTCCCATTCCAGACGCATCACACTCTATTTCAAATGCTTTTGTAAAGTCAGGTAAAGCCAAAACAGGTGCACAACATAATTTGTCTTTCAAAAGAACAAAAGCCAATTCTTGTTCCTCCCCCCATTTAAACCCAACTGACTTTTTAACAACTTCATTCAAGGGTGCAGCTATTGTACTGAAATCTTTCACAAAACGCTTGTAAAAACTAGCTAACCCATGAAAACTCCTTACCTCACTTACCGATTTGGGTGTAGGCCACTCCCGGATGGCCTTAATTTTCTCCTCGTCCATCTCGATACCCTGTGTAGTTACAACATAGCCAAGAAACACAATTTTCTCCATGCAGAAGGCACACTTTTTAAGATTAGCATACAATTTCTCACCACGCAACACACTAAGTACATTACACAAATGATCAAAATGCTCAGTTAAGTTCTTGCTATAGATCAGAATGTCATCAAAATACACAACCACAAACTTCCCTATGAATGCACGCAACACATGATTCATTAAACGCATAAACGTACTTGGTGCATTTGTAAGTCCAAACGGCATTACTAACCATTCATATAAACCATACTTAGTCTTAAATGCAGTTTTCCACTCATCACCCTCTTTCATCCTAATCTGATGGTACCCACTTTTCAAGTCAATTTTAGAGAAAACGCAAGATCCATGCAACTCATCTAACATGTCATCAAGCTTAGGAATAGGGTGTCTATACTTTACCGTTATGTTGTTGATGGCTCGGCAATCAACACACATCCTCCATGTTCCATCCTTCTTAGGCACAAGTAGCACGGGTACAGCACAAGGGCTCATACTCTCTCGAATGTAGCCCTTTTCCATCAGCTCATCAACTTGCCTTTGAAGCTCTTTCGTCTCCTCGGGATTGCTCTATATGCTGGTCGGTTAGGTATTGAAGCTCCGGGTACGAAATCAATATGATGCTCAATCCCCCGCAATGGTGGTAATCCGCTTGGAGTATCGTCGGGGAACACATCATCAAACTCCTGCAACAAAGAAATAGCAACACTAGGCACAATATGATCAAGATCATTAGTATTCAAGTAAGCCTCCTTGTACACAAGTAAAATCATTGGCTTCTTAGTGAAATATGCATATCTGACCTCACCCTCTCTAGCATAAAAATTAGGTTGTTTCTTTAGTTTTTCCACACAATTCTCATCACTCTTCCTGACTTTCTTCTCTCCTCTTGTCTTACCTCCACTCTCGGCCAGATTTGGGAGTTTTTGAGCAGTGGTCGAATGGTCTGATTTGTTTGAAGTGTTGGCTGAATATTTGTTTGTGTTTGGATGGGTGGCTGAATGGGTTGTAGAGGTTTGGGTTCTGGTCGAATCTGATGGTTTTCTCTCCCCATGTTCCTCACCTTGCTTTTCTCTCCCCATCACCTCATGCTCAGTTTTTAGCTTTATTTGATCATCATACACCTGTTTGGGTGTAAGAGGTATAAGAGTGAAGGTTTTCCCATATTTTACAACGGTATATCTATTTTTAACCCCATCATGAAGTGCCTTCCTGTCATATTACCATGGTCTCCCCAACAAGATGTGACTTGCTTGCATCGGTACCACATCGCACAGAACTTCATCAACATATTTCCCAATCGAAAATGGGACCACAACCTACTTAGTCACTTTCACTTCACCATTATCATTCAGCCATTGCAATCTATATGGTTTCGCATGCTTAATAGTACTCAAATTCAGTTTACTAACGAGGGTGGTACTACAAACATTAACACAGCTTCCACTATCAATAATTAAACCACACACCTTGCTTTGCACGTAACAGTGTGTATGGAAGATATTCTCTCTTTGTTGATTAGATTTCTCTTCCTTGACCTGAACCTGAAGTGTGTGTCTTATAACCAAGGAGTCCGCAACTAGTAATGTTGACTAATCCACATCACAATCCTCCAATGGTGGCATGCCTTCGCAATCAGATCTGTCACTTTCCGATTCCATATCACCATCACCTCTAATAATCATTAGTCTCTTGTTTGGACACTCCGAAGCATAATGTCTGTGCCCTTGACACCTGAAACATTTAACATCACGGGTACGCTTAAGCTGAGTTTTAGATTTACCTTTGGCACCAGTAGGGACATCAACTTTAATTGTTGATGGTTCAGTTTTAGAAGGAACAAAGGGTCGTGGCTGGACAGTACCCTCTCTCTTCAGATTCGTTTTCCAAGATGATGAAGAACCCGAATTAAACCCTGGCCGAACATGTCCCTTCCTATGTTGTCTCTCCACCTTCGTAGCCATGTGAACCATGTCCTCTAGCTCCATATAGTGCTGTAGCTCTACCACATTGTTAATGTCCTGATTCAACCCATTAAGAAATCTAGCCATGGTGGCTTCTCTATCCTCAACAACATTAGCTGGAATCATTGCTATCTCCATCTCTTTGTGATATTCATCTACTGTCTTATAGCCTTGATTCAGACCTTAGAGCTTTAGGTATAAGTCTGTGTAATAGTGGTTTGGCACAAATCGTCTCCTCATTAACACTGTCATCTCACTCCAAGTCTGAACGGGTCGCTCCCCATTCCTCCTCCTACTAATAACAATTTGATCCCACCAAATCATTGCATACTCTGTAAACTCAATCATCACCAATTTCACTTTTTTTTGTTCAGAATAGCTATGACAATCAAAAATCCAATCTACCTTTTTCTCCCACTCCAAGTAAGCCTCGGGATCATTTTCACCTTGAAAGTTCAGAATTTTCAGTTTGATGGTGTCCCCATCCATATCTTCATAATTCCCTATGCCACGGAAATTTACATTCCTCCTAGCTCTATTCGGCCCAGACCTGATTCCTTGGCCAACAGATGCAAAATCATAGCCATCTTCGCCCACATCTGTGTTTTCATCAACATACTCTTCAAAATCAGATATGTTATTCTGTACGGCAATACAGACCATATTTCCTCGGCGATCAGCCCCGCTATTCTATTGCTTTATCGAATTCACCTCATCTTTCAGATCTTTGTATGTCCTAGACAACAACTCAAGTTGCTGACCCATGGCTCGTAATTGGAACGCTACATCAGCGTTTTTTGTCGCTGATTCGTTGTTTTCAGACATCCTTTGAATCTGCAAAATTTGGTTAGTAGCAAGAAAATATATCCTCACAACTCTCGTGTTTCACACAAAAAAACAAATCAAGGCTTTTCACTCTAATAAGCTGACTATGCCTTTTACCCCACAACTCTCATGTATCACACAAAAAAAATCAAGGCTTGTCACTCTAATAAGTCACTACGCCTTTTACCTCACAACTTGCTTTCTTTTGGTTCTTCCGGAGCTAAAATCAACAAATCAAAGTTAGTAGCCTTCACAGCGCACTCTAATTATGATTTTCAGACTCAAGAAGCAATAAAAATACTGAAAACAAAGCAAAACAAAACTACAATTTCACGAGTAGCAATGCAAATTCGTACGAATTGTGGACGATATGAAGACACGAAATAAACAGAAGCAAATACTAGCGAAAAAAATTACTTGACTCCCAGATAACTGAAAATAGAACAAAAATAGAGAATTGGACAAACCTAAACAGTAAGGATCATGTTTTGAGACTTGAGCAGAATATAACCTCTTATGCAATTTTTACGTAACAGAATTGAAACCCAGACCAAACGACTTCGAAATGACCTCAAATTCAATATTTAGTATTTTAATACTAAACTAAAAACAACACTCAAATTAGAGGTCGTTCTCGTACTTCTAGGTACTCAAACCCTTGTGTGATCAATTTGCGGCAGAAATGAACCTCCAATTGAAAACTCTAGTAAACGATATCTAAATAAGCCCCAATTTAAAATATCATGCGATATCAACCCCAAGAAACAGAATATAAAGTTTCAATTGATTCTAAAGTGTTTTTATATGGGTTCACTAAGGTAGTGTTTCTGCGGCAGAAATGAATCTCGAAAAAACCCATCAAGAAATCAATATTAGAATAAGCCCAAATTTGACATATGATCCTATCTCAACCCCAATAGACGGAATATAAATTTTCAATTGATTCCGATGTGGTTTCCTTATGTTTCCCCAGAGAAGTGTTTTCTGCGGCAAGATTTCAATGATTCTTCAAATTTCAACGAATGCCTCTATCTCTCTTTCGTTTCTTTTCTTTTCTAGTTTTTTTATAATATACTGAAATGAAGAGACGGAAAACAATGAAATATACCCTTTTTTTATTAGATGACGCTGACACGAAGAACAAGGAAATGAACACAAACACTGGAAAACTTCATGGAACACTAAAAAAAAACACGAAAATAACAGAATGATATGACCTTGTTTCGAAGCCTAGCTCTGATACCACCTGATGCGAACCTCGTGATCACGTGGTCACACAACCCATAACCAAGAATGAGATCTGATCCTGGAAAGCCGAAATAGGTATGATAGGAGTGACACAATGGAAACCTGCCCCAAGGCACGAGCACTATTGGAATGAGTAGAATGACGCCAAGAAGCCAGTTAATCTTCGATAAGTCGGATTCAGTTTGTTCAAGAACTAAAAAATACAAGAATCACTCTCACACATAAACTGAAAAGTTCAGAATTAAATTTCATCAATGGCTGCCGAAATTTAGCTAACATGAGTTTAAATAGTCTTTTAAAAACTAACCCTAATGGACCCCTTATGTGGACTTAAATGAGGTCCACTCAAAACTGACCCAAAACCCTAAGTTGGAAAGCCCATGACTTAATCCAAACAAGCCTTGGATCCTAGCTGAAAATAAAGTCTTAATTAAGCCCAAACAATCCTTGGGCTGTATCTATCAAAATTAAATAAAGCCTATAAGTCTTATTTATAGCCTTCCAACCAGCCCCTTAATTCTAGAAACAAAAGGAAAAGGTAGCCCATAAGTCCTTGCTGGTGTTTCTGGGCTGGTTCGCATCATGAAGTGAAAGTGACTAAGCAAGTTGTGGTCCCATTTTCGATTGGGAAATATGTTGATGAAGTTCTGTGTGATGTGGTACCAATGCAAGCAAGTCACATCTTGTTAAGGAGACCATGGCAATATGATAGGAAGGCAGTTCATGATGGGGTTACAAACAGGTAGACCATTGTAAAAGATGGTAAAACCATCACTCTTGTACCTCTTACACCCAAACAGGTGTATGATGATCAAATAAAGCTAAAAAGTGAGCATGAGGCGATGAGGAGAGAAAATCAAGGAGAGGAACATGGGGAGAGAAAATTATCAAATTCAGCCAGAACCCATACCGCTACAACCCAGTCAGACACCCATCCAAACACAAACAAACTAGACCATTTGACAACAACTCAAAAACACCCAAATCTGATCGAGAGTGAAGACAAGAGGAGTGAAGAAAGTAAGGAAGAGTGATGAAAATTATGTGGAAAAACTAAAGAAACACCCGAATTTTTATGCTAGAGAGGGTGAGGTCAGATCTGCATATTTCACAAACAAGCCAATGATTTTACTTGTGTACAAGGAGGCTTACTTTAATACTAACGATCTTGATCATATTGTTCCTAGTATTGCTATTTCTTTGTTGCAGGAGTTTGATGATGTGTTACCTGACGATACTCCTAGCGGATTACCACCATTAAAGGGGATCGAGCATCAAATTGATTTCGTACCTGGAGCTTCAATTCCTAACCGACCAATTAGAAGCAATCCAAAGGAGACGACAGGGCTTCAAAGGCAAGTTTATGAGCTAATAGATAAGGGATATATTCGTGAGAGTATAAACCATGTGTTGTACCCGTGCTACTCATGCCGAAGAAGGATGAAACATGGAGGATGTGTGTTGATTGTCGAGCCATCAACAACATAGCAATTTTGATTCGAGGTCGAATCCTTTCGAGGAGAGAGGGGATGATGCGAACCAGCCTAGAAACACTAGCAAGGACTTGTGGGCTACCCTTTCCTTTTGTTTCTAAGATTAAGGGGTTGGATGGAAGGCTATAAATAAGACATATAGGCTTTTATTTATTTTTGTTAGCTACAGCCCAAGGCTTGTTTGGTCTTAATTAAGACTTTGTTTTCAGCTAGGATCCAAGGCTTGTTTGGATTAACTCATGGGCTTTCCAACTTAGGGTTTTGGATTCAGTTTTGAGTGGACCTCATTTAAGTCCACAAAAGGGGTCCATTAGGGTTAGTTTTTAAAAGACTATTGATTAATTTTAATTCTGAACTTTTCAGTTTATGTGCGAGAGTGATTCTTGCATTCTTTAGTTCTTGAACGAACTGAATCCAACTTATCGAAGATTAACTGGCTTTGTGGCGTCATTCTACTCATTCCAATAGTGTTGGTGCCTTGGGACAGGTTTCCATTGTGTCACACTCCTATCAGACCTATTTCGGCTTTCTAGGATCAGATCTCATTCTTGATTGTGGGTTGCGTGACCATGTGATCACGAGGTTCGCATCATACATCCTTCATCATCAAGAGTACATAGTTATATCTTATTTGCCAATGATTACTTCAACAAATAGGTTGGAGCTATTTCTTATTAATCGATCAATTGTTGTTAAATTCATTAAAGAATTGATGCGGACCGGCCCAGAAGCACCAGCAAGGACCCATTACATGTCTAAATGGTCCAATGACCTGGTCTAAGACAAAGACATTGAAAGAAACATTGAATGAATTGGTTTTGAAGGTTACAACCATGTCAGAATTGCAAGGTCCATTCGAATATCAAGAGGAGACACTAGTACATCTTATCCATATGCAAAAAGGGTCCAATATAATCTTATTTGGGTCATGAAGTGAGGACATCAAAGGAAACAAAAGAATCCTACTACAACTTGGAAACAACATAGGTGGCTACCTTTTCCTTTTGTTTCTAGGATTAAGGGGCTGAATGAGAGGCTATAAATAATCCTTGAATCAACTCTAAAATATTTTACTTCTCTTCTTCTCATGATAGTTAAGGGATTTAATATTATGGCTTTATTTAATTTTGTTAGCTACAACCCAAAGCTTGTTTGGGCTTAATTAATATTTTGTTTTCAGCTAGGATCCAAGGCTTGTTTGGATTAAGTCATGGGCTTTCCAATTTAGGGTTTTGGGTCAGTTTTGAGTGGACCTCATTTCAGTCCACATAAGGAGTCTATTAGGGTTAGTTTTTCAATAACTATATAAACTCATGTAAGCTAAATTTCACCAGCCATTGATGAATGTTACTTCTGAATTTTTTAGTTTTAAAGTATGAGAGTGATTCTTGCATTCTTCAGTTCTTGAACAAACTGAATCCGACTTATTGAAAATTAGCTAGCTTTGTGGAGTCATTCTACTCATTCCAATAGTGTTAGTGCCTTGGGGCAGGTTTCTATTGTCTCACACTCATATCAGACCTATTTTGGGTTTCTAGGATCAGATCTCAATCTTGATTGTGGGTTGCGTGACCACGTGATTACGAGGTTCGCATCAAGAATAGATCATTCATAGATTTGGAATCCTAAAAGCTATCACCACTAACTAAGAAACAATATTCTCTAGAGAGGATATGAATAATTCACATAGGATTATGGATCAAAAATAGTTTGCTCTACTCCTTATTATGATCCAGTCAATATACAAACAGATCAACCAATAAAGCCACGATCCTTAACATTTCATAAGTTGGTAAGGTTTAACACGATTAGTAACTTGAAAATCAATCAGTCACATTTATGCATAATTATTAAAATAATTATGAATATGAATGCGTTATATTTATATCTACTTGTCTAGCCCATATGTTTGTGGAATTATGTTGGTCATGCAATTATAAAATTGATTTATCATCAGACTTAAAAATAATGTTAACTGGTCCTCTCGATATTTATGACCTCCTCCTCTAGTTTGTATAATGACTCAACACATACTTGTCAAGACAAGTTTTTAATATTACCAAAAAATTGAGCATAAATTTATTATTTTAAACCAAAATAATAATAGTAATAACAGAAA
Source organism: Salix arbutifolia (assembly GCA_025169955.1). NCBI lineage: Eukaryota > Viridiplantae > Streptophyta > Magnoliopsida > Malpighiales > Salicaceae > Salix > Salix arbutifolia. Next base: position 5,250,932 of record CM045916.1, on the reverse strand, counting down.
ACAATTTAAAATGTATGCATATGATGTCAATTTCGACATTTTTTTTGTTCTAATCCTTTTCACCACATCTTTTTCACTTCTTCATCTAGTTAAGCATTCTTCTACCGCTAGCATGGTATATTAAGGTCATAGTAGCTGGTAAAGTATGGGTTGAAAATAAAGAGCATATGAATTTTTGTACACGGTGTTATAAGGCTTTAGGAGAGTATCAAAGCAAATAGAAAGAAGACTTTCTTCATGATTATACTTTCAAAAAATATATAGAAACTTATCGTCCTTACTTATTATCTATACAAATAGGATTTCTTCAATTCATAACTTCCCTAATGATATATATTATGAATAAATTTGGTATATACATGATAATATTCAACACTCTATAATAGGTAAAAAGAAGTATTCAAAGCAAAAGATCACTATCTTTAAGAATTTTAAAGTGAACAAATTATTTCTAACATTGGGACATAAAATAGGGTTCTTCATAGTAAAAATTGATTCTCTTTTATTTATTTTGTTACTACCACCACCACCACAACGACCACCACCACCAATAATAATAACAATTTTATTATAAATCATATTTATTTATTTTTCTTTTTCTTCCTTGTTGAACATACTTAATCCAAGTTAATTCATTTTTGCTTCTCTCGTGCTACTGACTGTGACTGGTGAGTATGATGGTTTATGGGTATCCTTATATATTTTCTTTTATGTGGTCACATTGAAATAGATAAAGGGGAGCAATGTAGTAATGAAACTAGTTTTTTTACTCGCGATCTAACATTGATATGAATTCAAAGTGGTAATAGTGTTTGTAAAAGCATGTTTTTGGTTTTACACAATATGCGTGAACTCATAATATATAAAGTTGAACCAATCAAACCTAGTCCTACTAAACAAGGTTACAAGCAATGTTGTTTGGCTTTTTAAAAAAAAGAAAATTACATGATGTTTTGTTAACATTGAAAAATGGGTAAGCATGCGAACTTGTTTAAAGTGTCATTAAATCAACACTAATAGACAACCTCGAAACCGTTTGGTCTAATTTTTAACTTAATTTGAGCTTTAAATTAAATTGTATGAGAGTTATCATGATGTGACCTAGTAAATTTGATAGCTCTAAGAGTAACTCAAAATAATACTAAACATATGGTTTATTTTAAATCAATATGACATCTTTTTTAAAAAAAATATTAAGACAATGACATATTATATTGCCTTATCAACAAGGGGTTAACCCATTAAATTCATCACTTGGCTCGTGGATGTGATCATAATGAGTTATCCTGGTTGGCTATCAATTTTTTTCCTTTTCATTTTCTTCTTCTCTTCGTGGATGGGGTTTCATTGCTCTCGAGTAGGATGAAACTCCAGATGAAACTAAAGTGTTATCATAAAATTCAATGACTAAATTAAAAAAAGAGGTTTTTGCCTCATATGGGATAAAATTCATGATGGAAATGAAGAATTATTAGAGAATCAAGTACAAAATTGGACAAAAAAGGAACAAAAAATAAATGACATGTTTTTTAGGCAACTTATGAGAGGATTCGTTGCATTAGAGAGTCATTTACAACTTCCTCAACCTTAAATAATAGCTTTTCTTATTGTTGTTAGAATATTCATTGAAAAAGCTTCATTTCAAGGTGATGCATGGTAACAATAGAGCTCTAATATGGTTTTGGTAACTAGGTATTCCTCTCTTTTCCTTTTGATTTTCGCATCTAGTTTTACTTTGTTAAAGAATTTTGCTATATGTTTTCCTCAATTTTGGTTCTATTCCATATAGTTTTAGTCTTTTATAAAAAATCATGAATTGGTTTTACAAAATCAAGTGCAAACCCGATATTAAGATGTATTCTGAATACCATGAACATACTAAGCATTTCAATCAAACTATAGACCCCAATCTCATTAAACACACCAAGTAAGGATTGAATCATGTAAAAAAACTATGGTAATGAAAAAACAGCCAAAAGACCAAGAAAATATATGAAATGGACGATATAAAAAGCAAACAATGAATGAAAAATAGAAGAAACAATAAAATGCCTAGATCTTTTAGTTTTTTACTAGATCATTTGCCTAGGCTATACGACAAGTTGAATTATTTGTTTTTAATATAAAACTAAAATGTTCAGCATTGACAACGTGTTTTCTAGTAGAATTTTAAAAACATCATGGGGGTTAACCAATCATGACTTTATCATCTTAACAGGTCCAAAAGCAACCCAAACACTAAAAAAAATATAATCTTCCTAGAAGAATTCAATATATATATTTTTTTTATATAAAACAACATTATATTGTATTTACCTACGTCAACCCGGGTTAACATGTCTAGTTTACGATTTAAGTTATGAGACTATGATAACCCTATAAAAAATAAATTAAAAAAAATTACAAAGCTCAATTCTTAATTAACCCATTGTTGAAAGTTGAACTAAGATAAGAAAAATGAATTAAGAAAGAGGAGAAAAAATGATTACAGCCAAACCGAGTAGACCTGCCAAATCCATGACCCAAGTCTTGAGACCGATATAATTCCATATTGAAGGCTGGAATTAAAAAATAAATTCAATTAAAAAATGATAAAAATCAATTAAGGTTAACTTTTCAAACATGTTACCCAAATTATGAGATCAAAATAATCTTTTATAAAATAAATCAAAATAAATTATAAAACTCAATTCTCAATTAACCCAACATTAATGATTAAATTGAAAAAATGTCTCAATTAAAAAATACAAAAAAAAACTCAAGTCAACTAGGGGTAACTTGCCAAACACGCGATCTAGGTCTCGAGACCAAAATAACTACAATCAATCTAATGTTAAAATGATGAAAGTGTTTTTTTGTTAAAAAATCCATCAAATTGATATTGTTTTTTAAAGAAAAAAATATTTGACATCAGCATATGAAAATAATTTAAAAACATCAAAATTTTTTAATTTAAAGTAAAAAATAAAAATAAAAATAAATTTTTTAAATTTTTTTCAAAGCGCTTTTGAAATGCACTACCAAACACCTTTTAATGCATATCTGAGAGTGTGGTTGAGGTTGCTTTTGAAAGTGTTTTTCAATGAGAAATGCATCAAAATGATGTTTTTGTTTTTAAATCATTTTGGTCATTAGCTTATGAAAATTATCTAATATAATTTTTTTTAATTTAATATAAAAAAATTAATTTTTTATTTCAAAAATATTTTTAAAACCCACAAATATAATTTTTTAAATGTTTTAGCCACCATTTGAATTCAGTCATATCATTTGTATCAAAAAGCTCATGTAATCAAATAATCTCGCTAGGCTTAGAAATCACAAAGACCTGATCCTAATCTTGTTATGCATCACCTTCAAAGCTGTTAGCACCAACCCAACCATCACTCTCTGTCTCCAATCTCTTAATTTTATACCATACCATTCAGTACAATATAGATTCAACTAATTCTAACAAAATATACTCATGTATATTACTCGACTGAATCTCCTTTCCCTTTGCTTTTTTTTTTTTGAATATTTTCATTATAATTCTAAAAATTATAAAGAAACGAACAACCCATATCAAATCGACCCAAATCTTTAAACAATCATAAGAACCCAAACTCATCTCCTTATTCATCTTTTACAACGCAACCTAAAGCTCATGTGGCGACCCAGTAACCTATATTATGGCTGCACCAACTATGGCTCAACAATTCGAAGACAAATTTAGTTTTTTCTTATAACAATTCTACGAGAGTCATGACAATTACTTCTATAATGAGAGACTTGTAAAGATCTTAAAAAAATAGCTAACTCAAAAACAAAGAGGCCATCCATAAAGAAGGGTTCTCATATTCCAGACCTAGGCATGCAAAAAGCCACATGTTCTTCGGCTATCAAGGACTCCAAGGTTCCAGACCATTTTGATATGCAACCAGAAAGAAGGGAATCTGAAAGAAATTCAACTATGAAGGTTTGACCATACAATTATGTCTCACCTCACAACCATCACAATTTTGATGTATCTCCACTAAAATGCTTTATATCACCGTTTCATCTTGGCAATCCTTTCAACCATGCTTTGATTGCATACTTTGAAAACATGGGCCATAATCTCTTTTTCAAGGGTCAGCTCTACAATATCCTCGAGAGGAAAAAATTTGGATGGAATTCATGGATATTTTGGGTGTGATGTTTAATGGGGAGAGGAGGATGTTCAACGAGGGAGAGAGGGGGTTTGGTCGGTGATGGAAATAATGGAAAAAACAGAAGGTAAGAGAAGTCTAGTTCTGCAGTTTGAACAACGAGGGAGAGAAGGAGTCTGATTGGCATAACTATTCTATAGAAAATGAGAAAAAATGAATTATATCATATGTGAGAATAGTTTTATCTTTAAATTAAAATTTTAAAATTAAATTAATTTATAATATAATCAGTAAATTTTAAAGTAATAAAAAAACTAAACTTTAAGGTAATTTTCCATGTGTTTTATCATGTAAGATTGTTAGTTACAAGGGGTTTATATCGAACGGTTGAGATTGCTCTAAAAAAATAAAGGACCATAGGCTTGTAATTCAATCCTCTCTCTCTCTATATTCTGTGTCGTGGCTGCAGGTCTATAAAAATAAAGGACCGGTGTCTTTCTCTAGAGCAGGGTTGCTGATTTTATTCTGTTTAGTACAGTTAAAAAAACATGATAAAATAAAGTAGTTTGCTTTAATTAAAATTTTGATTCATTCCTGATCTTTTGGCCGAATTGTAATAGAAACCCACCGGTCTCACACCACATGTTCCGTTCCAGCCATAAAAAAGAAAAGAATTAATTCATGTAATTGAAAACTAAAGCCCCCAATTCCCAAATCGTTTTGTCTGAAGTTCACAGCAAATCCCTAACTTGTCTTCCTCACAGCCTCCATTCTCAAATTCCCAAATCTCAACCAAAACAATCGACACAACCCCTCCAATCTTTCTTCTTCAGTCTTTATTGAACATTGAATTATTCACAGGTTCTCAAGATGCAGATTATAGCTCCCATACAGTGCATCACACCTTATGCAATCCTTCAATTGGACTTCAAATGTGATTATGCAGACTGTTATGCAGAAGTTGTTTTGTTACTATAATTGGAGAATTAGTTAACTATTAATTAGTTTGTTATTTTTGTTATTAGTAATTAGTCTGTTATTCTGTTTGTTAATGGTTGATTGCTCAGTGCAAGAATCAACTCCTATATATACTTGTACCAACTGTTTGAAAGATTAATAAGAAAAATTTCATTCAGTTTAAAATTTCTTTTTCATCTCTCTGCCATTCAACATGGTATCAGAGCATTTTTAAAACCAGCTATCTCTATATTTTTTTTTCTCGTCTACCCAGCTATGGTTGACACTATCAATTTCATGTCAGAAATGGATTCTTCCAATCCTTTCTTTCTTCATCATGGTGACAGTCCTGGAGCCATGATAGTTTCAAAGCAACTCAATGGTGAGAATTATAATTCTTGGAAGAGGGCAATGATGATGGCTTTGTCAGCTAAAAACAAGCTTGGTTTTGTTAATGGTACTCTTCCTAAACCATCCAATCTCAATGATCATCAAGGCTTGGCATGGACTCGTTGCAACAACATGGTTCTCTCGTGGCTGCTGAATTCTGTATCACCAGAAATTGCGAACAGTATCATTTATGTTGATGATGCCTCTGAAATATGGAAGGATTTACAAGATAGGTTTTCACAGCACAATGGACCACGCATTTTTCAACTTCAGCAATCCATATCTTGTATGTCACAGGAGAACACCTCAGTTAGCTCATACTTCACTGCAATGAAAGGTCTATGGGATGAACTGGCCAATCATCAACCCATACCTACCTGCACTTGTGGAGCATTGAAGACAATTATGAATTATCATAATCAACAACAGATTTACCAGTTTCTGATGGGATTGAATGAGAGTTATTCACATGTGAGAGGTCAGATACTGTTAATTGATCCATTGCCTTCGATTAATAAGGTTTTCTCCTTGGTAATCCAAGAAGAGAGGCAGCGCATGATTTCTTCATCTAGCCTTTCCTTCAATCAGAATACTGCTGCATTATTCACAAAAACTATGAACTCAGCTCGTTTTAATGCCAACAAACCTTTTCAACATCGAAAGGATCGTCCTATATGTTCTCATTGTGGCGTCACTGGTCATACTATGGAGAAGTGTTACAGACTTCATGGATTTCCTCCTGGATACAAGTTCAATAAAGGGAAGAATGCAGCTTCGAGTGTGCAGCAAGTATCTGCTCATGAAATGCCTATCACCTATGAGCAGTGTCAGCAGCTCATAAACATGTTCAAACCAAACATTTCAGAGCATGGTTCAGCGAGCAACCAAGTGTCCTCATTCACCAGTACAAAGTCATACAATACTGCCAATCAAGGTGAAAATATCACTGGTGCAGGTGAATCTTTAATCATGCCTCATTCCACCATAGACTTCACACATTCTGTTTTTTCATCATCTTTATCTCTATTTCCACAAAAATCAGTCAAAAATCCTATTAATACTCCATGGATTATTGACACTGGTGCCACAGACCATATGATTTGTTCACTGTCTTTCTTCACAAGCATCACTTCAGTTGTTTCCAAATTCGTAAAATTGCCAAATGGACAATTTGCTTCAGTTTCTCACATTGGAACTATTCGAATTTCAGAATGTTTTGTTCTAACAAATGTGCTTTGCATTCCTTCTTTTTCCTTCAATTTGATCTCTGTTAGCAAATTGATAAGGACATTACAATGTTGTGTTTTCTTCTTACCCAATTTCTGTTTCATTCAGCACCTGTCAAGCTGGAAAACGATTGGTGTGGGTAAAGAAGATGGAGGTTTATATCATTTAATGCAGCATCCAGTTTATGTCTTACCTGCGAATGCTACCTGCTCCATTCCTGCACAACTCATGTCTGCTAAGTCAGCTTCTAATTCGATCTTTGCAAATTTCTGTGTAAACTCTGTTCCTGCAAGTTTATGGCATTATAGGTTAGGCCACCCTACAGTTTTTCCTTCAACATTGCTTTCAAATGTAATACCTCAAGTTCAACATGAATCAACTAAAGCTTGCCATGTTTGTCCTTTAGCCAAACAACATTATTTGATCTCATACACTGTGACATATGGGGTCCTTTTTCCACAAAATCCCTCACTGGCTCTTCATATTTTCTAACAATTGTTGATGACCACAGTAGATTTACGTGGATTCATCTGTTAGATAACAAATCACAAGCCAGAACCCATATTCAAGCTTTTTTTAACATGGTTGAAACTCAATTCAATGTTAAGATCAAAATTCTTAGATCAGATAATGGTGCTGAGTTTTTAATGAACTCTTTCTATGCATCCAAAGGGGTTCTTCATCAACTTACTTGTGTTGAGACTCCTCAACAGAATTCCATTGTGGAAAGAAAACACCAACATATCCTCAATGTGGCTAGATCATTACTGTTTCAAGCACATTTACCTTTAAAATTTTGGGGGGACTGCATTCTTACTTCTGTTCATCTTATCAATCGTATCCCCACTCCTACCTTACACAATAAATCACCCTATGAAGCCTTGTTTCACACTGTTCCATCTTACTCTCACTTACGTGTGTTTGGTTGTCTTTGTTATGCCAACACACTTCTTCGAAATAGACAGAAATTTGATCATCGAGCTACACCATGCATATTCATTGGCTATCCACATGGTGTCAAAGGATACAAAGTTTATGATCTTAATCTTCACACTGTCTTTATTTCCAGAAATGTGGTGTTCCATGAAAATATATTTCCTTTCTCCCTACACAAATCAGTTTCTGATACTGATCCTGTATTACCACTACCTGTTTCAATTCCAGATTCCACCCACCCTTCCCTGGATACAGAACCAAGCGGTCGACCGGTTCAGTATTGTCTTCCAAGCGGTCGACCGGTTCACCTTCATCACCACTCCTGTGGTTTGAACACTTCCAACTCTGATTCCAGTCACCACATTTCTCTTTCAGAACCTTGCATATCCTCTACCTCAGAACCTTTATCTTCTCCTTCCAATTCCCCTGTCCCTGTTCCTAGCAGAAGGTCTTCTAGGGTAAAACACAAACCTGGATACTTGCATAATTACCACTGTAATGCTTCTACCTCCATCTCTGCTCCCACACTATCGTCTACAGTTTCAGGTATGCTTTACCCTCTTTCTTCTGTTCTTTCATATGATCACCTGTCACCCTCTCATAAATTTTTTAGCCTATCTGTTTCTGCTCTTGATGAGCCTTCCTCCTACACACAAGCTGTTAAACATCAGGCCTGGCGAGAGGCTATGGATAATGAAATTGCTGCTCTTGAGCTCAATAACACCTGGACTATTGTTGACCTTCCTGCCTCAAAGCATGCTATTGGTTGCAAGTGGGTCTACAAAGTTAAGTTGAAGTCTGATGGCTCTCTTGAACGGTACAAGGCCAGATTAGTAGCCAAGGGTTACAATCAATGTGAAGGCTTGGATTATTACGAGACATTTTCTCCTGTTGCCAAGCTCACTACTGTTCGTACCATCTTAGCAGTTGCAGCAGTCAAGCATTGGCATCTCCATCAGTTAGATGTAAACAATGCTTTTCTTCATGGACAGTTGGATGAGGAAGTGTACATGTCTTTACCTCCTGGTTTTACTACCAAGGGGGAGTCCAAAGTTTGTAAGCTCAACAAGTCCATCTATGGTCTCAAGCAAGCTTCTCGGTAATGGTTTGCTAAGTTTTCTACTGCTCTCCTTGAATTTGGTTTCATACAATCCAAGGCTGATTATACTTTGTTTACAAGATCTTCTGAAGGCTGTTTTATTGCCTTATTGGTTTACGTTGATGATGTTTTGGTTGCCAGTGACAGTTCAACTGCTATTTCCCGGTTTATTCAGCTGCTTAATGACAAATTTAAGCTTAAAGATCTTGGCCAATTGAAATATTTTCTGGGTTTGGAAATAAATCGTAGTGAGCATGGTATTTCTGTTTGTCAACGGAAATATGCTTTAGAGGTTCTTGAGGATTCTGGTTTATTGGCCTCCAAACCTGTCACTTTTCCTATGGAACCCAATGTGAAGTTTTCCAAGGATCAGGGTGAACCATTAGCTGATCCCACTGTATACAGGAGACTTATTGGGCGACTCTTATATCTCACTATAACAAGACCTGATATTTCCTTTGCTGTTCAGGTTTTAAGTCAGTTTATGGCAGACCCTCGCATTCCACATTTTGATGCTGCAACTCGGGTTCTACGTTACATCAAGTCCTCCCCTGCTCAAGGTTTATATTTCCCAGTTACATCTTCTCTACAACTCAAAGCTTTTTGTGACTCTGACTGGGCAAGCTGTGTGGATTCCAGACGTTCTGTGACTGGATTCTGTATATTTCTGAATAATTCTTTGATTTCTTGGAAATCAAAGAAACAAACTACTGTGTCTCGATCATCTGCTGAGTCTGAGTACCGTGCGATGGCATCCACTTGCTGTGAAATTGTGTGGCTTCGTGTTCTTCTACAGGATCTTCGAGTTCCCCTTCAGCCTGCACTCCTCTACTGTGATAGTAAGGTTGCCCTTCATATTGCAGCAAACCCAGTTTACCATGAACGAACGAAACACATTGACATTGATTGTCATGTGGTTCGAGAGAAGATTCAACTGGGCATTCTACGCACTTTTCATGTTGCTTCCCTTAATCAGCTGGCTGACATTTTTACTAAGGCTCTTGGTCCTTCCCTTTTCCATTCTTTGGTATCCAAGATGAGCCTGCACAATATATTTTCTCCCTAACAATGTTATCAGTCTCATCTTGAGGGGGAGTATTGAACATTGAATTATTCACAGGTTCTCAAGATGCAGATTATAGCTCCCATACAGTGCATCGCACCTTATGCAATCCTTCAATTGGACTTCACACGTGATTATGCAGAAGTTGTTTTGTTACTGTAATTGGAGAATTAGTTAACTATTAATTAGTTTGTTATTTTTGTTATTAGTAATTAGTCTGTTATTCTGTTTGTTAATGGTTGATTGCTCACTGCAAGAATCAACTCCTATATATACTTGTACCAATTGTTTGAAAGATTAATAAGAAAAATTTCATTCAGTTCAAAATTTCTTTTTCATCTCTCTGCCATTCAACAGTCTTCACTCTTCACTCTTGCAAGCTGCGTTACTGTTATGTGCCTCATGGAGATGGAGACACGGGGCATAGGAAGCTGGTTGGATGCTGGACACGCGGCATGTTGGAATGCGGAGCGTAGAGGATCGAGGCATTATAGATGGAAGACACGGGGCAGCCGGGATGATGGACAAGGGGCACCTCGATCTGCTTATTTAATTCTTTTCTTAGTATTTAATTTATGCTTTGTTTTATTTCACACGTTCTAGTTCAGTTATAACCATAAGGTTAATGGGAAGTTAAGATAGTAGTTATTTCTTAAATTCTGTATTTAAAGACTGTTTGAATTAATGGAAGATAAGCTTGAAAATCCAAATATTACCAAAAGCAAAGGAGGTCCCTGTAACCTCAACATTCCAGAATTGTTCTTTAGCAAAAATACAATTTAAATCATAACAGTTACTGCAAAGTGGAACCGTGCAACGTCCTCTTAATCAGTTCATCCTTGGCTCCTTCTCTCAGAAAATAAAGAAAGAAAGAAAGAAAGAAAGAAGAAAGAAGAAAGAAAAAGAAATGTTGATGCAACTTCCTCGGTTGACAAGCTCTCTGAGAGGCCTATTCGACACCGACCAAGCCTATCTCCAGAGAAAAGACATCCTTCAAAACTACCTCAAGAAGCCTAACAAGTACGTACCGGCACTTCTTCTTTTGCCCCCTTAAATCGAATTAATGTTTTTTTAAATTTGTTGATTTTTCTGTCTGGCTTGATTAGTGCTGCGAACTTGCTTTATGAGAACTTGCGAGTAAGATTCTTGATGGATGGGAAGAAGGTAGTGTTTGTCATATAAATATCTATAGGAATTTCTTGTAATATTTGATATAATAAGATGATTCTTGATGTTGATTGGGAATTTGTGGAGCAGCCTCAACCGAAGTGCGACAAGCATACAAGCAATTTATTGGAGGAGTTGTGGAGTTGATAGATGGAGAGGTGCAGTCAGAGGAGTTCCGAGAGGCGAAATCAAGTTGTTCCGCGAGTTGACCTTATACTGGTATGCTAACTTTTGCTCTAGTTTCGCATTACTATCCAGTAAATCATGAAATTACAAATTACAAATAAAAATTAAAAATTATCAGTGAGATGCAACCTAATTTGCTGGAACAACTTGATTGGAAATAATGCACATGTTATGTTTCATAAATTATAATTTCCTTATCTGTCTCTTTCTTTTGATTATTTGATGGTTCAATGTAAAACAAACCTATCGCTTGTATCTCCAGGGCTATATTACTCTTTGATGCTATCCATCGTGGATTGTCTATTACTGAAATCAGATGAAATGGCTCCAAACACCCAATCACGCATGCCTAGTTATGTTACTCGGGTACAAATAGAGCTATATAATTATGTCTTTAATTTTTCTACAAGTAGTGACATATCAGCTTCTATTTTTAGGTTACCATCCAAACAGAATCTGCGAAGCAAATTGATAAACTCCGGCACAAGGAAGAAAAGCGCAATAGACATGGAACAGAACATGGGGTTGAGAGTCATCAGCTGCAAGTTTTTCATCTTTACTCCAACCAAGTGAGAGGAAAAACCCATTTGACAATCTAATTGGGTCTGGACTAGGACCCCATTCATTGTCAGTGACTGCTCTCCCGCAAGGTACCGTCAGGAAACATTACAAGGGGTATGAAGAAGTCATTATTCCACCAACACCAACCACAGAGATGAAACCTGGAGAAAAGCTGGTAATTTCTTGTGATGTAGATTAATCTCTTTCATGATATATTGTGAAGATAATTCTGTTCATTCTTGCTTCTATTTTCCTTGATAGTGATAACTGTATGTCATGTTGGTGATATCTATTCTACATGAGGTATTTGATCAATGGTCATATAACCTGTCATGTGTTTTCGCTTGAGACTTTGGGCAGACTGCTTATGGTTTACTAGAGAGGGGCTGTATGGTGCCACATGAGTGTGAGGAATTACTTTTAATGCCTCTTAATATGTCACCTTGTTTTTTTTCCAGTAATGCATTCCTTTGAATTTGGTCGTATGCATATAGACGATTCCATTTTTTTTTTGTTTTTAACTCTATAACTATAACTTACTGGCTGTTTAAAAGTTTATCCTATGGTGATATTGTTAATATTCAAGTTTCTTTTTTTGCTGTACAACATATGATATTTTTTATTTTTCTTAATCCATTGAAAGTGCAACTAAAATACTACACAGGATTATATATATATTGGAAATTTATGTGGTTAGTAAGTTGGTCTCTTCTTTTTTATTTATTTTATGTCTTCAGCTTGGACAACACTTCAAGGATGGGTACTTGCACAAAGATGAATTTAAGATAGTTTATGCTGCTCCTATGAAGGTATAAACCACCTGTAGGACATGCGTCCTATAATGGTTTCTCTCTTTGACTTTCTTTGAATCAGATGGTAGTGACAACACCCGAGAAATGGGATGTCATCACTCGTAAGAGTAGTGATATGTCTCTCTCAATGCTGGTGAAGCTCTTCATTATTGATGAAGTACATCTTTTGAATGATGATAGAGGCCCTGTGATAGAAGCACTAGTTGCCAGGATTCTGTGACAGGTGAAATTTTCTAGAACGACCACTGCATTTTAATTTTGAAAAGTACTTCCCTGTGATCTAATTCATCTGTGGGATTATTTCTATCAAATTCTATGTAATTTGGCAATTTGTCTCCGCAAATGATACACTATCTTTTTCCCCTTCATAGCCTTTACCATTTTAACCACAGTATTGCAAATTGCATGCATTAGTACCTTGATTTTGTTTATGTTGAAACTATTTTAGTCAGGGCTGGAATGTAATTTTCATTATGTGTGTTTGTATGAATGTATGTTTATATATGCTAGAGAATTCGTTATTGATGTTACTCCACTAATGTTCTCAAATCTTTCATATCATTATAAACTCTTTGATGAGTGGGTGGAGAATTTACCAGTCTTTTCTTCCTGTCTCCTTTTTCTGTTTAGGGTGAGAGGTTGAGTCAACACAAACAATGATACGCATCGTTAGACTTTCAGCCACTACCCAATTACATGGAGGTCTTCTCTACAATATAGTGGAAACTTTCTTGTATATATCTGTGAGCTGTTATCCAAATCCTCTGATCTTTACTCGTGGATTTTCCTAGGCTTCTCAATTTCTCAGAGTGAGTCCAGAAACAGGTCTCTTATTTGATTCTACTTATTGTCCAGTGCCTCTTGCCCAACAGTATATTGGAATTAGTGAGCAAAACTTTGCAGCTTGCAATGACTTGCTGAATGAAATATGTTATAAAAAGGTATTTGTTTGTAGGTGGACTCCCTTCGGAAGTTTATCAGTCTATACACTGAAAATTAATTGGTGCAATGGTACTCCTTGTTTCAGATTGTTGATTCATTAAGGCAAGGTCATCAAACAATGGTAGTTGTTCATTCCAGGAAGGATACAGCAAAAACATCTTGGAAACTGGTTCATTTTTATTTTTTAAATTTTTGATGTTTATTAATAACAGCTATTGCTTGTAAATGTTGTTGACATGTCCTTGCTAGATCAGAGTGATTGGTCTAGATGACTTTCTGCTTTGACACTACTGGTTCTACAGTTTTCTATTTTCATTTGCTGTTTTTTTACTCAGTTATTTGCATGTATTTTAATGTTTGCCTGACGTTTACATGTGCCTTAAAGATCTATTTGTCTTCTGCTGCTGGTGAATGATATGCATTCCACTAAGGAATAATTCTTGACTTACTTACAATCAGACACCAAAACTATCACTGAGCTCTTGGATGAGATAGAATATCATGACAACCAATGAATGATGATATTGTGTTGAAATATGCGTGATCATTTCTATACTGGATTATAGACATGTAAGTTGACAATGTGTTTCATCTGAATTTTATGAAGAACCTTCCCATCCTACTTAATTTATGATTTCTAATTCTTCTTGGAAAACTCTGTGCTTCCAAAGTCAAGCCTTTAATCTAGACTGGGGTTATTAATAAGATTAACACCAATGACTTGCTGCATATTAGGAGGCTTCATAGTTGAGGATGTCAATTGTAGGCCTCCATTTTAATATTTGCAATTCTATTTTAGCGGAAATTCTCAAAACCATCTTGTTCTTCATTGTCAAATTTGTGGGACATGGAAGTAGGCTATTTGGCATTGAAGGTGATTCTCGGATGATCCTGGGTGGGATGTTAAATTTGTTGCCAGTTTGTCTCATGGGTATCTGTATGAAAAATTACAAGGCTGTCAGCCAGTCCCATTTTGGCAGTTTGTGATGTGTTTGAATGGAGAGAAATGCTATCATGTTTAAGAATACTTTTCCTTGACAATTTTCTTGTGACAGGACATTGTTTCTTGCATCTTTGCGGTTCATGATTTTGGAGATGTTACCTTGCTATAACATCAAGCAAGAGTGGAGTGCTACTTTATTTTCAGTTTGATATTCTTGTTGCCTGGTTGGCTGAATGTGCTATCTTGAAGTGTTTCATGCACTCTTTTCTCATTACTAATGCGGTCATCCTTTGACTCAAAAAAAGAAAAAAAATCAAGAATAGGTCTTGCAACAATTTGATGTGTGGAGGAGTGTCTACATGTATCGGTGTCTAAACTCAATACTCATTAAGTCATGTAAACAGAAACTTATGCCTCCACAGATATACATGGAGAATGTGTATGTTTGACCAATATTGCTTCAAAGTCATAGCTGTTAACATTATGCTGTACAGGTTGAACTTGCACAGAAGAATGAAGATTTAGAGCTGTTTAGAAATGATGACCATCCACAATTTGCCTTAATCAAGGTGATTGAGCTGAAGTACTTTGTTTTTTTATTGTTGGTGATGTCAAAATAGAACACAATATTGTCTGAAATTGTCTGCACTTTGGCCTTTGATTTCTGCTTTCATATATAGAGATTACACAAGTGTTGTATATGGAAACTCCATAAGTTTCTGCATGATTCTAGGCCTAAATATGTAAACTACAATCTGATACATAATGCTAGATTTACAAAATAGGAAATACATCAGCTGTACAAATAGGAAAGAAATAAAGGAGCAATGGACAGCTGTTGTCCGTTGACAGGTGTGTGTGGGGTTTATGCATTAATAGTTATCAAATTTACGCATTTCAGAAAGAAGTCATGAAGTCCAGAAACAAAGATCTTGTTGAACTCTTTGAAAGTGGGGCTGGTGTTCATCATGCTGGGATGCTAAGAGCTGACAGAGGTCTAACCGAACGACTTTTCTCTGATGGACTTTTGAAAGTAGAGTTGTGCTTTGTGCTTTGAGATTTTGCCTAAATCCATGTTGAAATTAAATCATTTTCTGTTCTAGGTACTTGTTTGCACAGCAACTTTGGCATGGGGTGAAAATCTACCTGCTCACACTGTTGTCATTAAGGTTTGTGCTCGTTATCAGGCCATATATGCTCATTGGCTTTACTGTTTTCTAAATTGAATCCGTTTTGCAACTATTTTCCATAGCTGCAAGCATAGACAATGAAATCAATCTCTATGTATGTAAATTCTCCGACTTGTTTGGCATTGTGTTAGCTTTTGCTTTTCAAATTGCTTTTTACCTAAAAAAGCAACAAATTGATGCTTTTAGGTGTTTTTATTTTTTTAAAACGTGAAAATTGTAATTGTAATATTTCCGTATCGAAATATTACTCGATGCGTTTTATTCACTTGTAATTGCAAGATTGAGCGTAGAAAATTAGGCTTGTTACATTCACTTATTGAGCTCATGACTGCACTATCACATGATGATTGATTTTAGTTTTGGACCAATGGAAGTTCTCCTTTACTGGGTTTGCATTGCAATTTCCTGTCCTGAGAGGTCATGATTTGACTAGTCTTTTTTTAGCTTTGACATTGTGTCTATTGAGTGCAACTTTGATAGTTTCTAATGAGATGCACAATCTTGTTTCATATGTAACTGAGGGCTAATTAACTATTCAAACATGATTCTGAGAATGATCACATCTATCATTCCAAGGTTTTAACTCTAACAAAGCGGATGATTTGAGGGGAACAGCACAAGCTATCCTTCATCACTGTTCCAATTTTTGAACCACATCCCCCACGATATTACATTCGTGTTGTTTCTGATTCTTGGTTGCATGCTGAATCTTTCTACGCTATATCTTTACATAATCTCGCACTACCAGAGGTACTCATTGGACATTAGATGATTGTTTGTGCATTTCTTTATGACAGTTTTTTTCTCTTACCAAATTCTGTCTGTCCGGGCTCGTACTTCACATACAGAACTTCTAGATTTGAAACCGGTTCCTGTATCTTCACTTTGGAACAACACGTATGAAGCCCTATACAACTTTTCTCATTTCAATCATGTACAAATGCAGGTGCAGTCCATTATATATATTTTTTGTTGGTTTTTTTACCTTACCAAAAATATTCAGAAGTGTGATTTGATTCTCTTTTTCGTTAGTTGCAGATCTTTCATATTCTGTGTCACACTGACAATAATGTTCTGTTAGGAGCTCCCACGGGAAGTGGGAAAACAATATCTGCTGAACTTGCTATGCTTCGTCTTTTTAATACACAGCCTGACATTAAGGTACTATTTTTCACAATTTGTGCGATGCAAAAGACATAATGAGCAAACTTGAGTTATTGAGAAAATGCAAACCTAAAAGGACAAGGGCCGTTTCCAGCTAAATGTGCAATGTTTTCTGGTATGTTCTGAAGTGAAAACCACTATGACCAATATTTTTTGAATAATAAGAGACTGAGGTCCTTGTTGGATTTAATTATGCTCTGAAAATAACAACAGGTTTCTTGTTATACCAGTTGATCCATTATTTGGAAGATTTTTGAATTGTCCTGTACCCTGGAATGCAGTATGTTTAGTTATTTCTCTAAATGCAGGTTGTTTACATAGCACCTCTGAAGGCTATTGTTGGAGAAAGAATGAATGATTGGAGAAAGCATCTTGTCGCTCAGCTTGGGAAAAAGATGGTGAGAACATTTATTCACTTGCTTTATAAATATACTACATCAAAGCATGAGGGAAAATTTTTTAAATTATTTAACATACTACTAAGTTATTTAAAGTATTAAAATTTTATTTTCTTCAAAATAAATTTAAAGTAATTGAAGACAAAAAAAAATTCTGCAGATGTGAATCCAAATAGTTTGCACAAGGTTTCTATTCAAAGGATAATAGAAATCAGGGGTCCTAATTAGGAGTGACTCCTTATTAAATAAAATGGTTTTGAATAGTGATAGGATTTTGAAGGATATGCAGCAAGATGATATTTTATCTGTTTTGTGATCAAGTCTTGGAGATAGATTATTTTAAAACAAGAAGTATGCATGCAAGCTAGTAACTGCAAGTGTTTGTTTATTTATGTGTGCATGGAGTGTTTGCTAGACATTAACTATGCTTATGGGATTAAGATTATGTTTTTCATAAGGTTGAAATGACTGGAGATTGTACTCTTGATTTGATGGCTCTCTTGTCAGATGATATCATTACATCCACCCCTAAGAAGTGGGATGGCATCACTCGCAATTGGCATAGTAGAAGTTATGTAACGAAGGTACCTTTCTGTAATATTTGGGTGCTACATTTTGAATGAAATTATTGTTTCTCATTCAATTATTATTTACCTCATTAGACATCAATTTCATTGATAGGTTGGACTTGTTATCTTAGATGACATTCATTTACTGGGAGCTGATCGTGGACCTATCCTTGAGGTATTAATGGCAAATTTATGTTTCTTGTTCCTTAGCATTTATCTTATAGAACCTCATAATTTGTTTTCTCATTGATTATTTCAGGGTTATCTATTGATGAACAAGATTACTATCTTTTTTCTGGATTTTATTCATATGTTTAATGTAGCGTTTTATTTTGTTTTTGCACTTGTCCCTGTTTTCTGTCAAGTTTTTACGACTTTTTCAAAAAATTGTTCTAATTCTTTAGTTGGGATTTATTCATATATTATGTGGTGGCCTGATAGCAGATATTTAGGTTTGGGTTCGGTTTGAGTTCCAACAGAATTTGATAGGGGATGATAGATTTAGACAATTTCTGTTTTTCATGATCGTACTTTAATCATATCATGGGCTTGGCATTCTAATCAGAGGTCATTGATGATCAACTTAGTTATTTTCACAATTCCTTGGTTTGACAGCTTTTGAAGTGGTTTCAAAGTGAAGATTTTGTGCCCAAATATGTTAATTTATTCAGTTAGTTGAGGGGAGTATTGAACAAGAGGTCTAGGCATTGAATTGTTTAAATGGTTAGAGCCACCTCGACATTACATTTTATTTCATTGTTCTATCAATTATTTGTTGTTCCATTGACAACATTGAACTTTTTGCTTCCATGTTATTGTTTCTATGATGAGATACATATCACCACAAACAGAGGGCGCGATGTGTTTTGTAGGTCTTTCAACTGCTTTGGCAAATGCAAGGTGTGTGCATTTGATTCATTCTCAAGCACCCAAGTCTTACATTATTAGTTCATGATAACTTGCTCTCCATTTAACATCTAAGAGACTGAATTTGATCTTTCTTCCTTTTTCATGTCGATCTACACCTTTTTAACATCAACATAAATCCCTTTATCGGGTTAAACAAAAAAATCTCAATTAACCACAAAAAGGGGTATCAACAACTACTAAGATAGAAAAAAAAATGTTTCAACCAAAAAATGAAGAAATGAAATTCAAGATGATCTCAACTAGCCAGTATGTCTGAATTTAAGTTCTTCTAATATCTCAGGTTTATTCAAGTTTTTCTTCTAATTATTTTCTGAATCAGATGTTGTCAATTCTAAAAATTTTCTCAAGATTTTTAATCTTTTACTTCTATACTATTTTTGTTTTATTTTATCATATTTACTTCTGCTAGTGTCCCTTCATCTTTAATTGCTTTTACTCTTTTATTTGTCATCTGTATTTTGAATTTAATTCTTCTAGAACATAAAAAAGGCCAAATGGCATGAAAAATCTACCATTTGAAACCAAGAGATTTGTAGTCATGCTTATAGACTTGTTTATTGTTGAGGCTTAACTGATTTGAGTTCCATGTTATTAATATCGTCTCTTTCATGGACTTACTTGTTCTGTAGACTGTTATGATTTTGATACTATGAGGAAGAAATATTAACTCTGATAAAAGCTTGCTTTCCTTGATTATGATCTTCCAGCTCTTCATTTACTAGTCAGGTTATTAATAGTCCAAAAGGTATATATATATAAAAAACTTAAACTCGTCTTTCCTACCTGCAAAATTTTCGTGGAAGTCTCTCATCATGTAGAAATATTTTATTAGCTTTTGGAAGTGAAATTTTACCAGTTTCTGTTATTTAGATTGCGATTAAAGTGTTAAAAATTATCAATATCTTGTTTTGTAGCGTTTCTAGAAAATAATTATTATTAGTATTAGAAAGATGGAAGATTGATATTGCACGACTAAATGATTGGCTTATTTAACAAGCTATGTAGTCAATAATGAATAAAATGAGTTTGAATTAAGCCTATTGTTCACTTGTTCTGTAAAAACTGGGTAAAATTATTTTCAAGTCCGTGAGGTTTTAGTGAGATTCATCTTTTGTGTCTTGGCTTCTAAAACCTAGTTCTTGAGAATTTGTTTTGTGCTAGAACATAACTTTTCTTTACTCTAATATTTCAAGTAAATGCATACACCGCTTGAAATATAGTGTTGGTTTAAAAATACTCTGTTTTCACTAAAACTATAGGACTTAAAAGTAATTTGCTTTGTAAAAAATTTGAGCCTGTTCTCATGATGTCTATCATTTCAGTATTCCTGGCATTGCTAGCATTGCCAGATTTGCCTGAGACTCGAATAGCAACATGGCATTAATGGAAGGATAGAAACTGATTTTAAAATACATATCAAATTTCTAGAAGTTAATAGACTACAAGGTTTGTGGCCATTCAAACTTCTAGGAATTATTAAATAGAGTACATCAAGTGTTTAGTCACCACATAGGCTTGCTTGTTTTTCTTCTAGGAATTATTAAATAGAGTTCATCAAGTGTTTAGTCTCAATAACATCATGAATCCAAGGGTTTTTTTTTCTTCTCTTATAAAACACCATTATTAATGTATAATGTGACATTGTAAAACATGGAATGCATTAGCAGCAATATTAATATTGAGGTATCCATAACTCCATTTCAGGCTATAGTCAACTTATGGCCATAGTACCATGTTTAACTTTCAACCTATTGCCTTGGAGAATTTTATCCTCTGCGGTGAGCATAAAGGAGAGAATAGTGAAACAAATATAGCGAAGAAAAAAATTCCATCATAAATACAAGTAAAACAGAAGGTAATCTATGATTGATTTTCATTTAATGTCATCAAATAAAAATATGTAAATAAGAATCTTATTGTTTGTACATTTTGGGTATTATATTTGTGCTCTGACAAATATTCAGGGCACATAAATTGCCAGCTTTTAAAGAAATTAAAGGCTTAGGTTGCTCTATTATTCTTTTACTCGTAAATCTGGAATGATTAACTCTGTAGCATGACAATATTCCCTATGTAGAAGCCACAATATCAGTTATATATTATATTTTGTTTTTAGTATCTGTATCTTATATTTTGAGAATTATTATGTTTTTTCACCTATAAAAGATAGTAATAAATCTCTCTAGCAGATGGTTAATCCATCATACTATGGGTTAGTCTCTCTAGCAGATGGTTAATCCAACATACTATGGGTTAGAGAATGCGGAGGTTGAAATGTTGAATTCTTATTTGTCTAGGTAATAAGGACCTAGCTATTTCTCTTAGAGCATTTCCGCCGATTAAATTACTAAATTGATCCATGTTTCACTTTAAAATCCATGAGTGGTTAGCTGACACAATTCCTATAATTCAAAAGATCTACCTGAAAGGTATTTTGATTAATGACTTACACATTTCAAACAATAGCATATTAAAGAAGTCAATGCTATATGATAAAGAATTGGTGTTGCTATGATAAGAATTATAAATTTGAATAATAGTTAGTCTATTTATTTTGTGCTTTCTTCTCAGTAGTTATTTTATAAAAGATCTTATAATGTTGATTATAATAACATCATTAGGCCTTTAAATGGACTGCATCATTTCATGGGATCTGCTCTTTTAAAATTTGTGATTTTCTTTCAGTTACATCTATACGAGCTTTTGGCAGATCAGTGCAAACTACATTTGAAGACGTGGAAGACAATGGGTGTATAAAGATAGATGGGGAAACTGTTGAGCATTTGGGTACGATAGCATCACAATATTACCTTAGCTATGTGACTATATCAATGTTTGGATCAAACATAGGGCCAGATACATCTCTTGAAGTAAGTACTGTACCAAACTGTTGATGTGATGTTCATTTAATTTGGATCCTTAATCTTAGAGTTTTTCTTTGTCAAAGATGTTTTTGCATATCTTATCTGGTGCTTCACAAGATGATGAACTTCCTGTGCGACATAACGATGTACATGCCCTTTAGAGATTGAAGAAAGATAATATTGTTATGATGTTAACCATCTCTTTGTTGATGACCCATGATTTGTCATTTCCATTTATGATTTGATAGTTATTGTCGTGCAACATCCTATTCATAGGAAGTGTATCTGTTATGATTGTATATATGATACTTGCTATTGTTTGGTGAGAAAATACTTGTTTGTGGTAAACTATAAATTGTTCCTGTGTAACAGGAAAATTACAATGAAGCATTATCTGGAAGAGTTTGATATATAGTGGATAAGAATGCCTTGGATGACCCACATGTTAAAGCAAATCTATTATTTCATGTAAGACTTCACATTGCCTACTACCTATGTCTCTGTAATGATTTCCTTTTCTTGATAATCCACATTTTCGTTAAAATAACACCTTGTTTCTGGCTTCCAGACGCACTTTTCCCAGTTAGAGTCACCAATCAGTGACTATGTAACTGATTTAAAATCAGTGTTGGACCAAAGTATTCGCATCATCCAGGGAATGATAGATATATGTGCTAATAGTGGATGGCTTTCAGCCTCAGTTACTTGCATGCATCTTTTGCAAATGGTCATGCAGGTATTTCTCTGCTCCTTTTTACCCAGTATCTGTACTAGAAATGAAGGATTTAACAAGCTAATGGAGAAGCTAATCAATGGTTTCAAGATGTGTCGTGCACATATGACTTTTGATCTAGCAAGTTATAAGTATAAAAATCAAATATATTTTATTTAAGCTTATCAACTAAATATTTATAGTATTCCATTTATGTAAAATTATAAAAGCTATGCTAGAATATAAAGGATTAACAAAGATTGTACAAGTGAAAAAGAAGAAGCTGAAGAATGAATATAAAAACGAGTAAAAAGTGTGTATCCTCTATTTCTCTTCGGTGGAAGGGAAGATACATTTTATTATTTCTGAGACACCATGCACAGAGAGAGAGAGAGCTAAGCTAGTAAGCAACAGACATGACTTGCATAAGGTCATGCACGTGGCAACTTGAGAGCAGAAAAGGTGTGAAGATGGATGGAAAGCAAAAATTATTGTCTGTAGATTCTCTTAGCGGCATTATTCTACCAACAATTGTAGGAACATATGTGGAAAAATCATTTGTTTTTCCATCCCTGCTATTGTTGTTTATGATTCTTCTTTGGAAAAATCATTTGTTTTTCCATCCCTGCTATTGTTGTTTATGATTCTTCTTAACATGATGTGATGAATTGAAAACATTGCTTTCCACTTCCTCTTTTTCACACACTTGTGTTTTTCCCAGGGCTTATGGTTCGAAAAGGATTCTTCGTTGCAAATACTTTATCCATGCCCTTTCTCTGCAAATTAAAAGAGTACTAAGAGAAGATCATGAAACATATGCTGATTTGCATCATTCTACCCTGATTGGCCAAGACCGGTTCCAGGTATTATTCTTTACGATATACCTCAATGATTATGCCGATAATATTTCCGTAGTGAGTTTGTGTGGAGGTAGTTCCATGGTATGTCAGTGTGTTGTTTGTATAAAAAACCCTATATGAGCTTGAATATTCTTATTCTTATTTTTTTGAATTCACCAGATATGTTGCCTTTCTCAGGGGATGAAATTGATGTTGGTTTTAGATTGTGTATGTTGGTTTTGAGAAAGAACATTCAGTTGAAGAACTTGTCAAATCTCAACAAACAGAAGCTGGTAATTGAATAAGAATTTTCTCTATCCAGCACATTCGTGAATTTCCCACCAATATTTGTGGGAGTGCGCTATACACGGCATCCCTCCAAAGCCAACTTGAGGAATTTATTCAAAGCTCTGGTGTGTACAGAAAGTTGTTGTCAGTGCTAATGTTTCCAATTTCATTTTCTAAAAACCCAAAAATAAAATTAATAAGATGCATTTTCCAATTTCTTTTAAAAAAGAGTACTTTATTTTAGTTTTATTTGATTTTCAAATCAGTTTTTTTTTGTTATAATGCGTAAAGGTAGTGAAAAAAAGGGATAAGAGAAGAAAATGAAGAGAACAATTAAAAAGTAGGGAGAAGAAAATAAAATAGGAAATAAAAGTTATCATGATAATCAAGGTAGTCAAACTCGCGAGCCAACTTGCAAACTCGTACGAGTTTACGAGTTGGCTCAGCAAACCTGGTTGGACCGGAAAGAAAAATCAAAACCAGTCAAACTCGGTCAAACCCGGTCAAAATCGGGTTGACTCGTAAAATCGGACCGGATCGGTCCGATTTTACGATTCAGATTTTTCATTATTTTAAAACCAAATCTTGCACTGATTTACTTAATCACCTTTTATATCTGAACCACCAAAAGCTAAAGCTGATGTCCCTACTGGTGCCAAAGGTATATATGAAACTCAGCCTAAACATAATCGTGATGTTAAATGTTTCAAGTGTCAAGGGCACGGGCATTACGCTTCGGAGAATCATGATGATTAGAGATGATGGTGATATGGGATCTGAAATTGACAGATCGGATCGCGAAGGCATGCCAGCATTGGAGGATAGTGATGGGGAGGAGTTAGCATTACCAGTTGCGGAGTCTCTGGTTATAAGGCGCACACTTCAGGTTCAGGTCAAGGAAGATGAATCTAATCTCATTCTTGGTTGTGGGCCCCGTGATCACGAGGTTCGCATCAGGTGATATCCGAGCTAGGCTCCGAAGCAAGGTCATATCATTCTGTTATTCTCGTTTTTCTTCCCCCCAGAGTTCCATAAAGCTTTTCAGTGCGTGCGTCCATTTCTTGTTCTTCGTGTCTGCGTTATCTAATAAAAATAGAAAAAGGGTTATATTTCATCCCTTTTCTGTCTCCTCATTTCAGTATATTAAAAAAGGAGAGATAGAGAGGCGTGAGTTGAAATTTGAAGAATCATTGAATTTTTGCCGCAAAAAACACAACTCTGGGGAAACATAAGAGCACCACATCGGAATCAACTGAAAATTAATATTCAGTGTATGGGCGTTGAGACAGCATCGGATGTCAAATTGGGGCTTATTCTCATATTCTTTACTTGGGTTTTTTATTTCGAGGTTCATTTCTGCCGCAGAAACGCTGCCTTACTAAACCCTAAGCAAAACACCATAGAATCAGTTGAAACTAAAATTTATGTGTATTGGCATTGCTACCGCACCGTATATTAAATTTGGGCTTATTTTGATATCGTATACTGGAGGTTTCAATTGGAGGTTCAATTCAGCCGCAAACCGGTCACACAAGGGGTTGGGCACCTAGAAGTACGAGAACGGCCTATAAATTGAGTCTTGATGCTTGTTTAGTACTAAGTATTGAATTTTTGGTCACTTCGACATCGGTTTTTCTGGAATTAAATTCTATTCCGTAAAAATTGCACACGAGATTATATTCTCGTCAAGTCTCAAAACTTGATCTTTACTGTTTGGTTTTGTCCAATCCTTCGTTTTTATTCTATTTTGGGTTACCTAGGAGTCAAGTGATTGTTCTTGCTTCTATTTTATTTCATGTCTTCGTATCGTCCACAGGTCGTACGAATTTGCGTTGCTACTCGTGAAATTCTAATCGTAGTTTTGTTTTCGGTATTTTTATTGCTCCTTGAGTCTGAAAATCATAATCATAGTGCGCTACGTAGGCTACTGACTTTGATTTGTTGATTTTTAGTCCCAAAAGAAAGCAAGTTGTGAGGTAAGAGGTGTAGTGAGCATATTATATTAGCGTGAAGAAACTTGATTTTGTCTGTGTGGTACAGGAGAGGTGTGAGGATATATTTTGTGCTACTAACCGAATTTTGCACGCTCAAAGGATGTCTAAAAACAGCGATTCAGCGACACAAAACACTGGCGTTGCTTTCCAATTGCGAGCTTTAGGCCAGCAACTCGAGTTGCTGTCCAGGACATACGAGGATCTGAAAGATGAGGAAAATTCGATAGGGCAACAGAATAGTGGGGCTGATCGCCGAGGAAATACGGTCCGTATGGCCATACGAATAACAGGTCTAATTTTGAAGAGTATGTTGATGAAAACGCAGATGTGGGTGAAGAGGACTGGTGCGAACCTCGTGATCACGCAACCCACAACAAAGATTGAAATCTGATCCCGGAAAGCCGAAATAGGTCTGATAGGAGTGTGACGCAATGGAAACCTGCCCCAAGGCACCAGCACTATTGGAATGAGTAGAATGACGCCACGAAGCCAGTTAATCTTCGATAAGTCGGATGCAGTTCGTTCAAGAACTGGAGAATGCAAGAATCACTCTCACACATAAACTGAAAAGTTCAGAATTAAAATTAATGAATCGCTGCCGAAATTAGGGTTACATGCGTTTAAATAGTCTTTTGAAAACCTAACCCTAATGGACCCCCTATGTGGACTTAAATGAGGTCCACTCAAAACTGACCCAAAATCCTAAATTGAAAAGCCCGTGACTTAATCCAAGCAAGCCTTGGATCCTAGCTGAAGACAAAGTCTTACTTGAGCCCAAACAAGCCTTGGGCTGTAGCTAACTGACTTAAATGAAGCCCATAAGGTTTATTTATTCTCTTCCACCCAGCCCATCAATCCCATTTTTCCAAGTTGTAGTAGGATTCTTTCGGCTCCTTCGTTGTGCTCACTTCATGGCCCAAATAAAGCTGGGCTGGACCCCTCCTACACGTAGATACTTCAATAGTCCTTGCAATTATGACTTGGGTGAAACGTTGAAAACCACGAACCAAGCCCCTAATCATGTAATGGGTCCTTGCTGGTGTTTTTGGGCCGGTTCGCATCAATGACTATGATCTTGCATCTGTTGGCCAAGGAATCAGGTCTGGATCGACCCGTTCGGACTTGGGGGGAGATGAAAGTCTTGATGAGGAGACGATTTGTGCCAAACCACTATTACAGAGACCTATACCCGAAGCTCCCAAGTCTGAAAATCAAGGCTATAAGACAGTAGATGAATATCACAAAGACATGGAGATAGCAATGATTCGATCCAATGCTGTTGAGGATAGAGAAGCCAGCATGGCTAGATTTCTTAATGGGTTGAATCGGGACATCGCCAATATGGTAGAGCTACAGCATTATGTGGAGCTAGAGGGCATGGTTCACATGGCTACGAAGGTGGAGAGACAACTTTGGAAGAAACAAGTTGGACCGGCATTTAATTCAGGTTCTTCATCATCTTGAAAGACTAATCTAAAGAGAGAGGATACTGTCCGGCCGAGATCCTTTGTTCCTTCTAAAACTGGACCACCAAAAGCTAAAGCTGATGTCCCTACTGGTGCCAAAGGTATATATGAAACTCAGCCTAAACATAATCGTGATGTTAAATGTTTCAAGTGTCAAGGGCACGGGCATTACGCTTCGGAGAATCATGATGATTAGAGATGATGGTGATATGGGATCTGAAATTGACAGATCGGATCGCGAATAGTGATGGGGAGGAGTTAGCATTACCAGTTGCGGAGTCTCTGGTTATAAGGCGCACACTTCAGGTTCAGGTCAAGGAAGATGAATCTAATCTCATTCTTGGTTGTGGGCCCCGTGATCACGAGGTTCGCATCAGGTGATATCCGAGCTAGGCTCCGAAGCAAGGTCATATCATTCTGTTATTCTCGTTTTTCTTCCCCCCAGAGTTCCATAAAGCTTTTCAGTGCGTGCGTCCATTTCGTGTCTGCGTTATCTAATAAAAATAGAAAAAGGGTTATATTTCATCCCTTTTCTGTCTCCTCATTTCAGTATATTAAAAAAGGAGAGATAGAGAGGCGTGAGTTGAAATTTGAAGAATCATTGAATTTTTGCCGCAAAAAACACAACTCTGGGGAAACATAAGAGCACCACATCGGAATCAACTGAAAATTAATATTCAGTGTATGGGCGTTGAGACAGCATCGGATGTCAAATGGGGGCTTATTCTCATATTCTTTACTTGGGTTTTTTATTTCGAGGTTCATTTCTGCCGCAGAAACGCTGCCTTACTAAACCCTAAGCAAAACACCATAGAATCAGTTGAAACTAAAATTTATGTGTATTGGCATTGTTACCGCACCGTATATTAAATTTGGGCTTATTTTGATATCGTATACTGGAGGTTTCAATTGGAGGTTCAATTCAGCCGCAAACCGGTCACACAAGGGGTTGGGCACCTAGAAGTACGAGAACGGCCTATAAATTGAGTCTTGATGCTTGTTTAGTACTAAGTATTGAATTTTTGGTCACTTCGACATCGGTTTTTCTGGAATTAAATTCTATTCCGTAAAAATTGCACACGAGATTATATTCTCGTCAAGTCTCAAAACTTGATCTTTACTGTTTGGTTTTGTCCAATCCTTCGTTTTTATTCTATTTTGGGTTACCTAGGAGTCAAGTGATTGTTCTTGCTTCTATTTTATTTCATGTCTTCGTATCGTCCACAGGTCGTACGAATTTGCGTTGCTACTCGTGAAATTCTAATCGTAGTTTTGTTTTCGGTATTTTTATTGCTCCTTGAGTCTGAAAATCATAATCATAGTGCGCTACGTAGGCTACTGACTTTGATTTGTTGATTTTTAGTCCCAAAAGAAAGCAAGTTGTGAGGTAAGAGGTGTAGTGAGCATATTATATTAGCGTGAAGAAACTTGATTTTGTCTGTGTGGTACAGGAGAGGTGTGAGGATATATTTTGTGCTACTAACCGAATTTTGCACGCTCAAAGGATGTCTAAAAACAGCGATTCAGCGACACAAAACACTGGCGTTGCTTTCCAATTGCGAGCTTTAGGCCAGCAACTCGAGTTGCTGTCCAGGACATACGAGGATCTGAAAGATGAGGAAAATTCGATAGGGCAACAGAATAGTGGGGCTGATCGCCGAGGAAATACGGTCCGTATGGCCATACGAATAACAGGTCTAATTTTGAAGAGTATGTTGATGAAAACGCAGATGTGGGTGAAGAGGACTGGTGCGAACCTCGTGATCACGCAACCCACAACAAAGATTGAAATCTGATCCCGGAAAGCCGAAATAGGTCTGATAGGAGTGTGACGCAATGGAAACCTGCCCCAAGGCACCAGCACTATTGGAATGAGTAGAATGACGCCACGAAGCCAGTTAATCTTCGATAAGTCGGATGCAGTTCGTTCAAGAACTGGAGAATGCAAGAATCACTCTCACACATAAACTGAAAAGTTCAGAATTAAAATTAATGAATCGCTGCCGAAATTAGGGTTACATGCGTTTAAATAGTCTTTTGAAAACCTAACCCTAATGGACCCCCTATGTGGACTTAAATGAGGTCCACTCAAAACTGACCCAAAATCCTAAATTGAAAAGCCCGTGACTTAATCCAAGCAAGCCTTGGATCCTAGCTGAAGACAAAGTCTTACTTGAGCCCAAACAAGCCTTGGGCTGTAGCTAACTGACTTAAATGAAGCCCATAAGGTTTATTTATTCTCTTCCACCCAGCCCATCAATCCCATTTTTCCAAGTTGTAGTAGGATTCTTTCGGCTCCTTCGTTGTGCTCACTTCATGGCCCAAATAAAGCTGGGCTGGACCCCTCCTACACGTAGATACTTCAATAGTCCTTGCAATTATGACTTGGGTGAAACGTTGAAAACCACGAACCAAGCCCCTAATCATGTAATGGGTCCTTGCTGGTGTTTTTGGGCCGGTTCGCATCAATGACTATGATCTTGCATCTGTTGGCCAAGGAATCAGGTCTGGATCGACCCGTTCGGACTTGGGGGGAGATGAAAGTCTTGATGAGGAGACGATTTGTGCCAAACCACTATTACAGAGACCTATACCCGAAGCTCCCAAGTCTGAAAATCAAGGCTATAAGACAGTAGATGAATATCACAAAGACATGGAGATAGCAATGATTCGATCCAATGCTGTTGAGGATAGAGAAGCCAGCATGGCTAGATTTCTTAATGGGTTGAATCGGGACATCGCCAATATGGTAGAGCTACAGCATTATGTGGAGCTAGAGGGCATGGTTCACATGGCTACGAAGGTGGAGAGACAACTTTGGAAGAAACAAGTTGGACCGGCATTTAATTCAGGTTCTTCATCATCTTGAAAGACTAATCTAAAGAGAGAGGATACTGTCCGGCCGAGATCCTTTGTTCCTTCTAAAACTGGACCACCAAAAGCTAAAGCTGATGTCCCTACTGGTGCCAAAGGTATATATGAAACTCAGCCTAAACATAATCGTGATGTTAAATGTTTCAAGTGTCAAGGGCACGGGCATTACGCTTCGGAGAATCATGATGATTAGAGATGATGGTGATATGGGATCTGAAATTGACAGATCGGATCGCGAATAGTGATGGGGAGGAGTTAGCATTACCAGTTGCGGAGTCTCTGGTTATAAGGCGCACACTTCAGGTTCAGGTCAAGGAAGATGAATCTAATCTCATTCTTGGTTGTGGGCCCCGTGATCACGAGGTTCGCATCAGGTGATATCCGAGCTAGGCTCCGAAGCAAGGTCATATCATTCTGTTATTCTCGTTTTTCTTCCCCCCAGAGTTCCATAAAGCTTTTCAGTGCGTGCGTCCATTTCGTGTCTGCGTTATCTAATAAAAATAGAAAAAGGGTTATATTTCATCCCTTTTCTGTCTCCTCATTTCAGTATATTAAAAAAGGAGAGATAGAGAGGCGTGAGTTGAAATTTGAAGAATCATTGAATTTTTGCCGCAAAAAACACAACTCTGGGGAAACATAAGAGCACCACATCGGAATCAACTGAAAATTAATATTCAGTGTATGGGCGTTGAGACAGCATCGGATGTCAAATGGTGGCTTATTCTCATATTCTTTACTTGGGTTTTTTATTTCGAGGTTCATTTCTGCCGCAGAAACGCTGCCTTACTAAACCCTAAGCAAAACACCATAGAATCAGTTGAAACTAAAATTTATGTGTATTGGCATTGTTACCGCACCGTATATTAAATTTGGGCTTATTTTGATATCGTATACTGGAGGTTTCAATTGGAGGTTCAATTCAGCCGCAAACCGGTCACACAAGGGGTTGGGCACCTAGAAGTACGAGAACGGCCTATAAATTGAGTCTTGATGCTTGTTTAGTACTAAGTATTGAATTTTTGGTCACTTCGACATCGGTTTTTCTGGAATTAAATTCTATTCCGTAAAAATTGCACACGAGATTATATTCTCGTCAAGTCTCAAAACTTGATCTTTACTGTTTGGTTTTGTCCAATCCTTCGTTTTTATTCTATTTTGGGTTACCTAGGAGTCAAGTGATTGTTCTTGCTTCTATTTTATTTCATGTCTTCGTATCGTCCACAGGTCGTACGAATTTGCGTTGCTACTCGTGAAATTCTAATCGTAGTTTTGTTTTCGGTATTTTTATTGCTCCTTGAGTCTGAAAATCATAATCATAGTGCGCTACGTAGGCTACTGACTTTGATTTGTTGATTTTTAGTCCCAAAAGAAAGCAAGTTGTGAGGTAAGAGGTGTAGTGAGCATATTATATTAGCGTGAAGAAACTTGATTTTGTCTGTGTGGTACAGGAGAGGTGTGAGGATATATTTTGTGCTACTAACCGAATTTTGCACGCTCAAAGGATGTCTAAAAACAGCGATTCAGCGACACAAAACACTGGCGTTGCTTTCCAATTGCGAGCTTTAGGCCAGCAACTCGAGTTGCTGTCCAGGACATACGAGGATCTGAAAGATGAGGAAAATTCGATAGGGCAACAGAATAGTGGGGCTGATCGCCGAGGAAATACGGTCCGTATGGCCATACGAATAACAGGTCTAATTTTGAAGAGTATGTTGATGAAAACGCAGATGTGGGTGAAGAGGACTGGTGCGAACCTCGTGATCACGCAACCCACAACAAAGATTGAAATCTGATCCCGGAAAGCCGAAATAGGTCTGATAGGAGTGTGACGCAATGGAAACCTGCCCCAAGGCACCAGCACTATTGGAATGAGTAGAATGACGCCACGAAGCCAGTTAATCTTCGATAAGTCGGATGCAGTTCGTTCAAGAACTGGAGAATGCAAGAATCACTCTCACACATAAACTGAAAAGTTCAGAATTAAAATTAATGAATCGCTGCCGAAATTAGGGTTACATGCGTTTAAATAGTCTTTTGAAAACCTAACCCTAATGGACCCCCTATGTGGACTTAAATGAGGTCCACTCAAAACTGACCCAAAATCCTAAATTGAAAAGCCCGTGACTTAATCCAAGCAAGCCTTGGATCCTAGCTGAAGACAAAGTCTTACTTGAGCCCAAACAAGCCTTGGGCTGTAGCTAACTGACTTAAATGAAGCCCATAAGGTTTTTTTATTCTCTTCCACCCAGCCCATCAATCCCATTTTTCCAAGTTGTAGTAGGATTCTTTCGGCTCCTTCGTTGTGCTCACTTCATGGCCCAAATAAAGCTGGGCTGGACCCCTCCTACACGTAGATACTTCAATAGTCCTTGCAATTATGACTTGGGTGAAACGTTGAAAACCACGAACCAAGCCCCTAATCATGTAATGGGTCCTTGCTGGTGTTTTTGGGCCGGTTCGCATCAATGACTATGATCTTGCATCTGTTGGCCAAGGAATCAGGTCTGGATCGACCCGTTCGGACTTGGGGGGAGATGAAAGTCTTGATGAGGAGACGATTTGTGCCAAACCACTATTACAGAGACCTATACCCGAAGCTCCCAAGTCTGAAAATCAAGGCTATAAGACAGTAGATGAATATCACAAAGACATGGAGATAGCAATGATTCGATCCAATGCTGTTGAGGATAGAGAAGCCAGCATGGCTAGATTTCTTAAGGGGTTGAATCGGGACATCGCCAATGTGGTAGAGCTACAGCATTATGTGGAGCTAGAGGGCATGGTTCACATGGCTACGAAGGTGGAGAGACAACTTTGGAAGAAACAAGTTGGACCGGCATTTAATTCAGGTTCTTCATCATCTTGAAAGACTAATCTAAAGAGAGAGGATACTGTCCGGCCGAGATCCTTTGTTCCTTCTAAAACTGGACCACCAAAAGCTAAAGCTGATGTCCCTACTGGTGCCAAAGGTATATATGAAACTCAGCCTAAACATAATCGTGATGTTAAATGTTTCAAGTGTCAAGGGCACGGGCATTACGCTTCGGAGAATCATGATGATTAGAGATGATGGTGATATGGGATCTGAAATTGACAGATCGGATCGCGAATAGTGATGGGGAGGAGTTAGCATTACCAGTTGCGGAGTCTCTGGTTATAAGGCGCACACTTCAGGTTCAGGTCAAGGAAGATGAATCTAATCTCATTCTTGGTTGTGGGCCCCGTGATCACGAGGTTCGCATCAGGTGATATCCGAGCTAGGCTCCGAAGCAAGGTCATATCATTCTGTTATTCTCGTTTTTCTTCCCCCCAGAGTTCCATAAAGCTTTTCAGTGCGTGCGTCCATTTCGTGTCTGCGTTATCTAATAAAAATAGAAAAAGGGTTATATTTCATCCCTTTTCTGTCTCCTCATTTCAGTATATTAAAAAAGGAGAGATAGAGAGGCGTGAGTTGAAATTTGAAGAATCATTGAATTTTTGCCGCAAAAAACACAACTCTGGGGAAACATAAGAGCACCACATCGGAATCAACTGAAAATTAATATTCAGTGTATGGGCGTTGAGACAGCATCGGATGTCAAATTGGGGCTTATTCTCATATTCTTTACTTGGGTTTTTTATTTCGAGGTTCATTTCTGCCGCAGAAACGCTGCCTTACTAAACCCTAAGCAAAACACCATAGAATCAGTTGAAACTAAAATTTATGTGTATTGGCATTGCTACCGCACCGTATATTAAATTTGGGCTTATTTTGATATCGTATACTGGAGGTTTCAATTGGAGGTTCAATTCAGCCGCAAACCGGTCACACAAGGGGTTGGGCACCTAGAAGTACGAGAACGGCCTATAAATTGAGTCTTGATGCTTGTTTAGTACTAAGTATTGAATTTTTGGTCACTTCGACATCGGTTTTTCTGGAATTAAATTCTATTCCGTAAAAATTGCACACGAGATTATATTCTCGTCAAGTCTCAAAACTTGATCTTTACTGTTTGGTTTTGTCCAATCCTTCGTTTTTATTCTATTTTGGGTTACCTAGGAGTCAAGTGATTGTTCTTGCTTCTATTTTATTTCATGTCTTCGTATCGTCCACAGGTCGTACGAATTTGCGTTGCTACTCGTGAAATTCTAATCGTAGTTTTGTTTTCGGTATTTTTATTGCTCCTTGAGTCTGAAAATCATAATCATAGTGCGCTACGAAGGCTACTGACTTTGATTTGTTGATTTTTAGTCCCAAAAGAAAGCAAGTTGTGAGGTAAGAGGTGTAGTGAGCATATTATATTAGCGTGAAGAAACTTGATTTTGTCTGTGTGGTACAGGAGAGGTGTGAGGATATATTTTGTGCTACTAACCGAATTTTGCACGCTCAAAGGATGTCTAAAAACAGCGACACAAAACACTGGCGTTGCTTTCCAATTGCGAGCTTTAGGCCAGCAACTCGAGTTGCTGTCCAGGACATACGAGGATCTGAAAGATGAGGTAAATTCGATAGGGCAACAGAACAGTGGGGCTGATCGCCGAGGAAATACGGTCCGTATGGCCATACGAATAACAGGTCTAATTTTGAAGAGTATGTTGATGAAAACGCAGATGTGGGTGAAGAGGACTGGTGCGAACCTCGTGATCACGCAACCCACAACAAAGATTGAAATCTGATCCCGGAAAGCCGAAATAGGTCTGACAGGAGTGTGACGCAATGGAAACCTGCCCCAAGGCACCAGCACTATTGGAATGAGTAGAATGACGCCACGAAGCCAGTCAATCTTCGATAAGTCGGATGCAGTTCGTTCAAGAACTGGAGAATGCAAGAATCACTCTCACACATAAACTGAAAAGTTCAGAATTAAAATTAATGAATCGCTGCCGAAATTAGGGTTACATGGGTTTAAATAGTCTTTTGAAAACCTAACCCTAATGGACCCCCTATGTGGACTTAAATGAGGTCCACTCAAAACTGACCCAAAATCCTAAATTGAAAAGCCCGTGACTTAATCCAAGCAAGCCTTGGATCCTAGCTGAAGACAAAGTCTTACTTGAGCCCAAACAAGCCTTGGGCTGTAGCTAACTGACTTAAATGAAGCCCATAAGGTTTATTTATTCTCTCCCACCCAGCCCATCAATCCCATGTTTCCAAGTTGTAGTAGGATTCTTTCGGCTCCTTCGTTGTGCTCACTTCATGGCCCAAATAAAGCTGGGCTGGACCCCTCCTACACGTAGATACTTCAATAGTCCTTGCAATTATGACTTGGGTGAAACGTTGAAAACCACGAACCAAGCCCCTAATCATGTAATGGGTCCTTGCTGGTGTTTTTGGGCCGGTTCGCATCAATGACTATGATCTTGCATCTGTTGGCCAAGGAATCAGGTCTGGATCGACCCGTTCGGACTTGGGGGGAGATGAAAGTCTTGATGAGGAGACGATTTGTGCCAAACCACTATTACAGAGACCTATACCCGAAGCTCCCAAGTCTGAAAATCAAGGCTATAAGACAGTAGATGAATATCACAAAGACATGGAGATAGCAATGATTCGATCCAATGCTGTTGAGGATAGAGAAGCCAGCATGGCTAGATTTCTTAAGGGGTTGAATCGGGACATCGCCAATGTGGTAGAGCTACAGCATTATGTGGAGCTAGAGGGCATGGTTCACATGGCTACGAAGGTGGAGAGACAACTTTGGAAGAAACAAGTTGGACCGGCATTTAATTCAGGTTCTTCATCATCTTGAAAGACTAATCTAAAGAGAGAGGATACTGTCCGGCCGAGATCCTTTGTTCCTTCTAAAACTGGACCACCAAAAGCTAAAGCTGATGTCCCTACTGGTGCCAAAGGTATATATGAAACTCAGCCTAAACATAATCGTGATGTTAAATGTTTCAAGTGTCAAGGGCACGGGCATTACGCTTCGGAGAATCATGATGATTAGAGATGATGGTGATATGGGATCTGAAATTGACAGATCGGATCGCGAATAGTGATGGGGAGGAGTTAGCATTACCAGTTGCGGAGTCTCTGGTTATAAGGCGCACACTTCAGGTTCAGGTCAAGGAAGATGAATCTAATCTCATTCTTGGTTGTGGGCCCCGTGATCACGAGGTTCGCATCAGGTGATATCCGAGCTAGGCTCCGAAGCAAGGTCATATCATTCTGTTATTCTCGTTTTTCTTCCCCCCAGAGTTCCATAAAGCTTTTCAGTGCGTGCGTCCATTTCGTGTCTGCGTTATCTAATAAAAATAGAAAAAGGGTTATATTTCATCCCTTTTCTGTCTCCTCATTTCAGTATATTAAAAAAGGAGAGATAGAGAGGCGTGAGTTGAAATTTGAAGAATCATTGAATTTTTGCCGCAAAAAACACAACTCTGGGGAAACATAAGAGCACCACATCGGAATCAACTGAAAATTAATATTCAGTGTATGGGCGTTGAGACAGCATCGGATGTCAAATTGGGGCTTATTCTCATATTCTTTACTTGGGTTTTTTATTTCGAGGTTCATTTCTGCCGCAGAAACGCTGCCTTACTAAACCCTAAGCAAAACACCATAGAATCAGTTGAAACTAAAATTTATGTGTATTGGCATTGCTACCGCACCGTATATTAAATTTGGGCTTATTTTGATATCGTATACTGGAGGTTTCAATTGGAGGTTCAATTCAGCCGCAAACCGGTCACACAAGGGGTTGGGCACCTAGAAGTACGAGAACGGCCTATAAATTGAGTCTTGATGCTTGTTTAGTACTAAGTATTGAATTTTTGGTCACTTCGACATCGGTTTTTCTGGAATTAAATTCTATTCCGTAAAAATTGCACACGAGATTATATTCTCGTCAAGTCTCAAAACTTGATCTTTACTGTTTGGTTTTGTCCAATCCTTCGTTTTTATTCTATTTTGGGTTACCTAGGAGTCAAGTGATTGTTCTTGCTTCTATTTTATTTCATGTCTTCGTATCGTCCACAGGTCGTACGAATTTGCGTTGCTACTCGTGAAATTCTAATCGTAGTTTTGTTTTCGGTATTTTTATTGCTCCTTGAGTCTGAAAATCATAATCATAGTGCGCTACGAAGGCTACTGACTTTGATTTGTTGATTTTTAGTCCCAAAAGAAAGCAAGTTGTGAGGTAAGAGGTGTAGTGAGCATATTATATTAGCGTGAAGAAACTTGATTTTGTCTGTGTGGTACAGGAGAGGTGTGAGGATATATTTTGTGCTACTAACCGAATTTTGCACGCTCAAAGGATGTCTAAAAACAGCGACACAAAACACTGGCGTTGCTTTCCAATTGCGAGCTTTAGGCCAGCAACTCGAGTTGCTGTCCAGGACATACGAGGATCTGAAAGATGAGGTAAATTCGATAGGGCAACAGAACAGTGGGGCTGATCGCCGAGGAAATACGGTCCGTATGGCCATACGAATAACAGGTCTAATTTTGAAGAGTATGTTGATGAAAACGCAGATGTGGGTGAAGAGGACTGGTGCGAACCTCGTGATCACGCAACCCACAACAAAGATTGAAATCTGATCCCGGAAAGCCGAAATAGGTCTGACAGGAGTGTGACGCAATGGAAACCTGCCCCAAGGCACCAGCACTATTGGAATGAGTAGAATGACGCCACGA
This sequence comes from Salix arbutifolia, assembly GCA_025169955.1. Classification (NCBI taxonomy): domain Eukaryota; kingdom Viridiplantae; phylum Streptophyta; class Magnoliopsida; order Malpighiales; family Salicaceae; genus Salix; species Salix arbutifolia. The sequence continues at coordinate 5,213,616 of CM045916.1, read as the reverse complement.
AGCCAGTCAATCTTCGATAAGTCGGATGCAGTTCGTTCAAGAACTGGAGAATGCAAGAATCACTCTCACACATAAACTGAAAAGTTCAGAATTAAAATTAATGAATCGCTGCCGAAATTAGGGTTACATGGGTTTAAATAGTCTTTTGAAAACCTAACCCTAATGGACCCCCTATGTGGACTTAAATGAGGTCCACTCAAAACTGACCCAAAATCCTAAATTGAAAAGCCCGTGACTTAATCCAAGCAAGCCTTGGATCCTAGCTGAAGACAAAGTCTTACTTGAGCCCAAACAAGCCTTGGGCTGTAGCTAACTGACTTAAATGAAGCCCATAAGGTTTATTTATTCTCTCCCACCCAGCCCATCAATCCCATGTTTCCAAGTTGTAGTAGGATTCTTTCGGCTCCTTCGTTGTGCTCACTTCATGGCCCAAATAAAGCTGGGCTGGACCCCTCCTACACGTAGATACTTCAATAGTCCTTGCAATTATGACTTGGGTGAAACGTTGAAAACCACGAACCAAGCCCCTAATCATGTAATGGGTCCTTGCTGGTGTTTTTGGGCCGGTTCGCATCAATGACTATGATCTTGCATCTGTTGGCCAAGGAATCAGGTCTGGATCGACCCGTTCGGACTTGGGGGGAGATGAAAGTCTTGATGAGGAGACGATTTGTGCCAAACCACTATTACAGAGACCTATACCCGAAGCTCCCAAGTCTGAAAATCAAGGCTATAAGACAGTAGATGAATATCACAAAGACATGGAGATAGCAATGATTCGATCCAATGCTGTTGAGGATAGAGAAGCCAGCATGGCTAGATTTCTTAAGGGGTTGAATCGGGACATCGCCAATGTGGTAGAGCTACAGCATTATGTGGAGCTAGAGGGCATGGTTCACATGGCTACGAAGGTGGAGAGACAACTTTGGAAGAAACAAGTTGGACCGGCATTTAATTCAGGTTCTTCATCATCTTGAAAGACTAATCTAAAGAGAGAGGATACTGTCCGGCCGAGATCCTTTGTTCCTTCTAAAACTGGACCACCAAAAGCTAAAGCTGATGTCCCTACTGGTGCCAAAGGTATATATGAAACTCAGCCTAAACATAATCGTGATGTTAAATGTTTCAAGTGTCAAGGGCACGGGCATTACGCTTCGGAGAATCATGATGATTAGAGATGATGGTGATATGGGATCTGAAATTGACAGATCGGATCGCGAATAGTGATGGGGAGGAGTTAGCATTACCAGTTGCGGAGTCTCTGGTTATAAGGCGCACACTTCAGGTTCAGGTCAAGGAAGATGAATCTAATCTCATTCTTGGTTGTGGGCCCCGTGATCACGAGGTTCGCATCAGGTGATATCCGAGCTAGGCTCCGAAGCAAGGTCATATCATTCTGTTATTCTCGTTTTTCTTCCCCCCAGAGTTCCATAAAGCTTTTCAGTGCGTGCGTCCATTTCGTGTCTGCGTTATCTAATAAAAATAGAAAAAGGGTTATATTTCATCCCTTTTCTGTCTCCTCATTTCAGTATATTAAAAAAGGAGAGATAGAGAGGCGTGAGTTGAAATTTGAAGAATCATTGAATTTTTGCCGCAAAAAACACAACTCTGGGGAAACATAAGAGCACCACATCGGAATCAACTGAAAATTAATATTCAGTGTATGGGCGTTGAGACAGCATCGGATGTCAAATTGGGGCTTATTCTCATATTCTTTACTTGGGTTTTTTATTTCGAGGTTCATTTCTGCCGCAGAAACGCTGCCTTACTAAACCCTAAGCAAAACACCATAGAATCAGTTGAAACTAAAATTTATGTGTATTGGCATTGCTACCGCACCGTATATTAAATTTGGGCTTATTTTGATATCGTATACTGGAGGTTTCAATTGGAGGTTCAATTCAGCCGCAAACCGGTCACACAAGGGGTTGGGCACCTAGAAGTACGAGAACGGCCTATAAATTGAGTCTTGATGCTTGTTTAGTACTAAGTATTGAATTTTTGGTCACTTCGACATCGGTTTTTCTGGAATTAAATTCTATTCCGTAAAAATTGCACACGAGATTATATTCTCGTCAAGTCTCAAAACTTGATCTTTACTGTTTGGTTTTGTCCAATCCTTCGTTTTTATTCTATTTTGGGTTACCTAGGAGTCAAGTGATTGTTCTTGCTTCTATTTTATTTCATGTCTTCGTATCGTCCACAGGTCGTACGAATTTGCGTTGCTACTCGTGAAATTCTAATCGTAGTTTTGTTTTCGGTATTTTTATTGCTCCTTGAGTCTGAAAATCATAATCATAGTGCGCTACGAAGGCTACTGACTTTGATTTGTTGATTTTTAGTCCCAAAAGAAAGCAAGTTGTGAGGTAAGAGGTGTAGTGAGCATATTATATTAGCGTGAAGAAACTTGATTTTGTCTGTGTGGTACAGGAGAGGTGTGAGGATATATTTTGTGCTACTAACCGAATTTTGCACGCTCAAAGGATGTCTAAAAACAGCGACACAAAACACTGGCGTTGCTTTCCAATTGCGAGCTTTAGGCCAGCAACTCGAGTTGCTGTCCAGGACATACGAGGATCTGAAAGATGAGGTAAATTCGATAGGGCAACAGAACAGTGGGGCTGATCGCCGAGGAAATACGGTCCGTATGGCCATACGAATAACAGGTCTAATTTTGAAGAGTATGTTGATGAAAACGCAGATGTGGGTGAAGAGGACTGGTGCGAACCTCGTGATCACGCAACCCACAACAAAGATTGAAATCTGATCCCGGAAAGCCGAAATAGGTCTGACAGGAGTGTGACGCAATGGAAACCTGCCCCAAGGCACCAGCACTATTGGAATGAGTAGAATGACGCCACGAAGCCAGTCAATCTTCGATAAGTCGGATGCAGTTCGTTCAAGAACTGGAGAATGCAAGAATCACTCTCACACATAAACTGAAAAGTTCAGAATTAAAATTAATGAATCGCTGCCGAAATTAGGGTTACATGGGTTTAAATAGTCTTTTGAAAACCTAACCCTAATGGACCCCCTATGTGGACTTAAATGAGGTCCACTCAAAACTGACCCAAAATCCTAAATTGAAAAGCCCGTGACTTAATCCAAGCAAGCCTTGGATCCTAGCTGAAGACAAAGTCTTACTTGAGCCCAAACAAGCCTTGGGCTGTAGCTAACTGACTTAAATGAAGCCCATAAGGTTTATTTATTCTCTCCCACCCAGCCCATCAATCCCATGTTTCCAAGTTGTAGTAGGATTCTTTCGGCTCCTTCGTTGTGCTCACTTCATGGCCCAAATAAAGCTGGGCTGGACCCCTCCTACACGTAGATACTTCAATAGTCCTTGCAATTATGACTTGGGTGAAACGTTGAAAACCACGAACCAAGCCCCTAATCATGTAATGGGTCCTTGCTGGTGTTTTTGGGCCGGTTCGCATCAATGACTATGATCTTGCATCTGTTGGCCAAGGAATCAGGTCTGGATCGACCCGTTCGGACTTGGGGGGAGATGAAAGTCTTGATGAGGAGACGATTTGTGCCAAACCACTATTACAGAGACCTATACCCGAAGCTCCCAAGTCTGAAAATCAAGGCTATAAGACAGTAGATGAATATCACAAAGACATGGAGATAGCAATGATTCGATCCAATGCTGTTGAGGATAGAGAAGCCAGCATGGCTAGATTTCTTAAGGGGTTGAATCGGGACATCGCCAATGTGGTAGAGCTACAGCATTATGTGGAGCTAGAGGGCATGGTTCACATGGCTACGAAGGTGGAGAGACAACTTTGGAAGAAACAAGTTGGACCGGCATTTAATTCAGGTTCTTCATCATCTTGAAAGACTAATCTAAAGAGAGAGGATACTGTCCGGCCGAGATCCTTTGTTCCTTCTAAAACTGGACCACCAAAAGCTAAAGCTGATGTCCCTACTGGTGCCAAAGGTATATATGAAACTCAGCCTAAACATAATCGTGATGTTAAATGTTTCAAGTGTCAAGGGCACGGGCATTACGCTTCGGAGAATCATGATGATTAGAGATGATGGTGATATGGGATCTGAAATTGACAGATCGGATCGCGAATAGTGATGGGGAGGAGTTAGCATTACCAGTTGCGGAGTCTCTGGTTATAAGGCGCACACTTCAGGTTCAGGTCAAGGAAGATGAATCTAATCTCATTCTTGGTTGTGGGCCCCGTGATCACGAGGTTCGCATCAGGTGATATCCGAGCTAGGCTCCGAAGCAAGGTCATATCATTCTGTTATTCTCGTTTTTCTTCCCCCCAGAGTTCCATAAAGCTTTTCAGTGCGTGCGTCCATTTCGTGTCTGCGTTATCTAATAAAAATAGAAAAAGGGTTATATTTCATCCCTTTTCTGTCTCCTCATTTCAGTATATTAAAAAAGGAGAGATAGAGAGGCGTGAGTTGAAATTTGAAGAATCATTGAATTTTTGCCGCAAAAAACACAACTCTGGGGAAACATAAGAGCACCACATCGGAATCAACTGAAAATTAATATTCAGTGTATGGGCGTTGAGACAGCATCGGATGTCAAATGGGGCTTATTCTCATATTCTTTACTTGGGTTTTTTATTTCGAGGTTCATTTCTGCCGCAGAAACGCTGCCTTACTAAACCCTAAGCAAAACACCATAGAATCAGTTGAAACTAAAATTTATGTGTATTGGCATTGTTACCGCACCGTATATTAAATTTGGGCTTATTTTGATATCGTATACTGGAGGTTTCAATTGGAGGTTCAATTCAGCCGCAAACCGGTCACACAAGGGGTTGGGCACCTAGAAGTACGAGAACGGCCTATAAATTGAGTCTTGATGCTTGTTTAGTACTAAGTATTGAATTTTTGGTCACTTCGACATC